>OY979717.1:59177242-59564742 GCA_963855995.1 Muricea muricata
GATTTAGATCCGCCTTTCCGAAGGTCTACAAAAGATCCACCAGCGGCAAGTATTCCAACAATTGAAGTATTTTTGAATAGTGTAGAAAAGGATTTGTTTCGACAAACAGTTTACAAAAATATTGACGATGATTTCAAACAGGATGAAAGAAAGGCCTTAAGAGAATTTAGATCAAAATCTATAGATGAACGTGATATTATTATAAGAATGCAGGATAAAGGAAATAACTTTGTTATTTCAAATAAAACGTTAGATCGGACTAAAGTTAAAGAACAAACGGAGCGTGGGAGTTTTAAAATTATTGACGAAGATCCCTCTTCTGATACTATTGAGGAAATTAATGAGCACATGGGTAGACAAGTGGAAGCATTTAGGATTAACCACTGAGCACTATAGATGTAATAAAGCTCCGTGGGATTAACGGATCAGTGGGTTAAATTTATTACCGGTGCCACTAAACTTCATCCGGTGATAAATTACCCTCTTATTAAAACGCATAAGGTCAACAACCAGGCTAGAGTAATTACTTCACGTTGTGGGACTCCCACTGAAAATTTGTCTCTTTTTGTAGAAACATATTGTAAAGTGGTTGTTGTTGTGTGTAGGGTTAAGGATACGGCCCATATTCTTGAAATAGTCGATGAGCTTAATACCACAGGCATATCAGAAAGCGATTTACTACTAAGTTTTGATATTGTTAATATGTTTCCATCTATTAACAATGTGATCGGGGAGTAGAGCGAGTGCGTAAAAAGCTTATAGAATTTTCGGAAAAATTTGATGTGCCTGTGGAATGCATAGTTGAGGCTTTGGAAATCTGCCTTTATAAAAATTGTTCCACATATCAAGGACAATATTGGCTGCAACCTGATGGCACTGCCATGGGTCCTAAGAACTCTAGTTCTTATGCTGATATTGTCGCTGAATGTGTTGATTTGAGAGTTTTGGTTTTAAAAACTTTCTTTGCTTGACCTAATTAGAAAGAGTTATACTCAATAATCTTTAATAAAATATCTTTTAACATACGTACATTCTGATTTTCAAAGGGCCGTGCTATATAATATATCACACATTATATTAATGCACATTAATTAACTATATTTACACACATGCATATACATACTTGATTACTTTCAGAAATACCTTACGTGTAAAATAATTAAATCGTTTTGGGTCAGTATTGGAATTATTGGCAGTAATTTTTTTATTGTTTCATGAGAAAGAGTATGAAAAAATTAAGCTTATTGGCCGTTCAGCAATAGACTATCTCTTTTAGTTGCGAAGTTATCCACAAAAATTTACAAAACATAAATTGCCGTTTCGCAAAAGTTGTGACGTCACTATGTGGGCGTGTTTAATGAATACAAAATCGAGTATAGCTTAGTTATTAACTCAAACTCAATAAAATTTTGCACACTTATACATTATGACAAGACGCGTCGAAAAACATTTCTAATTTTGTTGCCAAGGTAACACTATTGTCCCTAGGCCCCGCGCACGGTTTTTGTAAAGCAGCTGTATACTGGAACTGGCTATGATAACATAATATCAGAGGTGTGTCTGCTTTACCTATGCATACCCAACATTTACCGAGAGTTTCATTGTTAAAAAATGTCCACGAAGATAAATATAACAAGTTATAGAAATTCCGTACAAGGGGCCTGGGGACAACAGTGTTACCTTGGCAAAAAAATTAGAAATGTTTTTGATGCGTCTTGTCTTTTAGTGTCAGTGCGCAAAATTCTATTGAGTTTGAGTTTATAAGTTATGCTCGATATTGTATTCATTAAACATACTTACCTAATACGTTCCTTGTAGGTTGGCATGGTGAATATCAAATTAAAATCTAATTTTGTGGAAACAACATATAAATTTATTATCTTAATACTTACCCAACTAGTGACGTCATAACTTTTGGTGATTCAGCAATTTCTATTTTGTACATTTTTGCGAATAATGTGCGAATAAAAGAGATAGTCTATTGCAGTAAACGGCCAATCGGCTTATTTTTTCATGCTCTTTCACATAAAAAAATTTAAAAAATAATTGTCAATACCCTTTAAGCGATTTGTTGGTTTTTCCTAGCCTCTAACTAACACGGCAGTGTCAACAGTATCAACCATTAGCGGTAGCGCAACTCTCGACACAGGAAAAACAGAAACAGAGTCATTAACCATGTTCAGGAATGACAACTCAATATGTTATCGTTAGTACAAGTAGTATATTATTCTGTTCACAACAGGCTGTGTGTCTAGAGTACTGTGTAAGGCGCCCAATAAATAACACATCGCAGGAATACATCAATTCTTCTTGAACTACAGATCTGACAAGAAAGAAGGCTTTCGCCCTGGAAAAACACCTATATTCAGCGTTTTTAAAACGGAAAAGAGCTCGTTAACTTTACCTCGAGTATTCATCGGAAATGATAAAGTAGAGATTTTGGACAAACTTTTGCTACATTGCTATGTACACGCAAATAATTTTTCATGCAGTCCCCACCCCTGTGCTGTACTATGACAACGAAATTATCTCATCAACACACTCAACTTGTATTGGAGAGAATTGCTTTCAGAAGTGTAGACATTAAACAGTCCCAAAGCAACATTTTAATATCATATGATATAATACTGGTATAATTTAACAGTTTGAATTATGTATAATAAAAGTACTATATAGTTCTGCATGCCTGAATGAAAAATATATATTTATGAAACGAGCAGTTCAGGAGATGTACACTATTCACTTAGGGCTATACCAAGAATATGAACTTTTCCATGTTTTGTAATTCTTACAGTTAACGTGTGGTTCCCGGGTGTCATTTCTTTAGCCACTGTTACTACTACAGTTTGGCGATTGACAGTTTGGGGATGTAATTTGACACGTCTTTCCATATCTTTGTCCAACCAAACCTCGAGTTCCCCACTGTCTAGGCTGCTTCGAGTAATTACATTAGCTGACGAGACATGTTTAACTTCAAACGAGAATGTTATTTCAGAATCTTTCTTCATGCCAAGCCAGCAACTGAAACAGTCAGTTCGAAGTATTTTACCATGGTACTTCGGGCTTACTATTGATATGTGTTTGGTATAGTTGAATCCTTTAGTTTTCAAGATAGAAACTTTTAAAGTGTTCCTTATCATATTATCTTTATCTGATGTAAGTCCTGTCCAACATAATGGATTTTTGATGATACTGGATGTGGGTTTGATGTACTTTGGAGGAGGCAAGGGATGACATTTGGATACATGGAGTGGAACATTGCAATCATAGATAGTTTTGTTCCTGATGAGCATTTGTCTATCATTGAGTAATCTTTTTATTGATTTCTTTATCACTTGAATGATCATAAAAGCTGCTTGTGCATGTCCCAATAAACTCATATGATATCTATCTTCAGTTTGATGTTTCAGCGCCTTCGCTGTAATGTGGAATTTCCCAGACTTAAAATCACAAGCGACATTCCGTAGATTGAACGTAGTGATATTATAATGACTTGATACAAGAGATTGCCCGAGATCAACGAGATTAAAGCAACCCGATTGTCTTCTAACTGTAAGAAAGAAGTTTACAAACATCACTGCAAGGCTATTGGGCTCATTTAGCAGTTGCCGAGTAAATTGCTCCAATGGTAAACTATAATTGAAATTGGTTAAATTTCTTAGCTTTATTGCTACTCCATCGTTGACTGATGACTCCAGTATGACAAGGTCGATATTATTAATATCTAAGTAGACATTATAACAATACTCATAGTATCTGCTTGATGTTCCACCTATACCAATAATTGTAATATTCAAACGAGACCCAGTCACTGGTGTGATTACGTTATCCCACCAGCCTTGTAATAGAATAGGAAATCTTCCTTCGATGCTTTTTTCATCCTCTTGTAGACCCCCGCCTGCCGTATTTGAGCCTCCATAAACAGCAACATTGACAGTCATTCCATGTAAAACTTTCGCTGCAATTCTTTCTAATCGTTCGTTATTCTCGTGTTTTATGGCAGACCAGAAGTTGTTCTTGTCCAAGTACAGATCTCGTAACGTAGAAAAACGTTCTTTTAATGGCCACACAGATAACACATCTTTTGTTAAGGCTTGTTGAAGTAGTTTTATGTTCTTCATATTACATTTCATGGATCCTGGTGATGTATTTTCTGTACATGGTTGTGTGACCGATATTTGATTAAGAAGAAAAACAGAAACCAAACAAATTAGATAGGATACCATTGACTTGCTCATCATATGCGGGTGTACACAAACAAAAACTATTTGTTTAGTTGATTATCTCTTGTCTCTCAGAACTTCTTCGTCAACCCCTGTTCAGTTAGTTATATATTGAAATAAAAGCAGCTCCTCAGAAACCAAAGATGGAAACCTGCTTGTGGACGATTGTTGAACGTTAACATGCCACCCGCATGCTTGTCAATTTTATTCATATCACTTCTTTCTTGATTAAGTTTGATTTTTTGAATTTAACAAACATTTGTTGTCATCTGAGAAGTTTTCGTTAAACGAAGCATATGCTGATGTGAAATAAACGACAAATTTAAACAGACTTAATTGCCAGCTTTGTTGTGTGTGGGGGGGGGGGGGGGGGGCGAGATAAACACATCGTTTAATTACTCATTTTCTAGCAGAATATGTGTCAAAAAAACAAGCATTTTAAATGGTACATTACTAAAGCATCTAAACGGCAACAAGGTTATCTGTACAAAAAATCTTACCTAAACATTTTGAACGACAAATTTAATTTTGACGATAATGTCGCGAGTTACAAGAATATACGTTCGCAAATGCAATTTTTTCGGTTGTGGTTCCGCTCCGATCATAAACACATCACTTAAAAACAACAAAATACTCAGAAAGGTTCTTAATGCAAAACTTCCCATAGGAAATGTTTTACAAAATTCGAACGACAAGCCTTCGCTTTGCGAAGCCATACAGTATGAACGAGATGTGTTTTAGGGCCACAGTAGTACCATATATGGCTTTCTAAGTTCATAGATTAGTGCAATTTTGGGGAACCGGAGAGTTATTTTGGAGAGTTATGATTTTGGAGAGTTATGTCCAAACCACGCTTAAACCACGCCCACCTTTCTCAATGAACGCACCCAATTATTAACTCTCTCGACATTTGCTTGACCTAATTAGAGAGACAAAATAAAACAAATTCCGAAAATAGACATCTTGTATTACTGATATTCAAGAAAGAACAAGAAAACGACGGAGTCGGTGATATTTCGTCTTTATTCCAAAGACATTGTCAAACCAATGATTGGTTTGACAATGTCTTTGGAATAAAGACGAAATATCACCACATTGTCAAACCAATCATTGGTTTGACAATGTCTTTGAAATAAAGACGAAATATCACCACATTGTCAAACCAATCATTGGTTTGACAATGTCTTTGGAATAAAGACGAAATATCACCGACTCCGTCGTTTTCTTGTTCTTTCTTGAATATCAGGAATACAAGATGTCTATTTTCGGATTTTCAAAGGGCCGTGTTATATAATATATGTCACACATTATACCTAATACACATTAATTAAGTACTATTAAATACACGTGAAGCAGCGTTTTATCATATTTAAAACGCGAGGCGCAGCCGAGCGTTTTAGATATGATAAAACGCGATTTTTCGAGTGTATTAAATGACTTCAAATACGCCGCATTGCAGTCGGAAGGTAATGTTCTGCTTTGAATTGTGTACTCTGCTTTGAGTTGAATTGTTTGTAAGACATGACTGGGCGAACTTATAACAATTAAACATTGTTTTTTAATTTAGTAAAATTAGTGCGAATCATTGAATATGTAAAATTTCACTTTGAATTATATATGCATGACAGAAACACAGCCTTGGACAATCTTAACATCTTGCATTTGAGTACACAGATTAGTGTTTAGGTTTGTCAAATGCAAGGTTCAAAAAGGGTTTTTCTCCCAGGTAAAACTGCAGAAGAAGAAAAGAAATTGTTGGAAGATGTTGATTAGAAGACAAAATCTACACGTAACGCGACGAAATGGGCATACAGAATATTCAATGAGTGGCAGTTGGCAAGAAGAAATAAACATCCTCGCTCAGAGAGTTGTTCGTTTATGTTCGAAAAAGTACAGCGTTTAGACATCAACATAACCAGCATGATTGCTGAATCAGTGCTCGCAAACATGCCCATGCCAGAAGTAGAAGTAAAACAAAGCGAGAATCCTGGGTCGGCTTTAGTCTCCGGTTGTGTGTCTAACAATTTCTCTACTAACTTTGGTTGCAGGATTTAAGCTCCATTTCAGTGCATTCAGTGATTGTAATAAAGAAAATATTTTGTTTCGTGCTGTTATATTATGAAGTGTGTATTCCTGTATATTTTTAGTTATTTCATCCATAATTCGTTCCACCCTTGCGCTCCTTTATAAGAGGACCTTCTTTTTAGAAAAATAATTTTTGGCTTAGGCAAAGATAATTTAATATTATTACTCCACAGAGAATAGTTACAATTTTCGCTTTTCTCATTGGCTAATAGCTGTGTTGATATAACTTAATGTCATGAGTAGGATTCATACGATTGCTATTCGTTAATTTTTCGCTAATATTGGTGAGGTGATAATTGAAAGCGTCTGATAGTGCCCAATGTTCTGTTACAAAAGCCAAGCAAGTTTCAAGTTGGTAAAGAACTTTCAATCTGCTTGAGTAGACGCAACGGTTTATGGAAAACGAGAATGTAGAGAGATTTGCCTTACTCTTGTCAAGGAAAAGATTTACATTGAAGAACAGTTTTCCAAAAACGTTGTCAAGCTTATGCCTCGAGACAAAGTAAATAGTACAGCTCTGATGAGCTCTTCGTCTTATTTCATAAAAGCCTTCGAGTTCTTGTGTGTTACCATTGACAGGTGGTGAGTTGGAAGATCTGAAAGAGAAGCCTCCGGAACCTGGATGTTGTAATCCTTCAGCAATGATGGTTGGTTAGATACCTTTCGTTGATCCAGCCCAATATTGACGAATGAACAATAGCCAAAACAACATTGAATACGCGAGGTGCTGCCGGTCCCTCGGGGTTGAATGACATAGGTTGGAGACGCATGTTAGTAGCCCGTAATTACGGCATTGCAGCCATTGCAGCCAACGATCTTTGTTCAGCAGTGGCTTCGATGGAAAGAAAACATGCAACAGGGAATATTGACCAATTGACGAGGATCGACCAAGTACCACGACATTATTAAGGTACAATCTGTCTCAGATATTCGCGGAGGAAGAAACCGACGCATTTCTGCTGATGCAGGCAACTAATGCCTTTAACTCCAAGACTCCATCAATAGAAACGTTATGCTTCATATTATCTTATAAGCATCTATGTCGTGCATGTTGCATAGTTATGCAACAGCATCGCATTCCATCGCTCAAGACAACTCGTTTGCTCTGTGTTTGCAATTACACCTTTATTACACATAAAGGTGATCGTATACGATGTGATCGCAGATGACATAAGTCTTGAGGGTAAGCTCGAACTGCTCGAACTGCTGCTGCCTTCTAGTGGCACAATGTCGTTGAATATGGCCCTCTCTTAAATAGTAACCCGCGTGGCGCGTGCTCACCAATCATGGTTAAACTCCATCTACATCATGTGACTGAGCCAATGTTCGTCAACTACCTGAGTGCATACATTCGTTCTGATGATGGAAAGAATATGTCCAGTCATTAGTTGTCCAGACATTGATCTTCACTTACTAAGCCAAATAGCGAAGCACGAGCCACAAGCAGCGTATGTGGCGTTCATATGTGAATTCCGAGCAAACCAACTATTATTGCAGTACAACCAAGTTATGAGAAACAAGATATAGAGCACAAATTGAAGACCTCACGGACGAGGTCTCTTGCTCAATGGAAAGGTACGTCAATTTAGGTCACAAGGATCTAAAACTTTTTTGTGCCTGGCACTATATAGGTTTCTAGAAAATGTTTGTATACAAAATGGAAAACATTGAACCATTCCCCTTATACACCGAGCTTTAAATTAAGTAACAGGTACATAATCTTTTGTCACAGCTAAAAAGAATATTGTAAAATCAGTATGACTGCGAAGATTGGTTGCAAAATATCGTAAAATAAGAAAAATGTAAATTTGTAAAATTTGCAAATTTTGTATTCTGCACCCATTAAATACAAAGGTATAAATCTTTTTTGAATTTTGCAGGACATATTTTCTGCATTTTACAACATTTTAAAAGCAAACTTTGAAAATCTACTCATTTTATGATTTTGCAAAAGCATTCCAAACAGTAATGAAGCCAGTCCACCAATTGGTCATGCCATATTATTATTTCTGTGTTAATGTTACAGACCCTAAAAACAAACAATTTCTAAAGAACTAAATAATCTTAATGAATATGATCAAATTCAGGATGACTGAGCCAAAATCACCACTGATGATTCCAAAATGTGCCAATAAGAAAGTTATCAATTCTGAAATATGCCTGCAACCACTGGTCCCAGAGGTCCTAACTTTTTCAACCTATGCTGGGTTAAACTGCTATCCTGTTTGTTTAAAATCATTATAATTAATAATTTTACTAAACTACTGATCAACCATATGGAGTTGAAGCACCTTGCTACATGTGGCAAAGTCTTCACAGTGGTAGCCTTCACAATGGTAGCCATCGCCGGCAGGGTTAGGAGAGCAAAACATGGGTCTTTCATCAAGCTGTCACAGAGGATAATATGATATCACATATATTTGTAATGTTTAAAAAAACTTCACTTTGTTTTATTTTTATGAGTTGAATAGATTGTCGGACTGGCTTTAAAAAAGAAGACAAAATAATGCAATATTCAATTAACAAGAATCTTGCTGAATGACAACCAGGCTTCAAAGCAGCTGCTGGCTGGCAGCAATAGTCGGCTGTTATATTTGCTTTCAGATTGTAGTGGAATCCATGTTTTTGCTGTATATAGCTATATAACTTCCTTATTGTTTTCAAATGATTCATACAGAACCTGTCAATGAACTACTGTGAAACTGTCCCCACATTCCTCCCCACATTCATTATGAGATTCAATAAACAGATTAGGACCACCTGCGGTATGCTTACTGTTTGTGGCGCCTAATTATTATTATCACAGCAATCGGTCAGCAGACTATCGTGATGTACCCTCCGATAGGATGGTTTGTGGCGCCTACATCACGATATGTATCAGAAGTCACAAGTAAACTTCCCTTGGAAAGTTTTCTTGGTGTTATTCTAGATGAACATCTTACTTAGAAGTACACGTAGCATATACCACACATTGCATATGATTTTATGTTTATAAACTAGTTACCTCTACTAAATAGTTCCTGATTAACCTTGCGTCCCCAAAGTACAGGTGAAGTCTGGATGTCTAAATATTTTCCAGCCGGAGTGAAAAGTTTGTACTACATAGCTGAGATGTGAAATTTTGATGTCTTTTCTAGTAAATTTTGTAAATATAAATAATATAAACAGTCTGGTTTTTGAGCAATTCATTTAAGCAGCATCACATTCCAAGTCAGATGCTATCTCTCATCTGCATGTAACTATAGGATAATGCACACCTCACAGCTAATCAATAGACTATCACAGTCATGTAATAGTCATAATACTACGCGTAGCGTATTTGATATAATTTTTCCAACCTAGGTGATCTGTCATCACGCGAGTCACAAATGTCACATGAAATTTGGCTAATTAATAACATCAAATTTTTTTACTTTAAGTTCATTTAATATGAGCCAATTTGCCCCATAAATTGTACATCCGCGCTGAAGACAATAGAGCCAGTAAAATGAGATTTACTGAAGCAAACAATTTCTTACCTTTGGTTACAACACAAAAGTTTTTCTGTCTTTTATCATTAATTTCACCAATTCCTCCAAGCAGAAAACCAGTGCAGGTATCCTGTGTAAAGCAGACAAGTTTAGCAAGCTTTAAATTTCACATTAGTATTAAATAAGCGCAAATATATCTCTTACTTCGTCTCCAATCACTGCAATAAGTCTTCCTTTCGATGATACATTTCTGCCTGTTTTGCTCGCCATTTTGAATATTTAATTTTTCGCTTTATAGCGAGAACAGCTAACCCAAGTTGTTATATAGTTAGTGAAAATTAGCTAGTGTCAAAGTTCAATTTTTCTGTCTCCTGATTGGACAAAAGCGCATCACGTGCGGTCATGTTCACCGGTCATTTTTTGACCGGTCAACATTAAAATGAGTGAAGAGCGCATGCGCGTCAACCGTAAAGGTCCAAAGTTCATTCAGAGTTTGCTGTTTATGAAATTTTAGTGTATTATTTACACTTTAACACATATACTATATATGTGAAGAAGATCCGAGCACTGATGAAGCACTGATGAAGATCCGAGCTTACGGATCGAAAGCTCTGCAATAATAAATTTACATGGTGTTTCCACAAAGTTTAACAAACAAAATACTTATTGACTGAGACCTCGGGGAAAGCAGTATGTTTTGTTGACCCTCGACTGTCGATGTTTCCATTGGCAGTCTTGGGTCCACAAAACATACTGTTTCCCCTCGGTCTCAGTCAATAAGTGTTAAATATTACACACAGACACAGCCAGCTCAGTGGTCCAACCCCCCATTGTTCTTGTGATTGTGGCATGGATGCTGGTCACCATGTCGGTCATGAGGAAGCAGCTTTTCACACACCAGAACCAATTAATAAAGAAAGAACTGGTCGTTTCGTTCACGCTGCATGTTGGTTTGAAAGATATGAGATATCATTCCAGCTAGTTGTAATGTGTTCCGTGTATATTTGCATGGTGATTTTCAAATCGAAATATAATTTTGTGGGAACACCACGTAAGTTTATCATCGCAGAGCTTTCGATCCGTAAGCTCGGATCTTCATCAGTGCTAACTGCTAATATCATTATTATTAGCACTGATGAAGATCCGAGCTTACGGATCGAAAGCTCTGCGATAATAAACTCACGTGGTGTTTCCACAAAATTATATTTTAATTTTAGTTGTAATGTATTTTTGCGGCTTTTTCAGCCCACTAGAAAATTGGTGCTCCGCATCATTTTCAAAGAATGCAAATCTTTAAATGTTAATAATCCATTGAGCAAAGAATCTGATTCTGATCAAAGCCAAACCGTCGACAGTTTTGGCGGACATGATATACGTATATGTGCAATCAATTTTCAGGCCCGGCCAGGGGGGGGGGGGTAAGGGTACAATGATAAGGTAACGCTCGATATTTTTGGCGTCAGATACCACCAATATGCCCAATTTTGGAGAGAACCTAGAGAGAAAGGGTATTTTGCACATCATATATGATGCTTATCGAAATATCCCTAAAAATACTTGCAGTAAAAAAAGGAACGACGTCGTTCCAAGGAAACTTAAAAGGGTAAAATTCCTCGCACAACTTCATGCAGCAGAGCACATCTATTTGCACTTTAAACTCGACATATAAACTAATACGGTTTTAAAAGTGACACCCGTCAGTGGCCAGATTCAGGTATTATTTTGAAGATCCTCTCAGTTTATTTTTGCTAGTCAGTATTCACTATTATTTGATGTGATAAAACTCCGCTTGAACCATCTAACCTTGGTTAGGTAGGTATTGAATGTGTGATAATTTGCATACACATTGATATTGAAATTAGAAAATATATTTCTGCTCAAGAGCAAGACAAATTCAACAAGTGATCGTTTAATGAAGAGTTTGTCACCGCAACAGAAACATTTATCCAGCTGCTGCAGAGCCAAACTCTCAGTTAACGTCAGCAGCAGGAAAAGTTCAGAACATTTATATCGATGATTCGCCATTCTTCTAACTACTAAGAGCACCTGTAGCAACAAGGCTTCCAAAATTCGCTTGCAATATGGCTGTCCCGAATATAGCGTGGGGTTAGAATGAGTAAAACAAAGAACTGTATATATCTTCTAACTACTATACTAACCCCTCCCCTCACATTTATAGTCCTTTCGATCGAAAGGGCTAATTTTTTTCCCATTTCGAAAGCCTACTCAAAAACCGGAATACTAAAAAACCGGAATACTTGAAAGTTGGATACGAGATTGTTCAATTCCTCTTATGATTCGAGGTAAAAATAGTCGCGGGCACGGAAGTTGAGATGTCCGGAAAGGAAATCAAATGAGAGCTTTTTAAAAGAGCAGATACCGCACGTCACGCAATGAGGGCTCCCAGGTGGGGGGGGGGGGGGGACGAGTTCCCGTGTTCTCTTCAAAATTATCTCTAGCGAAATTAACTATGCCCTCCCTAAACTATGTTCCCTTATTTTTAGTTTGTTCCTGTGTTCCCATTGTGAAATTTAGAGATTTCCCTTGTTCTCCCCAAACTTCTGGAAGAGACGACCCTCCGCAAAGTCAACGCAAGTAGGTAACTACATTTGTGTGAGTTGTCACTTTCCAGCTGAAAAACTCACGCTAAAAAATAAGAGAGATGGGAAGGGGTAAAAACTCGCAATTTCACGAAGTTTTGCCGAAATTTTAAGCTGCGCATGGTGAACTTCCTTAACCATGTTCCTCCACCTTCATTTAAAGTTCTTCTTCTTGTAATGGCGGCGATATCACATTTGCTGTTTCAACGATCATTGTCATCATGTCATGTTAACACTTCGTAGCCTTTGTTGTGTGCCTCACGTGTGGTAGATTTATTATTTTAGGGCTTAGGCTATTTGTGCGTTGTTTTATTGCACAAATGATGTCATTCCAGATCCGCATCAACACTGAACTGGTTGAATGGCTATAGGAAATCCCAGTATACCATCATGAAAAACATGATGGTGTTCTATTTATGAAAGCAATTGTTTGAGAACTAGGTGCTCATAAACATTAGATAAGACGGCAAGACAGCAATCAGTCTGAAACATCTGGTTCAACAGAATAATCCATTTTTTTATAGGGGATACTTGAGCAAGTTTCCAATCTTCAGGAAACGAGTCGGTAGAAATATACTAGTTAATGATGTGGGTACGTCAATACAGAAGCGATCCAGTCTGCAGCCAGCTTCATGAACTTAATTAACTGGGATCTGGTCCGCCCGGAATTTAATTCATTTAAAACCTCCTAAAGGTTAGTAGGTGCAAGCGAATAAGTTTTGGAAAGATGTTAATCAGAAATACTAGATTCGTGAGTAGATGAGGAAGAAGTATCTAACAGACGATGGTAAGTGGTGTTCATATGATGGTTGAATTCATTGCGATCCGCGGAGATTCGTTGCTGATTTGGATGAAGTAGATTGTGTGCCAGAGATCTTTAATTTGTTTTTTCTTACAATAAAGCTTTCTGATAAAAAGACCGTTTGACTTCCTTTATTTCAGTTTTGATCTTATTTCTAATACCACGAAATGCTCGCCAGACGCTATCTTCTATGGGGGTTTTTCTGGAAACATATATACCACACTCACACTCACAAGGACATTTCTGTGACCACGTGAATCTGGTACTGTGCAAGTAGGGTCTAAAATAGTTGTGGTACAGTCAGTGGTGATATTACTGCGAGTATTGATTAAAGGCTTTTAGCCACATGGAATAATGAGACCATGAAACCAAAGCGTCAAGAATAGTGTGCTGCCTTCCTACGGTCGACAGCAATGACATACACCAGTTAAGGGCCCCGCAGAGCGTATTAAAGTGTAGGCAGGGGGGGGGAGGCTATATTTTCAATAGAGCACCACTTGAAAAAACGCTATTTCCTGCAATTTGAGATAAATTGCAACCAAAAATCGACAAGACTATAGTCACAGAAAAGCGAAAGTAAGTTTAGAAATCAAAGAATACCGGACATGAATCAGTGGTAGGTTTCGGCAATTTTGTTTTTCACTAAATCTTGATTTTTGAAAACTGAATTTCGCACAAATTTCAGGTTTCTAATTTTTACTGTTTTTGATTGGCACGTATTTCCTACCCTTTTTCGCGTTTTCAATCAGTTTGATATAACGTGCAAAAGGGTACCCTTTTTTGATAAATATGTCAAAAAATGCCGTCTACCTTTTTTCATCTTATCACAGCGAATTGAAAAACAGCGAAAAAGGCAGCTTTTTCGAGCTTATCGCTTCCGGGCAAAAAGCAGAAAAAAGGGTACCCTTTTTGAGCTATCGCGCGGAGGCAGAAAGCAAACAAAAAGGTGTCTTATCAGATGAGAACTTCCTGAAAGATTAGCAGCAAAATGGTAGCGCGCAATTTTGAACTTAATACATAATATATAATCTATGATAATTTTTTGGCGAAAAGGCGTCGCCGTCTCACGCACTGTTTATATCAGTGTGGAGTATTTAGAGACAAATATCGAGCAAATTCGACTGTGGGTAAAAGAAAATTATTCTCATCGTATGATCAGTGATACGCCAAAGCAAAATTTTCCTGAAGTAACGAGATGGTTTTCGGAAAGAAGTATACGACCATTTTGCCAGCAACACGACATTCATAAAAGAAGTGATTTGAAAGTTGATAGTATTGTCGAAGATTCGATACGCGAGGTATGTATGTATTAAAATGCACCTTCATAATTTATGTGGAAAAGTTGCACACAGTTTATAGCACCATATCGGGTGTTATCTAGTTTTATACTTGGTTCAAATTCTTATTAAATATTGAGAGGTTTTTGACCCTTCCGTTACTTGCTTTGGCGTTTGCTTTGGCGTATCGCTGATCATACGATGAGTATAATTTTCTTTTACCCACAGTCGAATTTTCTCGATATTTGTCTCTAAATACTCAATACTGATATAAACAGTACGACAGACGGCGACGAATTTTGCGCCAAAAAATTATCATAGATTATATATTAAGTTCAAAATTGCACGCCGCCATTTTGCTGCTAATCTTTCAGGAAGTCCTCGTCTGATAAGACACCTTTTTGTTTGCTTTCTGCCTCCGCGCAATAAGCTCAAAAAGGGTACCCTTTTTTCTGCTTTTTGCCCGGAAGCGATAAGCTCGAAAAAGCTATCTTTTCCGCCGCTTTTCAATTTGCTGTGATAAGATGAAGAAAGGTGGACATTTTTTGACATATTTATCAAAAAAGGGTACTCTTTTGCACGTTATATTAAACTGATCGAAAACGCGAAAAAGGGTAGGAAATTCGTGTCAATCAAAAACAGTAAAAAGTAGAAACCTGAAATTTGTGCAAAATTCACTTTTCAAAAATCAAGATTTAGTGAAAAACGGAATTGCCGAAACCTACCACTGACATGGACAGTACTGACATGGTACTGATTGACATGGAGTACAACGGGGCTTGAAAATTTGAGATTATATTCTCATGTTCCTCACACGAATGCGCCGTTCTTTGATGTACGTGTTCATACACTGTGACGGAGGTGATGAGGACTGTGATTGCTGGATTTCCGAATGTGTGTCCAGGTAAATTCGTATCAGTGATACGCTCTAAAATAAGATTGTAAGCGTATTATCAGGCCCCAGTTAGCCATTTCCTGCCCCCCCCCCCCCCTTCCACAGCCTTCTGAGGGAAGCTGTTATAAAATGCAGGGCCTAGAGAGTAAAACCACATCTGGATTACTTTCTTGAATTTCAGCATAAAGACTGGAAGCTTTCGTGCAACTTTGCGGCGTGAGTTTACAGACATATGAAACTCTTTAAAGTCAAGGACATCATCTTTGTTATTTTTGTTATTAAATTCATGAGAACGACAATTAAGGGCGGAAAGGGTGTGCAAAATAGCACAGAGTGTATAAGTGTGTATTACCGCATTGGCAAGTGGCGGATGTATTTTTAATCCTTGACCATGAATGACTTTATCCAGTCTTTGTGCTGCTATGGTTTGAACGTCCTGAGAGAGATACTGAAATATCGCCATGCGATCACAGTAGGATTCTATTCAGCACATGCGGAGTGAGGAATTCCCAGCCCTCTCGCTGTCAACGTCAACAGATCCTGACACAGAGTACTACTCAAAGACATAAAAAAAACTATCCAAGAAGTTATTACTCTAGAGGTTGCTCAATAAGCTTAACCCTAGTACTCTAAAAAAACATACCGTCTGGCTGAGAGAGGTGGGTCATGACGGGGTGGCTCGTGCTCATACATATCTTCTTATCTAAGGCTAAAGATGGCATACCTTTAGCTCACATACGAAGGTAGCAACTAGAGCAGCTAGACGTTATGGGGAATGATGGCATCATCACAAGTATGACGCTACACCATAGTTAATAGAGCTAGATGGTTTGGAAACTCATTAGAACTACAATATAAGTCATTATCTATGTTTTTGTTCTGATTTATGCAGGAATGGGGTCCTTCGTCGTCACGTGCGTATTGTATTTTTACCTAACTAACCAATAGCAACGTTTTAGGAAAGTTAGCCATCCGCGACTTGAACAATAGGGTAATTTAAGAATTCCTATTGGTGGTTTGGCCAAAACACAATACACACGTGACGATGAAGAACCATATTTTTGAATAAAGGTTGACCAACATAGATAATGAGTTATTTTGTTATTCTAATGAGTTTCCAAACCATCTACTCTATTAACTATGGCTACACGCTACTCAGACCTCGTTTACACCTGTCGCATCCGCATGGTCACGACATCGAGTTGGGGCAGTTTGTGGTCATAGTTACCCTTACCAATTTTTCCATGATTAGTTGTTATTAAATTCTGTAATATTATCACAAATCTAAAAGCTTCACTTGTTTCTAAACTATCTAATCTGATATCGTGACAATGCGCATCCGGTGCCGTGATAACGGGGTGTCAAGGACTACTTAATACGCACCGTTTAATCAGTTCTGGAACTTTTCTGATATCGGAGCGTATGTACTTGCACGTACAGACAGCTGAGTAACTTCGCAATGTCGTGAAACAACTTTATATGCCGTTTGAACTGGTTTTTAAATGAAATTTTAAAACTGGGCTCTGATTTCAAGTCACTAAAACCGATTGTCATTTTTTATCCATGTGATATTGCACGCGGATATAATTATGCGTCTCTGTAAAGCTTTTTCTAACTTACAATTTCTACTTGACTTTATCCCCGTAAAAGAGATGTAATAGTGATATGCACAGTAATATCTATTGATAATACAGTGTCCCAAAAAAATGCTACCCTTTGGAGTCAAACGTTCGAACTTGAATGTTTTAACTCCCTAATGAGCACAAAAATGCATAATTATCTGCTTTATTATATTCATTTTGAAATCAATGGCGTTTCCTGCAATCTGATTGGCTCGTAGCAGTGCGATTTCAGCACGAATCGCACCCTGAGGAGTGCGATTTCAGCACGAACCAAACACTTTCATAACAGCCAATCAGATCTGAAAGCTACACTAAAACAACCAATCAGCATCAAGAAATAAAACACAAAATTTGACTTTTCAAAAACAGAAAAGTTTTTTTCACTTTATTTTATTGCTGAAATTAATTTCATAATAAAGTGTATTTATATAAAATTGGACTTTGAATTTATATAACATTTTATTCGCTTGTTGCTATCTTACAGACTCCATGGCAGTTATCCACGGAGTGAATTTTGTGTCTTAGATTTCAAAATGAATACAATAAAGTGGTAACTGAACTTCGTGTCATGCAATTTTGGCCTGAAATCAAACTTGTGATTACAAATGTGATTGTAATCACGCGTTTGATTTCAGACCAAATTGCACTCCACTCAGTTCAATTACCATTATATACAGACATTTTTTAACGTAAGCAACGTTGCAAATTAATTGAATTTGTTCTGCTGAAATTACACAGAATGGGTTCATTAGGGAATTAGAACATTCAAATTCGAAAGTGCGGCGCTAACGCTTGACTACAAAGGGTAGCCTTTTTTCTGGGACACACTGTTCATAATACATAGGAATAGCATTATTAGCTTGTGCAATACAGTTCGAAGTTCGTGTATTTATAATTCCATTATCTGTGGTTCGAATGTTGTGCATGCGGTTCTTGAGAATGCGAACGCTAGATAAAACCTTTTTATGCCATAATGAGACGACTCTTTGCCGAAGTCTTAAAACTCCGGATGTAAGTATCGGCACTCTTTTTATTTCCATGCCTTAGTTATTCCAGGAATGCACTCGCTTTGTTAAAAAAACTTCCAGCTATGTTGCCTCACTATACAAAATTTTCACTTATTAATCCTGTTAATCCAGCATGACTGGCAGCCATATTTCTTATATCACGATTCCTTTATTCCTGACCCTTCAAATATATTCCCTCATTCAAAGACAACTCTTGCATCGATTACATCTGGCATGAAAGTACCTTTTGACATTATTTCAAGCATATGTACCCGTACTCGTTTTGTTTCCATGGCAACAGCTTAACACAACGCTGACAATGCAGACGACCAATACTCTCAACTCAAGTCTTCAACCCAAATTTGTTTAAAATACCTGCGGTACATGAATAAACCGCAATGGGAGTACAAAAACGACACCCGATTACTTAACCTAGAAGACGCAGAGTTTGATACAAAATGCGACACATTTAAATTTGTTCAAAAATAGACCGTTATTTCCCAAAATAACGCAATAAGAAAAGATCGTAGCATCTCAATATAACCTCATATCACCAAGGGATAGAAAGAGCACAAGGGGCAAAGCAGCAGGAGCAAACAAAAAAAGACAAAACACACGTTTGTCTCTTCCGGTCACCCACCTGTTTGCGGCAGTGAAGCTTGACAGCAGGCGGTCGACAATATATATTGACAAGTAGCAATAGAAAATTCGCTAATTGGAGGTATTATTCGCCTGGACTTATCGCATACGTACTGTCAAAAGTCATCAAATAATTTATACTACGAATTTGACTGGGAATATGGAATGTCGTATTTATGTGGACTCGCTGAGTGTGCTTGGCAAACAAATGAATAGCATTGGTATCACATGGCTAACATCTTCGTTGCTAAGCTTTGGGATAAGCATCCAAACGACAATACTCGCGGGCGAAAATCTGACAAAAGAACACAATATAGGGGGACGATTATTTGAATTTCTACTTGTATTTTGTCTGTGTTTTACGGCGTGTAGTCTTTACTGTATGAATATCTTGAAGAATGATAAACCGCAAGCGAGTGAAGCATCGCGAACGACTGCGACAACGTCATTGTTTGAATTAAGAGAGTACTCGATGTCTGAACTGAATCGCTATAATGGTTCAAACGGAACGATCTATATCGCGCTAAATGGCAAAATATTTGATGTAACGAAAGATAAGAAGCAATATGATTCCGGTGGATGTTATAAAATGTTTGCGGGCAGAGACGCCAGTCGCGCATTTGCGACTTTATCTTTTGATGTTAATTCATTGCGTTCGGATTACGACGACCTCTCAGACCTAAATGACATCCAGAAAAGTAACCTGAACGAGTGGGGAAAGATCTACACAGAAAAGTATAATATTGTTGGAAAAGTTGTCAAAGCACACAACCCCAAAACATTACAAGACATTGCCAAGAACTCGATTATTAAAAATATTGCAATATCCCAGTGCAATACGCACTCCGTAGACCACCTACCTCTGCCTAGAATATTAAAACGAGAATTGCGCAATTTTTTCTACGAACACATGGAATAACTAAAGTCAGAATAAATGAGAATAAATTACCTATTTGGTACTGTACATATAGTCAAAACATCCTGATTTGTATATATTGATAAATCTGTACATATATTAAAATATAAAGTATGTTTGTTCATATAGAACTATATAGATATACATATATATATATATTCGATTTTCAAGATCGAAATCCTGTATCTAAATAAATAGACTAAAAAAATAAAATGAATGCTAGACTGTAACAAACAACTTTATTACTGATATTGTATTTCAATAGAAAATTCCTGTAGGCATTTATACACCGAACTCGGAAATACTTGTCATAGTAAATTTTAAATTAACATCCGCTAACGACAGCGCATTGAAGAACTAATTGTCTCATACCGAAAAGCTTGCATGTAATTTAGATGATGTGGTCAACTGCTACAACATAAGAGTATAGTTTGTGTTATACCGAGTTCTTGTGCAGTAAATAATATGTATACCTTATAAAGGACACTCAACTCTCACCAAATCCTCGACCAAAACCACAGGGTATGAAGGGTGATTAAACTGTTCCTTTTATGTACATACGTTGGCCACGACTTGATGGTAAATATAAACATGATTCATTAAAACATGAAGTTTTCACTTTATTATCAAGAATTTCCAATACAACATTGCTCTGTACCAAACTTTCTCTGTCGAAATGTTCTCTTTCTCTTGCACCAAAAGGGGATGTTATTACGGAATACTAATTTCATGGACACTATATATGCATTAGGAAAAATACAAATGTATATACTTAAAAGATCTACCTAGATGTCCCAGGTATAGTTATTTAGTCTTTCGATCGTTAACACAAACAGTCTTATTGTAGTTGATAGAACCGACTTAAGCATGGATCGTTCGACACAGGCATAAACCGTTTAAGGTTAAGTATATACCAATTTAAGGTTTACTTCTGCGAAGAAAGCTTATTATAAACTTAATATAAAAAATAATACCTCAAAAAGATTCCACGTTAATTAAAATCCTGCACGCCCTGTCGTCGTTTTTATTAAGAACAAAACAAGGAAAGGAATTTTATCTTTAGAAAAACTGGATACCATGAATTCTTCATGGGAAGACTAAAGTAAAAAACGTGCTTATATTTTGATCCATGCGTTGTGTAACTCACTAGGCTTAGAGGCGAGCATTTACCGCGGCCTGCTGGACAATTCGGACAATTCCAACATTAATATAAATATACTGGCATTTTCTTTTTAACCACATAACAGAAAAACCGCGTCTGAGCTAGAGTCATATGACCTGGGTCGCAAGACACAGACGTGCGTGTTCGGAATGCACCGTCAACTAAAAGTGCACAACACTGCAGAACATATATACAGTAATCTATACTTCACAAAGAAAAAATATTTTTAAATATGTATCAGCAAAGCCGCAACAATATACTTGGATCATATATTTGCTCATGCACTCTCTGCTGACGTATTTTAGAAGGAGCGATTTTCATATTTTCGTTTAAGCATCTTTGAAAAAGATTTCGCAACAATTCCGTACGAAGTCCATTCGCTTATAGATATAAAGGCTACGCACTGTGCCAAGGATTCAAATCAACAAAGTTACAGTAAGGTGAGAAAGCAATGCCCTATGGATATTTACACAGTCACATACTGTCGCAAACAGGGTGATTTAGAAAACATTATATTATAGTATAACATAACGTTGTCTGAGTCATAATATAGTATGTAAGATACGTTTCAGCATTCTGAAAATTCAGTTTTGTTTGTGGTTGCGTTGAACAAGTATATAATTTATCACAAAAAGCTGCAACTATTCATCAACCATGAACAAATTATTTCAAGAGGAAATCCTTTCACTTGATATATTATGAAAAACAAAGATGATGAAGACACATCAACTCACGTGAGTTAAGTAGCCTCGCGGTTCATGCATGAGACCAACATTGAAATAGGTAACGATATAAGCAACCGTTGAATTGAACACACAACTGACAAATGATCATTGACCATCGACAAATAATTTGCATATACATGCACGAAACATACATGGGATAACCCAAATTTACACATTCAAGCCTTTTTAGTTTTGTTTCTGTATTTGACAATTTGAGCTTTCTCACCACATGAATTATATATCATGCATTTATATGACTGTATATATTGATAGATCGAGTACATATATGGTGCTATATGTCATAAAGAACACTTAATTTCTGAATGATGCACATGAAACACAATTTACTTGACCTACGACTTTAAATCGTAAATTAAAAATTAATAAACATAAACAAGTTCGAGCCATATTGTTATTGACATTGCCGGGTTCAATATGTACTGACAGGATTATGCTTAGATGCAAACATACGCGATATTCCACATGTTTAAAAGAAATATAAGTTCAACTTATGAATACAATAGGTTTATTTCATACAAACAAAACACCAAGTTAAAGAATGGATAAATAATACTAGTTGCACTGGAAATTAAAACAGTCAACTCATACGCCTACATATATACATATAGCAATTATATTTGCAACGTGCCATTTCCATGACCAAATATATATCAAACCATAATACTGATACTGCATATATGATACTGGATGTAACAATATTAAACATATTTATTTAATAAATTATTAAAGTGCATTACACATGAAACATTTTACAATAATATTTGTATGTTTTAATGAGCCTGACTCCTAAAAGCAAATGTTACTCACAAAAGGTATCCTGCACGATGATGAATTTCTTCATATAACATGCATTTTCTCAAAATAAGCAAACTTGGCGCAACACTTTACGAAGAAGCAGTAGCATATACCACTACTTTTTTAAATACATCTCAAGTTCAGTCCTCAATTATCAAAGGAAGAACTCGTCAATAATTTCTTACATCATACAGTGATAAGCACAATTCTATATATCATCAGTGTCGACGGTATATCAGGTTCCTTTGGCTTGGTTTACACCCAGAACTTCACAGACATGTAGACATGCAACATGGAAACGTCACTAAAACAGCACAACCGTCGAGAGGTCACAAAAGCTACGGCAACATTAATCAACATATGGAAAACTATTCAAATAAATTCGATATTTCGAACAAATATTAGAGCGTTTTAGTTTACTAAGAAGTGCTCAATATCATAAACACAGACTATAAGCAGTTTAGCTCTTCATACAGTTCAAGATTGCAATTAGTTTGTTTCATCGCAGAACTATACCTCGTTTCATCAGAGTTGTCATTTCAGTTGTCAGTTAGCAAAACATTTCGAGAAAATTATTTTGCGGCCGTGACTTACTTGTGGCTTAAATTATCAATATATTAGACTTCTAACTTATTATTTCTATTTATAAAACCAATTGTCTTACTAAATACTAAAGGTATATTACTTGACGGCCACGCCTGGAATATTCGGGAAATATGTATTATTACATAACGGATATTACACTTCGCAAACTTGCTAGACTCTTCTTGCATCAAAATGAAAAGGTGAAGATAAATCATATCAGCTACCTTCAGTTCACTTCAGTGTTTTCAAAAGCTAACTAAAGGAACTGATCAGTCACTCATATTTAACCTGCCGGACTAACTGTAATTTTAAAATACTCGTAATATACATTTAGTTTTCTTCTGCTGAGAATTAATCTGTAGAAGTCGGATGCAAATGAAGACGTGAAAGACTGCAAATTTCATTCTACAAAGTACGTAATACTGGAAATGCGGGCTGTCTTTGAACTGAAAGTATGCAACGACAATAGCTACCAAAATAGCTCATGAACGTTTTTTATTTCCGATGTGACCAATTAACATAATGTTATAGAAAAGGGTGATGCTTTTAATAAAACCATCAACATTTTAATTGCACAATGGCATGGTGTGAATTTTAAGTACATTGATAAAATTTTATCTTATTTTAGGGTCTTTGTTCTACACCTCCCGGCTGTTTGAACTCATCTGTACAGAAATCTTCGTTATCATGCACTAGCTGATATCAAGGTGTATAGATGTTGCTACATCTCAGCTTTTGTAGTCCAGGATATATTGTTAAACATCTAGCTTAGAGACAGGAGATTGGCTATATACAAGACCTAGTGTTGTCAGTAACATGTTACGTGTATGTCTTATCTCAGGATCTTCACTGTACTTACTGGGTACATAATTTGAATGTCCTTAAAATAACAATATAACTCTTATCCAGGTTAGTAAACGTTGATGCAAAAAATAATTGTCCTATATCTTCACGTGCGTAATTATTTTTTGCTAAATGGCCTATAATTAGCAATAATTGTTTAAGTCACGGATAGGTAATTTTTCTCAAACATTGCTATTGGTCTAGCTGGTAGCGAAAATAAGATAACCCTGCATGTCACTGAAAGGGATGAATTCTTCGGTTTCCTATGACGTCATAAAATAGCCAACCTAAAATCGATACTAATAACTATACTGTATGTGTTAGTCTTTCAATTTCATATCATTACATATGGCAAGATATGGTTTCAAATTTGAAAGACATGACTATTATCGTTAGGAGGCTTATATTGTGTTTTGTAATCAGTTCACTGTCACTCTATCGCTCGTCAAACGTTGAAGGTTCCCTAAAGTGCCTTCGAAAAGTGACATGTGTGCTCTATTGTTCAATATTTTTGGTTATTTTAATCAATGTCCATAAACCCTAAAATCCAATCTAAATAATGCTTCATTTAACGTCATATAATCAGAAATCCTATATAAAATAGCCAAAAGATCCGTAATCCTACAACCCTAACATGCAGGGCAACGAATCTGTGGATCAATATTGTGAATTTGTTCTAGAGACTTTCAAGGAACTACAATCTTTTTGACAAGCTGTGCGATATTTACGTGTGTAACGAAGTTGTCCTACGTCACAATTTTAGGCAAATTCTCGGTTGCGTCAGATAAAACAAGTGTTTGGCTTGATGACAGGGTTTTTTAGAAACAACTTCCTACATGTGAGTGTGTATATTGACTCAACAGACAAAATATAAAAACCAATTGAAACAGTTCAACCTGCTAAATATTGCTCAGTTGCCTTATTCTAAATTAGCTCTTTAATGCGTCTACATCTAAAGGAACTTGGGCGAGTATTCATCAGTTCATCGACTTGACCCTTGTGTTTTCATATGCGGTCTAAGAAGTAGTAATTTAAATTAAAGTAAATGAAATGCGGTCGATATCACCTGACACTCACAAGCATTGAATATTTCACTCCCTAAATTATATAAATACACCCAGCAAGTAAAAGTAGAGGGTACCAAGCAAAGGGTCTTCGCTTGAATCTTTTAGGCAGTGAAATATTAGATGCGTTTGTCCACTAATAACATTGCACACTGGCTACGTTAAGTGACACTAGACAAAATCTTGTGGTACATCAATGTTGCAAATGAAGTAGAAGTTTGGTTGGTTATGATAAAGTACATAGAACTATAAAAAACCGTTCAATATGTCACAGAAATCAGATGCCAAGATGATTAGTAGCAATAAAATAGAATAAAATAAAAAACAAAGACCTTATATGAAAGGTCTGTGTAATTTGCTACTCCTGTTGGTTGTGAATGAGTGGACTAATAAGAAATGTCCTGAGTGTATGATTCCTCACCTGAACACTTCTGACTCATTCAATTGTTCACATGCATCACAAAGAGAACATTACAGCTAGCAGAACATGTGAACAAAGTGTGAACAAGCTTTGAGAAACAGTGCTCATTCTTGTTCTGCTGAAAAAATCTTTTTGAGCATAAATTAGTCCTTGTCTTTACCTAGCTCATCAAGTTGTATATTTAATTTATATGATTAACAAAAGTGTGTACATTTATGGCCTACATTGTAAGGTCTCTGTTAGGTACCTGGGCTGTAAACACTGGAGGGTCGAGTTCATTTCGTGATTTGAATTTTTGCCATGTTTAATCTTTATGCGTTGTTGGAGGGAGTTTAAAACCAACTTTTGTAGCAATTTTTTCAACTGAGTCTTCTCCACCTCTGTACCGGTTGTATAATACCTACACAGAAATTGCTTGCTATTTATTTGTTGCATGTAAAACCCGAGCTGCAAACATTTTTTGCACTAAATCATATCTAGTGAATGCATAAAATCAGGGGTGCAAATGCAAAAAAAAATAGGCGGTGTCCTCAATTCTGGGACCAATTTTCTGAGATACTAACTAATACATAATCGTGTAACACCCTCCACACCCCCAGCACTAATTTGCACCCCTGCATAAAATATTTTGAACTATTTAATAGCTGCACACCCATATTCCCATATTCAATGTTTTATTTCACATCTTGGGCATGTGTAGAATCATACCTTAGCAGTTCTGATGCTTTTTAAAAGACACAAATACGTCTCAGCCAAGTACTGAATATGTAATGTTGTTCTTTCATCGCTGCAAAGCTTCTTACTATTTCCATACAGATTGTTGATGTAAGAATAACCATATGTGTTTCTGTAACATGAAACCTGTTTAATGTGCAAACAACTTGCTTTATAAATGGGATGGCCAGAGAGATAATCATTAAAAAGAGGGTTTTAACAGTTAAGGACCAAAATAATTTAAATGGAATGCAAAATACATTTGAAAAGCTTTAAAAATTGTGATAACAAGCAACTTTACAACTATTCCTGCACTAATATGGAAACCTCCCAATATTCAAGGCAGATAATTATACATAAGCCTGGTACTGAGATGCATGTCTGGCACGCACCCAGAGTTGTTATGAGGGTAACAAATTGTGCTTGCAAATCTGTGCACAGGTAATAGGAACACAACGTGAACAGTGCACACTCGAAAGAAATGACCCGCAATGTTATATTTCACATTTAATTGAAGGCACAAGCATGGGATAGTCACTACCAGTACCACCAACAACCAATACCGGCAGCAGTTTCAGAAATGTGAGAGCACATGTATAAATTGAAGATGTCATGTATACGTGTTGAGCACTTGCTAGTACTACTTGCCCATACTTGGCACATGAAAATGATCAGGGTAGCATTGGAATCACATTTAATTGTACATGTTACCGCTAATATGTGTAAAAAAGCCATAATTGAATTTAATTAACATTGTAAGAACAGTTGATAGTGCACAAAAGCTCTAGGCTATTTCACTACATGAAACAATTAATAACGTGAAAATGAATATCTTCAGCAGAGGCTCTTTATTAGGATGTTAGTATCATATAAACTAGGTTTTTAATTTCTTACAAAGGCCCTTCACTCAAAACATTAATTTTCACTTTACAGTTTCAGGTAGTGAAATAATCTATTCCTTTCATGTACATACATAATTGACTCTTTATTTCTTCATTAAAATAATTGCTAATGCAAATAGAAAACCTAGAGCTCTGACAAGTCATTTAATTTGCATAGGAAATTACACAGTTCAAGAAGTATTATTGAAAAATCACATGTATGTTTATAATTATAAATAAATATTTTGCCAAACACAAGACCTTCGTGTAATTTTTCATTAATACTTCAAGGACAAGTTTAATTTCCTATTAATATCATTTTGTCACCAAAGTTTTTAAAAATCTCGTGCCCCACGGGGCTCACAATCCCGATCTTTATTGATATACAGTTACATCAATACTCATGGACTTGAAAAACTCATGGACACCCTGTTGGCATTTTCATTTTTCCAATTTACTCATGCTTTACCATGACTTATGTTCAAGCATGATGCATGAACTATTCTATGTTTTTGTTCATGGGTGAAACGTAGCATTACATCCTTAAAATCAAACATTTTTTGCAGTGAAATTAACATGTTTGTTTTCGCTTGGTAACCTCTGCTAGTAGTTGGTATTATACTTGGTTGATATTTTAAAATTGCTCTGCAAGTTTTGCCAGTTCGAATTTGCATTTGTAGGATTCTCTGTCGTTAAGTGTTTCTGAGTAATAAGAAAAACATGCTGCATAAAAGGCCAGTAAACATGCCAAAAAAAGTAGCAAAAAGTTTTCTTCAACATCATAATTGTTTACATATTATACTTCAAAAATGATGATTCCAACAGAAAAAGTTTTGATTTAATGGTGAAACGTTGCGTTTCAAATGTGAACAAACGCGTGAAATAGTTCATGTATCATGCTTGATTAGCTTGAATGTAAATGGCAGTGAAAATGTTTAATACTTCTTGAATAGTACATAGCCAACACATAATTGTTCATTTTTCAATTCTTAGCGCTTAAAAGTTGGAACACTATTTAAATTTCAAATAAATACTCACGTTATTAGACTGATTCGTTACTGTTCGGAGTGCCGAAAGTATTTCCTTATATAAATACAATGGTTTATTACAAGAAGCCATAATAATTACGTGCAGCTCATTGCAATTTAATTAATTGAAAAACCTATACATTTCCCACTCCTCTGTCCGCCATCTTCTGACATGAATGACCATGCGGTTTCTATGAAATACTTCATGTTACGTTTCTTATAGCTACGCGTCCTGCCCATAGAGATTACAAATAACACGTGTTTTTTATATCTCTATGTTCCTGCCAGTGAATAGTTTCTTCTCCGCCTCTTTCTGCAGAGGCCGAGATCAGTCTGGTATCGCAGACTAGCCATTGAACTATAACAGATCGTTCCCGAGGCGGACCATGCACTGTACTCTTGCTATGTTATAATACTAGGTTAATATATCAAACAACCATGTAGAAAAACCTGTGTTTAAACAGGTAAGTGGCAAAGATTCAATTTTATTTTTGGATGACCAACCTTTTTTTGAATAGACTGAATAAAATTGTAAAAAATTGAATAATATTTGAATTAAATCATATATCTTAACAGTAGTTTTTTTATAACTAATGGTATTACTATTTGATGACCGCCATGGAGTCAAGATATTTTCTCGGCATCGTAGGCGATACTCTTGATATTCTTATTGTGTAGGTCATATACAGTGTATGTCCCTACGATATCTCAGGTACAACAAAGACCAGCCAGACATAATTAAATCCATGATTCTCTTGCACTGTGCTTATTTCAATCAGCAAACGGTTTTCGCCAACCCGGGGGTCCGCACGAAATTCTCAAAAACTGGTGACAAGGACCCAAAATGACACGAGATTACCATTTTTTTGTGTACGAACCGTCAGTTATTTTTGCAACGGTTACATTGCTCACAATGCTGTTATTGCCATGACAAATGTAAGTAGCGAGCTTGCAGGATCAGATTTTAGAAGCGAAGTTTTAGGTGATGACAAACAGCACGAGCGTCCATCACATTGCATAATATATTCATCCCATATTTTCTCTATTACCCCAACCACGACGATGATCTTAAAAAGATAAAGATAGGGCTATAGTACTTTAGGGAAATTAAACTTCATTTGTTTTCAAAATGCAAAGATCCATCGAAGATCTGCAGTGACCTCCAACGCGGCAATACAACGTACAAACTCGTTGAACATAAAAAAGTTTTGCCAGTACAATTTGCTAATTTATTACAAACACTGAAGTTTTTGTATAAACGTAGAACGGACGTAGCTAAAGTCACTACTGAAAAACGATAAATTTAGTTTAAGTTTTGCTTTAAACCAAATTGCCTAATTTGCATACTGCAGAAGTCAGTTGTATGAAAGCTGAATATATAGCGCTATTCACTGCACAGTGATATTTTTAAACTTTCTAAAACCCCTATCAACGTCGCTAGTGTACACAAAAGGTATGGATTTTTTCACCATCTGAAACGATACAGTGAAAATCGATGTGTCGAGCGAAAGATCTTTAGTAGTACTCACTATTTTCATTATTTCTGATGTCATGGTTTGTTAGTGTTTCTGAGGAAGTCAAAAATCACTATCCAGTATAAATAGCGCCATCCACCTTCTGTATCACCTGCCAGAACTTTAGCTTTTAATAAATCGCATGCAGGGCTTAAACATTCAAAATTGATGATTTTAATTCTAAAAAAGTGTCTAGGTTAGACGTTTGTTAGCGTAAACGTCAAGCTTCCTATATAACAGTCCCCACTTGACATCTGCGGCGCAGTGTAAAAACATGTATGCCTAAATTTAGCTAATTCCGTCATTCAGGATTCACGGGATTCATATCGTTCCCAGAGTGAAAATTCGTACATAATATGTGCAAACTGGTTCAGCTGGTCTAGTTTCTGTATCGAACACAGTTTGAGTTTGACTGATTCAACGTTAAGTTTATTGTCACCGATCAAGGTACGTTTTATTTCAACACTGGAATATCGAAGAAGCACTAACCGTCCTTCCAGTCATCCCATTCTCTTTGTTTTGTTAATTTTTCTAAATACTTTTCATCTTCCATGCAATCCATTTCTTCTTTTTCTCCCTCTCCGTCACTTTTCGTCTTGTTGTCACTAAAATTTTAAAAGAATCTAACACAAAAACAGAGGAGCATGCACTGACCATCATGAATTCAATTTTCTAACTTGCCATCACTGCAATGTCCAGTTTAGAATATTTTTTTTTACTCCTGACGCGAGTTCATTCAGTTTATTTTTAAAATTACGAGGAGTTTAAAAAATCAAATTTATCACAGCGTTCACTAAACTATGAATAGATGGCCTTAGATAGTGAAAATATCCACTCCGTCACACGTCAGCAATTTTATTAGATCATTCACAAGTTTTTTTTATTGGGTTTTTGGGGGGGAGGCTAAAAAATATTTTTCGATTAATGACAAAATTATAATGAGTGCATGCAAACAATTATCACAACGCCATAGGACAAGTGTTGCAATTTTTTTAAATGTAAAAAATCACTTATGGCCTGGTTCAAATTACAAGAAGAGAAAAGAAGCCCAGTCTAATTACCTGAATTCTGCAACAATTTTACCCTCACGAAGTTCTTTTTCAAAATACTCTTCTTGACTCATAGTTGGTAGGCTTGGATAACCAGCGCCAAATACTTTATTCTAAAGGACAAGAAAGGCGCATATTTTTATTTTATGAAAACACACTCAGGAAATATTCAAAACTAGAAAAAAAGCTAGTTAAGCTATTACCTGGATCATTTGTCTTGTTATTAACACTGGCTTTGAAAATAACTGTAAATTAAACAAAAGATATTTTCGCAGGACCTTGCAAGGATTCTTATTGGGTTAAGGATTCACGGTAGCAAAAAAGACGGCGGAATGTCGATTTTAGCTACTAGGATGCATTACGGTTTGAAATCGTCTAAAAAGGCATATTAACAGAAGACAATAGGTTATTTTCTCCCTTGCATAAAAATCTCAATCCATTAGTTTTGCTTCTTGTCATCTTTTCCCAGCTTTTCCAACTAATACCCGCAAAGCATTTTGATAAAATCGACATGCCGTGTTGTTGGTGAAATTCTAAGTATACGTTTCCAGTCGTGGTCAGGCATATTTTTAACTTGCTCGGCGTAGATATAAACTCAGGGCAAAAACCGCAAGTGATGAACAATGTTTAAAATTAAGCTATGAACAAGACGATTACGTTTAAAACAACCCAATTGAAAGTACTTTGATGCTCTGGGTACGCCTGGTTGCTCGGCAGATTTTGTTTGGAACAGACCTTTCCGGTAATTCCGTCGCAACAACATGAAAGCGATGCTGCGGTCCAGCGGTATATAGATTGCGATTCTGCGATTCTGCCCTATCTGCGCGATACGATATTTATATTCACGATTTTGTGTACATGATTGGCTACACGCGCGCACAAATGTCAGATTTCAAATTTTGTCATCAGAGAATGAGCAAATATGCCTCCGCCATTAGCGCTCGTTTTCCTACGCCAAAATGATGCACGACAAATCGTATCTTGAGGTCTTAAAGTGTAGAACCTTGTTGCTAGGTCGTTCAGCCTCTCAATTGCAAAAAGTTGCTTCTTACTTGATTTTTTTCTTCCTCATTATTCCTTAGATTTTCCTCGCAGTTCTTGCTTTCTTTCACACTATTCTGTTTTAATTTGGCCATATGTTCCAATATTGGCAGTTCACCTGGAAATGAAATGGGAGTTGAACTTGGTTTACAAGCCTGAGCTGCGTGGTCAAGAAACCTCGTACCCAGGTGCAATAAAGTGTTCTTCGTCTGTGTATTCTATACATTGTCCCCCCTTTACCAATCCCCCAGAACTATATTCATGAGGCGTGTCACGTGTATCACGTGAACACTGCATCCCTCCCTTACTTTAAACTGTCCCTGTTGAGTCCTGATATACCCTAACAAAATGTCAACAATATTATTAACAGTAACTTCTTTCTAACTATAAATGTTTTGACCATATCTATAGATAGGTATTCTATCTCTTAAAGGAGCAGTGTCACATGTCACGCATATTTTACTTCTTTATTTTCTTGCTATTTTACCAATTTCTTGTTGATTCAGCTTGATTAAAGCACATAAATTGCATTTTTACCTTCTGTATGCAAGAACAACGGATGTGCGGCGAAATCACTGCAATTCCAACGGCTACATCCCGCCTCGATTTTTGCATTCTCCATGCTTTAAATACATTGTATACCAAATAAATTCTTTTGCGTCGATTGTCGTATAATTTCCTTCGACGTTTGTCATTTTGTTGCTTTTTTATCATCCGGAAATATCGAAGTTCAGACCATGCTCGCCCTCCTTTGAGGACGCCATCTTGGATTCCGAACTTGAAAACGTTGGCCCAACGCTTTCAAGTTTATTATGCGCAGAAGCATATGCGTGAAATATGACACTGCTCCTTTAAAGGATACCGTCTATCAACCAGTTCACCATTGTTCAGTCCATCCGCATTATTTCTTTCAACATTTGTTTCATTGTCACTATCATTCAGCTCGTCCCAGATTTCCTCTCCTTCTCGATCTGTGTCTTGTCGGTGAGATTGCTGTGGTGAAATTTTCTTAAAGAATGAGATGTTCCTTTTTACATAATGTCCTGGACGGGTTGCAGTCACCATTGTTCCTTTCACTCGTGTTACTTGATATGGTTCTGGATCAAATCTTGTTGACAATTTGTTCTTTTTCTGCTGTCGTACTAATACTGTATCACCAACCAGAATGGTATCTTCTTTTGCATGATTAAACTTGTCTGCATTCATTTTCATTTTTTCTTTACCATTCCGATCATTCTCCCTTACTTGTTGATCTATTTTCGTGTCATTTTCCATAATGTTACTTGGCAATTTGATGTCAATTGTCCGATTAAATAACATCTCAGCGGGTGAGAATTTTGTTGTTGTGTGGGGGGTGGCTCGATAATTTAATAGAAAACTGAACAGTTGTTTTCGCCAGTTTTTTTGTTCAATGCAAGCAGCTCGAATAGCCTTTTCCATTGGCTTCATAAAGTTTTCTACCTCTGAGTTGGCTTGAGGCCATAGTGGTGTTATGCGTTGATGTTTAATTCCATTTTCTTTCATGTACAATCTAATGTCATTACTGTTAAAGGGTGGACCATTATCACTTTTGATTATGTGTGGTAGCGCGTGAGTTGCAAAGATTCGTTCAAACTTGGCTATGGTGGACACAGCTGAGGTAGATTTTACAATCTCCACCTCTGGAAATCGCGAATAGGCATCTATGACAACTAAGAGGTATTCCCCCAGTGGGGTAGGGGCCACAAAAATCCACATGTACTGTATGCCACGGCTTAGGTGGTAATTCATTCATCTTTAGTGGGACCGGGTGAGCTGCTAGTTTGCGAAGTCGTGTTGCAAACTGGTCAGTTGTCTCGCCATTGTTTTGCTTAGCTTGGCGGAATTAAAATATCTCATAATCCACATTTTTCTTCGGAGTAAAGTATTCATCTAACTTCTCGATTGCTGTCTTGTAGTCGTCACCTGTCTCTTCTAGAGTACCAAAGATTTCTTGTGTCGCCTCCCCTGCTTGATATAGCAACAATGCTCGCTTCTGGGCGTCATCTTTCACATTTACAGCAATTAAATATAATTCGAAGCGGCGCTTCGACGCTTTCCAGCGCTGACTTACTGATGTCGGTTCCGAGACCGGATCAAATGGAATAAGGGGAGGCACCTCTATCCTTGCCGCAGTTGCCATGTTAAATCATTGTAATTTTCGAACGATTCTAGGTTTCGTGCTATTTTATTTTCCTCGTCGCCATTGCAATAAAGTGTTCTTCGTCTGTGTATTCTATACATTGTCCCCCCTTTATCAATCCCCCAGAACTATATACATGAGGCGTGTCACGTGTATCACGTGAACACTGCACCAGGGTCTTTCTAACTATTTCTCAGCGGCGAGAAATACCCTGGGTACGAGGTTGCGTGGTCACGTCGGTTCGAGTGCATAGTATTGTATTTAACAGAGACTAAATGCCTTATTGCAAAAACAATGTAGCTGTGCTGTAGCTATCAAATGCATACGGTTCATTTATACGTGAGGCATCTCAGTCGCAACACCATACCTTATTCATGTCTTATTTAAGGCATGAAGATTGAAGACGGTCTTCCAAAAATGGTCAATTTGTTAACCCGCGTCTTATCCCCCCCCCCCCCTCCTAGCACGAACCCTTGTTCTTATTTTAGTCGCAACTTATACTGTTAACGAACACAATTACTTCATTTCATACGAGTTGTTCGTGACTAAGACACGGCCATTTATTTATTTTGAAAATAAATAAATGGCGTGTATTAGTCACGAACAACTCGTATTTTCATATATATGGTCCTAAACATGTATGTAACAGGCAGATCAGTCTAGAACGTTTTTGTGATACCACACAGAAAATCTGAGAATAGTAAAAATACCTTACTAAATTCAAACTGTACAGCGTAATTGAGTAAATTGACCGTAACGAAAAAGATGGCGGATGCACATTTTACCAGAATGCATTGCGGTCGGAAATCGTTTCCAAAAAGCAAATTGTTAAACGACAAACATAGTGTAAGAGAGGAAGTTATTTTCTTTGTTTTGTTACAGTTTTAAGTCCTTAGGTGTTTACGTGGATATTAATAAGTCGTGTTAGTCTCACTCACGTTAAAAGGAACTGATTTATCAACATTTCTTTATACTTACTATTTATAGAAGAGATGTTTTCAAATGCTTTATTTATCCAGTTCTCCAATGATAAAATGTTCAATTTTCTCTTAAAGGAAAAAAATTGTGCAATATATCTTTACAACGATAAAATGTGTCCTCACAAATTTTTGAATGTTGAAATTTTGGTCATGACGTCTTTAAGGAATTTTTGTAGCCTGATACAAAGAAAAACTAATTTGCAATTCCCGTAATTATGCCATAATAATTATTCAAAATAATTCTGCAGTTAAAAACTTGCTAAAGACACGGTTTTATTGGTTTATTGTTACAAAGATATACTGCATTTCTGCAGGTACTTGGAATACCCTAAATATTGCACAGACAAAAAAATAAAATTTGGGGTTTGCAGGACTTTAATCGAATAGTGAATGATACATTACAACATTGCAAGGACATAGCCAGTAGATATAACAGTGGGTTGGTGGTAATCCAATTGTATCCTGTCTAGTTAATTACTTTAATCTGGTAAATTTATGCATCCTTATCATCATATATCCTATCAATATTAATCAATTGTTGTATATAATTACCTGATCACTATATAATATAATATAATCTTGATTCCCACTTATATGCACGGCATTACATCAGTCTGTGTTTATATACAAATAACAGGATACAAAACATCCTAAACAGCTCATTAATGGAATTTGCAAGCATACCTCTAATTCTTCATCAGGGTTTAAAGCTGACAAATTTTCAATCTTGTCTGAAAGTTCCTGTGGAAAACATGAAATGCCTACAAAAATGCTCCATACTGACTGTATCTTTTGTGATTCAACCAAGAAATTCTTATGTTTTATTCACTATACATTTGTTTCACAATTCGTTTTATCCACTTACTTTAATTTGTTTTTCTTGTTCCTTCATACTTTTATACCTTGTGATTTTTGCTTGTCTTTCACTTGCTAATTGTTCAAGACTTTGGTGAGTTGATGATGAAGTTACATCTGTTGATGACTGAGGATTTATGTCCTATAGATAGTGAAGAAACCTAATGTTTAAAATATCATATATGCATTTTACCAGTCAAATTTTAGGAAACTTGCAAGAGAATTCTTAGATAGAGCCATAGGTTACACAGAAAATCATAATTTGCCATCTTGAATCTGGCAACTTGATCATTTTTAAATTTGCTGATACATCATCTATACTTGTAAACAGTACGGTACAAGCAAACTTGATAATTAGGCGGAGTAGCTATTATTCATACATTTGTGTTCACAAATGATAAAAATGTCATAAAAGCAATTGGTTCAAAAGATGTTAACTGCGCAGAGCACAAATATATGAATAATAGCCTGCCCCCCTCATTATCAAACTTGCTACAGCCTTGCAGTAACATGAAGTTAAGCTGGTAAAACATTTATATGTAGTGTTAACCATAGACATATCCATAGATAGTTGATATACTTTATCAGTATAAAGGATATCAATGGCCTGTCCTAAACCAGGATGATATCCAAAAATCTTTTAGTTGACGACACCCATGAATATAAACCTGAGTTTAAATTTAGAAAAAATTCAAAGGATGTGAAATTTGGGCAATGGTTACTGTTGGATTTGACATTATCTTTAAATTCTACCTGTTTTATTAAACCATATGTCTTGCATCTCTCCAAGAAATTTAAAAGATAAACCTGAAACAAGTGTATTTTATTGCATAAAAAATGTGGACATCAGGAGCAAAACAAAGTCATGCATGATATATTAATTTTTATTTTGTGTGGAAGTTTATTATTCAAATAAATGTAAAGGTTTGCCAAAATGTAAGGAATGTTACCTTAGAGATAGTTACAACATCAATACGTTCTCCTGAGCAAAGTTTCAGATACAGGTCACCAAGTAATGCTGGAACTAGCAAATATCTGAAAACATATTCAATAAAACAACAACTGACTGTGATTCTCTTGTCACACATGTGACCTAGCTATTTATTTTTTTTCATAAAAATCATGAAGACCAATGGAAGAATTACCCAACACTTTATCTGCAGCAAGGTTCACAAAGTGCCCTTCATAGCAAGCTGCCCAGAATAATTACCACACACTTTTTCTGCAGCAAGGTTTGGCAAAACTATTTTTTATACCCAGTCTTTCCAAACTTCTAACTAGTCACCAGACTGCAGAGTATGTCAACAGTGCCCCTGAGATTTTTTATAGAAAAAATATCTTCCTTTTCCCAGATTCAATCTGCACCCAAAGCTCAAATTTTCATTGTTTTTAACACATATTTTGTTACTTTTGCCCCTCAAGTCACTCATGATCTGCACTTGGCAACTGTTTTGCGCATCTGCACCTAAGATTTGTGCCTTCCCCGCACCCGAGATGTCATTGAAAACTGTCATACTCTGCAGTCTGGACTAGTCATGCTCCATTGTACCTTAAATCTGTTGTGGGAACTTCATCCAAGTCTTCATTATTGCTAAACAATGCCAGATCATTGATCATTTCCATTGCTCTTTTAAAATAGCCAATCGCTTCACAAATGCAATCCTAAAATAATTTCACATCTTATAATTAACAGCACTCAGAACTGTTAATGCAGACAGCAGACTGTACTTTGCTCTAATTGTCATGGAATTTAAACTGTACATAAGTGTGTGTGTTTAGTCACTTCAACACATTAGTGAAATTTCACTCAGAATTTGTGTCAATCAAGATGCATTGGGTAATTTGTTTATGTTCACAACCCAGTAAATTAGCACTTCAACGACTGTGCAATATATATTATTGTGCTCTTGGGAATTAAAAATATCTGAATAATTCTGGAAGTTCTTGTGAATCCCCCAAGATGAAATTCATTTCTATTGTGTTTACACACAGTTAGAATGAGTTAACCCTGAATAATAAAAAACTTAAGGCAATCTGACTAGGTTGTTCTAGAAAAGATCCACCCTCTCCCCCAGAGAAAATTAACAATACCCTCCCTCCCCACCCTATAGAAAATTGAGACATTTTGTAGACAATCCCCCTCCCTTCTTGGTGGATTATGGATCTTTTTGGGATGACCCAGCTGTCTGTATATTTTCATTTTACAATTGTCTGTTTGTGTCTTTGCAAAAACCATTTTCTTGACCAAAAAAATGCCCACCATGCAACGTCTTGGTTGACACACATTCTTTAACCTGAAACATTTGAAACATAAGCAATAATTGTTTGTGATTTGTTCTTTAGAAAGACAATTTCTATAGTTTATTGCCCCTCCTATAGTCCTTGTCATAACCAACAAATCACAAAGCATGTTATTATAGGTTGCATGGTGGCCCACCAGAGTGGAAAGTTTTCACTGCGCAACTGAAATATCGGGTTCGAAATGCCGAATTCTGTTTTATCGTTTCAGCTAGTAAAAGAATCCATATCTTTCGTACACTTTTGGCTGCACTACTGAGACAAAGACAGACAAACGTTACATTTTCGTAGTTAGTTAATGTTGTTAAAGTGCAATGATTGGTCCATAGAATTATACTAATATAATTTCCAATATATTTACCTGTAATTGCTTCGAATTTCCAGCTCCCTCGTCGCCATCGATCTTTTTAAAAATGTTCAGACCATGTTGAAATGTCTCTTTCAAATTGAACGTTTCTTCAGCCATTATGAATGCCGTACTATTACTTCATGACACATGCAGCGAAATGTACCTAATCATAGGCGGCCCAAAAATGTCTGGTAATTTCGTGCACCGCAAGCGCGAGCGGTAGCGTATTGTTTACATATATAACATACATAAAATAGAAAACATACGTTACATACAGAAAATCATCTCTATTGGTTTTCGCAATGTAAGCGCTTCTCGTCATCGATTCGTCACTGAGCAAGTGCTGCTAGCAAAAACAATCACCCTCTGAAAATATTTAAAATGGCTGGTGGGAGAGAGTGTAAAGTTTCGATAATAGCTGCTACGCAGACCATATGCGCAGACTGGGATTAGAGAAAATGATGATAATCAACATCAATCAACCATAGCTAGAAAATATTCTTTTCGTATATACTCCTTGCATCTTTACGCTGCTTTCTTTATGTTTCCAGGAGTTTGACTGCTTTTGTTTTGGGCATTGTTGGGGAGCGAATCGATGACGAGTGGAACCAAGCACCCAAAAACATTAGTTCAAATAAACAATTTTTGACGTAAACCTCGATACTTGAACCTATCTGCTGTGACCTGCTCTTTGAGAGAATATGAAAAAAAAATATTTACAGCAGATGGTAGCCATTAGCTACTCTCGTAAACAACTTCTTGACCAATTTCGTAGCTAAATCAAATCACTTGCAGAAATGCAACCGTACTGCTAACGGCTAAAAAATTTATTAAACATCGCATTTCGGAACCACGCTCTAAGTGTACTGCTGTTAATCACAGAAAACAAACATACGATACTCTTATTTATCACTAAGTCTAAACAAAGAAATGTACATAATGTTTTAGCAATTACTTTTACTAAATATTAAGATGTATCATCCTAATTACATAATGGCCTGTTTATGTTCTTGTAAATTTAAGCAGGCTCGTGTTCTCGTCTCGTTTTTACCACACAAAGCATACATCTCCAACTTCAACGTCGTATTCTTTCTTTAAGCCTGTGTCAAACGGTATTACATTGATAATTGGCAGCCTTTGTTTTTGTTGCGTTCTCACTTCGAATATAGTTTCATGCCACTCATTGTCAGTTATCTGAAAAATCAAAATGAAAATTTCTAATAACTCATCATGAAAAACATATATAATCTAACCATGAGATAGCGCTATTGACCTTTAGAGTGGAAATGAACCCGGACTAATTTGCACTTTGGTTTGAAAACTGTTCTCTTGCAATTTTTCCTGGGTCCCTGAACAAGTGACTTTCATATGTTTGTTAGTATACTAAATCCTGCATGCATGTCTGAAACCCGTCCCAATTTTAATACACTTTTCCGGAAAATAATTTTGGCTACATAGCTCTTTTTCGTATATCTCAGCGATGCAGGTACCAATCTAACCATGACTTTTGTAACATTGCTATTTTTTTGGATTTTTCGGCAACAGTTTCACCAATAACAGCATCCAGTGCTAGAAAATAGGTTGAATCATACATACCAGACCAAAAAACTAGTGTAATGCATTCTAGCTGATGCTTTAACTTCAAACCCGTGACTAATCTCGATCTCATTCAAACTCGATCATATTTTACAATTATTATGATCTACGAATATAAATGATCAACTATAGATACATACCCTGCAGTCATCTCGAATGATCTTAGGTCTGTAGTTACGCGGACTGTTCATGTTGATACCGATTTCGTTTTCTCCGATCAAGTTGATAGATTTTTTGTTGCCGTCAAACGCCATCGAGTTGTTGCAGTGATAAATGATTCTTTGACGTACAGAGACACTTAGCAACCGTAGGAAATTCATTTGAACATCATGCACATACGCGAACTAAAATTAGACAACCAATATCGACATTTTATCTAATTCAAGCCACGATTATGCAAGCAACATACAACTAACATACAATAAATGATAGGCAAGCAATTGACTTGACAGCCCATTCAACCAATTCTTGCTCAACTAGCCAAAAGCAACGTTTGAGGACCGTTATCTATCCGTGGCTTACAGAAATTGTTCAATACTGAGGTGGATTTGGAAAAACGCAATGCACACGTGATGATCTATCTTATTTAGGGTCCTGAAGGGGGAAAATGGGAGCTGCATGGGAATTGCCTATTTTGTGATTCCATGCACTGGGATTGGGATACTTGGGCGAAAAAACAATAGAACATGGGTACGGGATTAAGATTTGAGCAAGACAGCCCTAGGACTTTGGGATTTGTGCATTTGGACCATAGGATTTAGTCAAAATAGACTCTCCCCACTTCAGGACCCTGTTTATTAACTATTGGAGTATAAACTAAACAACATCTACAACTATCTAACTGATCAAAAATACGGTTACTGTCATCAACTGTTATAAAGTAAAAAGTGTAAAAATGCGCAAAGTGATGTGACATACCTCTTCACTGCTTAATAAAGACTTCGCAGGATTTATGGGCTTAATGCATGTTTCATGCAAAGTGAAGTTACAGACGGCTTCAAAAGCGTTGCCATGGCTACCCCAGTCAGGATCGATCCAGTAGACACCTGAATAGTTTATTAGAGCATTAGATCCTATCAAGGCCACTTTCCATTCCTGGAAATCCACTTGCGCGGCCGGAGCCGGTTTATATGGCGCGCCGATCCGGACAATAATACTTCTTTGATAAATTATACGACTACTGTAAAATATACACGAGTTTTTTAAAATTATATATGACTAGCTCAGAAAAAATAAAACTTCTTCGAAATATAAGACTTCTTTGGAATACAAGACTTCTGTAAAATATAAGACTGGGCCCACGATAGCAACGGTCAGCGGTTTCATCCAAAATTCGAAATACTTCATTCAATCTTCATTCAAGTATGCTATGACTTGATGTTACTCGTATTTCAAAACATTGAATGCCTTATTAGATATTTTACACGTTGGAAAAGCAATAATTCAAGAAGTTTCTAGCTGCTGTAATTTTGTTGTAGTCTTGTAGACATTGTCATAGCAGACACACTTTGTCGTCGATCCATGTATGTCACTAGCTCTCATGTCAGTGCATCCAGAGAGCTGGAAACAGAAAAGCAAATTATGGACGACGTGCTGCTTGCGATACTTGAATTTCAAAAAGTCATTTCCGAAGAGCACTTCAACAACTTTGAATCGTAAACCTTCAAGTTGTTCTGAGGAATCGTAAACCTTCAAGTTGTTCATGGCCTGGCAGGCCTGCCTTTACCTCAATTTCCAGCATTTGTCGAACAAACAAAATGCAGTTGTTTTTCAAAGTTATTCAAGCTTTCTTCGAGATCGGAAATGACTTTTTGAAATTCAAGTATCGCAAGCAGCACGTCGTCCATAATTTGCTTTTCTGTTTCCAGCTCTCTGGATGCAATGACATGGAGCGGCTAGTGACATACATGGATCGACGACGAAGTGTCTCTGCCATGACAATGTCTAAAAACAAAATTATAACGGCTAGAAACTTCTTGAGTTATTGCTTTTCCAACGTTTAAAATATCAAATAAGGCATTCAATGTTTTGAAATACGAGTAATATCAAGTCATAGGATACTTGAATGAAGTATTTCGGATGAAACCGCTGACCGTTCCTATCGTGGGCCAAGTCTTATATTTCAAAGAAGTCTTATATTTCGAAGAAGTTTTATTTATTCTGAGTTGGTCATATATAACCTTGAAGAACTCGTGCATATTTTACAGTAGTCGTATAATTTATCAAAGAAGTATTATTGTCCGGATCGGCGCGTCATAGGTTTAAATGGGTGCGACAGGTTTATAAAACAACGCAATGTACTCGTTGGATGCGCATACAAAACGAATGTATTGGAAGATGACCTAAACAGATCAATATGCCAATATAATTAACTTTCTTAACACACACTCCGATACCGTTTCTTAGTACTTCAGCGAATATGGACAAGCGATAGAAAAATCAACATCTGCATAAATAGTCTGAGAACACATAAATACGAAACGTTTATTATATGGCTGAGTATCGTGGCGCACACTCATTGGTTGATTTAGATTGATTAGTTGTCTGTAAACCACAATATATTCAGTATTTTTCCGTATTCGTATTTGGGTTTTCACAGCAATGCACGCACGTATAAGTTCGCCATACGAGGCGTTAACGAGTACAATAAATATCTTATTGATAACGCTTGTTCAGACTGTGTGTACAGCACAGATGACCCGATCATTAATTCCAGCTAAATTATACTTAAGGGCGTGCAAGACTGTGATTATGCATGCGTTTACTATATGTTGAATTTAGTGTCTTTTATTATATGAAGTACAGTGCTTTATAAGAATTTCGGGCACTGATAAAACTGATAATCTCACATGTGAGATTATTTATGATAATTTCACATGCGAAAATTATCGCTTTTCAAACAATCACCAATCATAGCTTCTGGACATTTTATATTGGCGGAAAACCTGTAGTTTATATAATAAACAGAAAAATACATGGGTGCTTGGAAATACCAGATTTATTTCTCGTGTTGAACATGATATTTCTCATGTTCAACACTCGAAGTAAATCTGGTATTTCCGCGCACCCATGTATTATTCTCTATATGTTTTCTACGACAGCATACTGAGAACATAGTCTTCCTGCCTGCTGACTTGACTCTACCAAACACAGCAAATGTTTTTCGAGCAGCTCCTGCATGCACATGACCATTGGCCGTTACATACTAGCTTTTAGTGCTTCTCCAGATCTATGCGTTTACGCACTATTAAATACGTGAGAAGGAGGGTTCTATCATATTTAAAACGGGCCGAGTGTTTTAGATAAGATAAAAGGCGAGTTCGAGTGCATTAAATGACTTTAAATATGCCACATTGTAATGCTAATTAGGATGCAACATAATTATAGAGAATACTAATGAACCTGGCAGATTATATAAAGTGTTTATCTTAATTAGCACTTTATCAGCTATAAAGCCACCTTACATGACGTATTATTTGTGACATAATTCGCCAATAATCTTATTAGTTATTAATGAGTATTTGAATTTATTCAAATAAACTTTAAGGGAAACAGCAATATATTTTTTTATCGACTTATTGATAAGAGCCTCTAAAGTAACCGTAACATGGGCTGTCAATTTTTTGATAGTGTGTTTGGTTTCTGAAATACTGAAGGATAAAGAAAGACAAAGACACTACTTATCCGCCATCTTGGATATTGAAAAACCACATGACGTCACAACCTAGCTAATTGTTTTTTCTCTTAAAAAAGCGATTAACAAGTATGTTGAATCTTGAAATCCAACTGAATTTTTATTTATATTCTTCTTATGTAAATTGCGAAGTGTTGAAGAAAATTTCATTGAGATTTAACTCATTCACAGCACGTTTTATACAGTCTACCCAGGTTGTGACGTCAGTAAAATAGACCTAATTACAAAACAAGATGGCGGATGGCTAACATTATTTGTTCTTCAATATTCAAGTATGTTACCAAAAAATAAACAAGGGATGTTACTATTATTTCAAAGGTTTTTATCAATAATCCCATAAAAAATATATTGCCATTTTCCTTTAAAATAGACGTATTTTTGCATACCATCTGAGTAATCAGGATAATCCAGGCTCAAATCTCGACATGATCTTGCTGCTGTTGCGGGGGTAAGTCCATCCATAGTTAGCATATCCATAAGTTGTTCAGTTTCCATGGTAATGCCTCCCATAGCGTCAGGCAGTGGGACGTCAGCATCCATGTCCTGTGCAAGATGCGATATATTATTCATCATGGACATTTTATTAGGCTTTTTATTATATGGATTTTTATATACTCCGGTTTAATATCGCGTCCGACAACAGAAGGTTGAATTTAATGAACTGATGACGTGTCCTTGCATAAGTTACATTCGTCGTAGATCAGGACCAGTGGTATAAAAGAGTAGTTAAACTAACTATAATTACTTGAAAGATACATCAAATCAATCACTGTAATATTTGTAGGAACACCACCTAAATTTATTATCGCAAAGCTTTCAATCCATTAGTTCTACTAAAGCATGTTTTTTCACTACACGGAATTTTGCGCGAGGATCGGAATCTTTCATTGTCTATTTCTGCCCAACCCCTCACAAAGAGCAAAAAACTAACTCCACTCCACCAAGTGGAAAACGGTCTTAAGACGAAGGTCTGAGCCTACGGATCCAACGCTTAACGATGCTAAATTTACATCCTGTTTTCACAAAATACAGTGGTCGATACGTTCACCCTGCAAACTTACAAGGAACGTATTAACCACTTTGTTTCACAATTGATAATAATTGCTATATTTACCTAGAAGACTAGTAGTTTTATACAACTGACCCCAGGGGCTTATTGAACAGGGGCAGGTATGATGTTTGCGACATCCCTGAAGTTTCGGAAGATTCGTCGTTAGGCAAAATTTATGCGAAGAAAAAAGTGTTTAATTGATTACATATTATATGTTCGGAAAAATTGACCACTAAAATTGAATTCGTCAGTAACAGTCCCCTCCCCACAGGAAATGGTCTCAATATATTTACGTACGCCGGTGTGTAAGATATGTTATCTGAACAAAGATTTTAAATAGTGCATGGCAACTCCAATAAACCCCTATTAGTTTTTGGTTTGCACTTCTATGTATGACATGCACTAATACAGACACGAAGTAATTGATTGGTCGTTCTTATTTCGTGACTGTATTATGCGTCTTATCAAAGTGTAACCCATTCGTGTGTTTTATGTTCATTTTATTGTTCATATGTTCATAAATATTAAGTTATTTTAGATTTTGAATTTATTTTTAGATTTAGATTTTGAAGTTATTTTTGATTTTAGAATTACTCACCAATAAAACCAGATGAGCTTTTGACTAGCTATTCCCGCCCGGTTATGCATTTATGCTAGTTGTCATCCATATCTCTTAACAAGCGCATTATCAAGTCGAAGTAACCATGAATGTTAAGTTGCACTCACCTTGTGGCTTGAATAGTATCGCGGACCTTTTTCAACCGTTGATTCTAACGCAGGTTCCATCTGTAAATAAAATAAAAATAAACGTTATACGGTAACATAAGCATACAAAAACCGACAAGACCGGGCAAGAGTGTCTATATATTTATATGTGTGTATATATATATATATATATGTATATATATGTATATATACACACACACACACAAAAGAGTGCTCAAAAGTTACATTCTTACCCGCAAAAGTTTTCCGGGTGGACCCTAAAAATTACATAGAAAAATAATTTTCATAATAAATAAAGCAAGATAGTTTTTAAAATCATTATGGCAGTGAGTGAGGTCATTTCGTTTCTATAGAAACTACAGTGGTACCATTTTATTTGTTGCTCGCAGTCTTTAGTTTTGCCACTCTGTTTTTCAGTCCATAAAACATGGCACTATATACCTTTTACCAAGTGATATAATTTAACACTTTATTTACTTTTGTAACGATTCAAAATTGATATAAATGACTATTGTACAATTTTATACAATAACGTTTGCACAATAACTTTTCCAATTCCAGAAAGAGTGGAGTCGTGGCGGCCACGCCCTTACCCTTTTCGCCGCTGATGAAGATTCCTAAACCGCTACTTGATAGTAGGGTTACCAATTCCTGCAAATTTACTAAAATTGCAGATGAATATGGTAATAATTCCGTGTTCTCAGTACGCGAAATTAATCTTTAATCCATCAAAGTTAAAACATGACAAAGAAAATGCTGGTTAGGATTAGGGTTTGGATTAGGGCTTGGATTAAGATTTATATTAGAACACGGAATTATTACCATGAATATGATGCCCAAATCGTGGGAAACCGCATTACCGAGGTTCTAGTTTACAAAACATTCCAGACGCCACCTTTCCCGAAAGTCGACCTTGCTCCCCTTCAAGCTATACTCCGTAGTCTCTTAATTCAAAATGCTAGTGAATACTTACAGGAGGACCAGCTGGACCAGGATCACCAGGGGGCCCCTGTGTAGAAACGAAAAACATTCAATACAAAATACTCAAAATTCATGTCTCTGACATGAATACTATCCAACAGCTGATATGTACATGACAGCTGATATCCAGAGATCATAACAGCAAAGTCAATCGTAGAAACTCGGCCAACGTCTTGTTCTATCTTTTTGTTCGTGTTTTTGCTGACTTGTGCACGGTGAAGAAAATTATTTTTTGTATAATGAAGCAATCGTCTGATAGCTTTGCCTCGCTGAAGCACCCAGTAATATTGAAAAATTAACAGACGAAATTTCAAAAGATTTGCTCACGGTGAAACCAACTCAACATAAAATCGTAGCTCCCCATAAACGCTTTAAAGTTCGACGAGGTAAACCAAGACAGGATTGACTATGATAACACCTAAGTAATTCTCGAGCGACATATGAGCTTTTGTACAATTACAAGTAACTTACAGATGGACCAGTGGCACCAGCTCTTCCTGCAGGACCGTCTTCACCTCGTGGACCACGTCGTCCTTCAGGACCCTAAACATTCCAAGACACCCTGGTAGTCAAACTTGAAACACAACATTTGCAATGAAGTACCAACAAATTTCATGAAACTTCCTCAAGACAAAACTGAACTACTTAAAAATTATAAGCATCTCAGAGCTCTTTTAATTTATTAGTTTCGCCAGTTTAAGTTTAACCAGCACTACCGGTGCACCCAGCCACCATGTCCCCTTTGTCACTTCCGAACTCCTTGCCTTAAAGACCACTCTCCTCTACATAACCTTTGTTGTTTACTGACGACTCGAGTTAAAGCAAAACATCTTTTGTGTCCTATTTGTTTTCTAGCTGCACCATTTACAGTAGAATTATGTCAACTCGCTCAGCCGTTGTGGAGTGCACTGTTTTGCAATGAGGTTCAGTTATATACACTGTTATGTTCTTTCGCAGGTTATATTAGAGGAATGTATTGGTTGTTGAGTAAAGCGTGTTACGAAATTAGTACCTGACGTCCTGGTGGTCCATGAGGACCGCTTTTACCAGATGGACCTAAATCACCCTAAAAAACGAACAATAAGTTATTGCACACACAGCACATTGATAGCATCGGCAATTGCAATTATTACATAACCTAATGTAGATTTGAAAAAAAATCTGCAAATCTTACTGTTTTTCCAGGCGATCCAAGGTAACCTGAAAGGCCATTTGCACCAGGGTTGCCCTAGAAGGGAAATATAGTGACAGTAAAATAGAAACCAGAATCGTAGCAAGAAGGAATGAGGCTGAATGCGTCAAGTAGGACGAAAAGTAAACATAGAGATGGTTAAACTTAAGTCTCGTGAACAGGGAAGTAGCCAAAACTTGCAAAGGGGGGAGGGGGGGATTAATGGAAAACTGTGGAAATCTGCAATAATTATGATAGCCGAGGAGACTGAATTGGGCATTGCCGTATAACCATATCGGTGTCAATGACGAGGTAAAAATGGCTTGAATATGCATCTATGGAGGTGCTGACGACATTTCCATGTCGTTCTTACGTTGTCTTTAGCGTCGCATCGTCTTCGCTGAGCCGCGGCTCCCTTAACTCCCCCCCCCCCCCGGCGACGTCCATTTTCGTAAATATCTTTGTTTCAACTACGTAATGGGCGAGATAAAGTAATTCAACCAGCTTAACGCTTGATGCTTGAACCCGATAGGTGTTTTTAAAGATGCGCAAGAATTGAAAAGCACAACTATGTTTTGAGGAAAATTTCAGTGACGAATCAAGGTTTATTTACTACACATACATGTCAAGAATCTCTAATTATGACTAGCTATAATTCATGCGAGTTTTTAACAAACATGTTTTCGCAACAATTTTTCCATTTTTGCAGATATGGATGTGAAAAAAACACGGACGAGAAAATGCGGATGGGAATGCAGGCGGGGGGGGGGATAAACGTCATCAAAATATTATTTGCAGTCGTCAAATATTATTTGAATGAATTCCATACCATTGCAAAATATATCTAATAATTGTCCCATCCTTTAGTTTGTTCACATATTCGTTAACATACGTGAGAAGGAGAAAATGCCCATTCTTACGACAAGTGTGAATCTGCTTAATCAAACGTGAAACAACAAACAAAGAAAAAAGGTATTAAAAGGCAAAGCTAAGCAATTATTAATTTCGAAAGTTTCAAAATTTCATTGTATGAACAAAGTTATCACTTAAGAAAGGAACTTCGAAACGTTTAAATTAAACAAAAATTCTAAAGAGGGAATGTTTAGCCTGAAAACTAACGGTCTGCTGTGCCACAGAATAAGAATATCCTTATTTTGCGGCTGTGCCAAAGTAAAATGTTACTTACATCTTGTCCAGGAGGACCACGGGGTCCAGCAGCCCCAACATCACCCTTCATTCCCTTGTCACCATCATCACCTTCAATACCGGTCTCACCAATCGAACCTTTCTCTCCCTGAAACACAGATTGTCAGATCCAAAATGAATAGTCTGATACAAATTCCCGGATGAAGGTTAATTAATCATTTTAATGATTTTGTGGCTATTGTTGTAGATGATTTCTAAAACGTTATTGTGTCTTAATCTCAAGTAAAAATTATCCACATGTCGAGATTCAAGCCAGGAATAGTTGAGAAAAAATTATCAACAATGGGCCCTCAGGCAGGATTTCGAACCTGACCACTAAGCTATGCAGGTAATGGACAACAGTAACCGTAATTTATGCACTATTTAATACATGAGGAGAAGCGTTTTACCATATTTGATAAAATCGATAGAATAGATTAGATGTGATAAAACACGATTTCGAGTGCATTAAATGACTTCAAATACGCCGCATTGTAATGGCAGTTAGGATGCAACATTACAATATAAAGAATATTAATGAACGTTACAGATTATATAATATGTCACCCTAATGAGCACTTTACACACCTCACATGATCTATTATGGTTGACACGATTCAAATTATTAATGATATTTGAAGAGTATTTAAATGGTAATATCCACGTATAGGCTGAGAGTCGATGAATTAGTCAATCAACTATGATTTTGTGCTACTTTACTCGATGTTGAGTAATTTTTGAAGGTTAAATGTGTCTTAAATTCGAGTGAAAATCACACATGTCGAAATTTTGGGCCATCCGTCAAGATTTTGAGCCTGTTCACGTTATGATCAGTATAGGTTTAAAACATTGGCATAGATCGATTGTAAACAGTTTTCATCCAAATTTTACAACTTTCAGAAATTTCAGAAATTTCGTTTGAGTCTTTAGGTTCTCTTTGACTAACTTAATTGATAAGTAGTACAGTAGGCCAAAAAAATTCAGGATTTGTTTGCACTAGCATTTGGATACATAGTATTTAAAACATGTGTAAATAATTACCATAACGGTATCAAGGTATATTTTCTTGGTTAGAATCATTAAATGAAAAAAGAAAATATTAGGGTTTTTTTCCATTTTTGGTAAGAACCAATTGGTTCACTAACTGCTAGTGCCCTATCACTTGCGCCGGCAGTCTTCACAGGCCGTAAAGGCAACCGACTTCAGAAGAAAGTTAATCATATAGAATACAAATAAAAGAAGTTCCCCCCCCCCCCTTATCCATCTGCGGCAGCGTATCCAATCATAATTTTCCATGCATTTCCATGAGAGAAAGAGTCTCTGCAGCAGTTGACCATGTTTAGCTCTGGTGTTTCGCAAACGTCATCGTTAGCATATACTAGGGCCATTTATACGAGCGAAAATAAGCCGCGGCTTAAATAAGTCGAGAACCAGCCTCGCCCCCAGGCCCAACCGTTACCGTTGCGTGGGTATTGCGTGGAAAACACAGTCGGAAACGCGCGGTCGGGCCTGGCAGAAAATGCGGAAAAAAGTGTATGATTCAACGAAAAAGTGATAAGATAGTATTTTATTGAGCATTTCGTTTTCCAGTCGCGTGTGTTGGCCGTACATGTGTTTGATAGATGGAAGAGATTACCGAAAGCCTTAAAAAATCTAATCTCGAAGGTGCTCTTCTTCGCTTATATCGTCGAGGGGAGTTTCTATTAAACTTGGCAGTGGCTGCTCCACGCATTCCGCCATCTTGAATTTTCTGCCAGGCGCTTTCGCTCCCTTCCCCCCTATTTTCTCCTCGCGTGTTTCCCGCACGCATTCACGATATTAAATCTATATATACAATCCTATACACTTTTCCTGATTACAAAATTAGAAAACGCCTGGGAACGAGGCTAGTCGAGAACACAGCCTTTCATACGCCAGTTTTACCAAATTTATCAAAATAGCCCAAAACACTCGTATAAATAGGACAACACATCATATAAACAGACTTGCCTTGGTCGCGAACATCATATTAATAAACTAAACTAATAATAAATAATATTAATAAACATCGTATAAATAGACTTGCCTTGGTCGCGAACGAAGCGTTTTACGAGGTTTTCCCGCCCAAAATTGGTCGCGACCAATTTAAGACGAGGCCCGAAGCCTGGGCTAAATTTAGCCTGGGCTAAATTTAGCCGCGGCTTATTTTAGTCGCAAAGAAATTGTACGTTTATACAGACGTTCTCGACTTATTTAAGCCGCGGCCTATTTAAGCCGCGGCTTATTTTCGCTCGTACAAATGGCCCTACTGTATCAAAAGAATAGCCTACATGAACTTGCATCAAATGAATGGTCATGAATAGCTGGCTTACCGGGTCTCCAGTGCTGCCACGTTGACCTTTCTGTCCTTTCGCACCTGTGGCACCCTATGAGGTAAGATATGATTCTTCAAATAATATTGAAAATATCGCTAAAAGGTATGGCGCTAGTGGATTGTTTCATAAAAGGACATTTGAAGAAATGTAAATGTAAAGAAAACGAGTTGGAGCAATTTGAGCTAAAAATGTGACGTAAAAGAAAAAACCGTACCGGGATGCCAGGATTGCCAGGTACTCCAGCAACGCCTGGTTGGCCTGGAGGGCCAAGTTGACCTGGTTGACCAGCACTTCCTGGTTCTCCAGGAATACCTGCAGGACCCTAGAGAAAAGAAACGTTTTAATTTGACTTTAATAAATGACTCAAAGAAAGATTAAAATTGTTTAAAAATTGGTTTCATTTACTAATACAGTACATTTCATTGCCATGGAAATGATCCCAGTAGTATGGATATGACTGTAATTTGTTTGTTGGAAAAAACAGTATCTAACACTACTACATAGCAGATCTGCAGAGGTATACCCACCTGAGCGCCAGATGGTCCCACATCACCAGCCTCCGTACTATCAGCACCATTTGCACCCTACATTAATAATCAGGATATTTATGTCAACAATTTAATATCAAGTAATCAACAATAAAAACTACCATTACTAATCATTAAAGTGCTTATGAAACGAAATTTTCTCCAACAATTTTCGTATTGCATTGGAAAGATCAGTTAAAATCACTGTATAACTTCTTTGATAGAATTTTTGTAACTGCCTTACTTCTCGAGATATTCAATTTTATTTGATCTGAAAATTACCTAACCAGTGACGTCATACTGCATAATGAGCGACTGTTAGATTGCTTATTTTGTAGCATATAATAGTGGAAAATAACTAAAACTACACTAACATGCGTGTAGACTATGTTTAACATCCAGACCTGGGTATTTAGGTGTTATATCTTGACTACTTTTTAAATTATTTCAGCTTTTTTGAAAAGTGATTATGCAGTATGACGTCACTGGTTAGGTAATTTTCAAATCAAATAAAATTGAATATCTCGAAAAGTAAGGCAGTTACAAAAATTCTATCAAAGAAGTTATACAGTGATTTTAACTGATCTTTCCAATGCAATACGAAAATTGTTGGAGAAAATTTCGTTTCATAAGCACTTTAACCAACAGGGCTGCTCAGAAACATTTTGGGGCCTAGTGCAAATTTGATCTTGAAAGTTTAATAATTTCTAGTGAAGTAGAAGATGATACTTACATGAATCAGAAACTACTAAACCTGTAGACTAGGTCGGGGGCATGTTAGACTTTCCGCCGGTAGTGTGAACAATATAAGAGAGGTTAAAATTTGGCTTTCAATATTTGTATCGCTACCTTAATTTATCTTTCAGCCAATCAGATGTGTCAGACCTATCCGATCACCCAATCAAATTGTTTAAAAAATCGGAAAAGGTAGCGGTAGCGGTAAGGGAAGTCAAATCTGAACCTCTCCGGCTATAAGATTAGGCTAGACGGTAAGGAAAAAGGGCCACAGATGACTGCCCTCCCCCCCTCTAGACATCATGGTCTTGCTACTCTACTGAATACAAACTTACAGGGACGCCATTGGCCCCACTTGCACCTTTGGTACCTCTACCGCCTTCAAAACCCTAAAAATATAATCAATTAATAACTGTTCGCAATTACACTTATTATTTGTTATATCATTTAATTATTTTCATAAACAATGTTATGCACATAATAATTTGGCAATTGTCTAAATGACAGTGATGGCACACATAATAATACTGAAGAGATAACATTTTGGCATTTGATGTTTTCGATTTAATTCAGAATTTTAATCAACATTTGGCAGAGTGAAAAAAATTCAATGCTAGCTGTGTATTCCAATGTCCCTATTTGCACCCAGTACATAATGCCATAAATTTTGACGTTTGTCTCCAAGGCAAAGTTCTCACAAGGTTCTCGATTTTCTACGCCTAATTAATGTCGTATGAGTGGATGAACTTCGAATGTTGATTTGAGAATAAATGTACACTCATCCAAGTATATCAGCGCGCGTTAGTAAAGATAGACCAGCAATCAAAGTCCAATAGTGGCTCTGCCATTCATAAGGGGGAAAACATATATACTCGGTATACTCAAATATGACTAACCTTGTCCCCATCTTGGCCATCTGGCCCAAGCGTTCCACTGTCACCAATTGCCCCCTGCAATCCATTATGAGATTCTATTCAATATTGATCGTACAAGGTATGCTCGGGGTTACTATTATCATTACAACCACAGTAGCGTACTATTTAAAACACAAAGGCGCAGCCGAGCATTTTATCTGTGATAAAGCACGAATTGCGAATAAAATGGCTTCAAAAACGATTCATTTTATACCTATCCTCGCAACTTCTGCTCGTATATTAAATAGCAAATACAGGTTAATCTCATTTAACATGAACTAAGCCGTTGATTTTCTCGTCTAAGACAACGTTAATTTTGAATCGCGGCTTGTTCTTCATCAGATGTAAAACGCTCGCACGTGTCTCGCGCTGTACTAGTCCTAGATAAACAGTCCTGCTTGAGTATAGTCTATTGTAAGCCTGCCGCCTTTCTTGTTAAAAATTCGACATAGTATTTCCAACGATATATTATTTGCACGCAACACGCACTATTAAAATCTATATTGACATGCATATTCAAGAACAAGTCGCAATGATCAAAGGCCGGTTGTACAAAAGAAACGATTAAAGTTAACTATGATTAGTGGAAACGTCAACCAATCAGAAGAAGGTATTTCGTGCTTAATCACCAATTAACTACAAAACAGTGATTAAAAAGTAATTAAGCTTTTTATACAACCACCCTCTGCTTGTTAATATTTGTGTTTTCCCAGATTTTTTTACAACATGATCAATATACATAAAAAAAGCATAAAAAAGTTGCCCAAACCATAAGTAAACTTGAGATATCTTAATTACAATTACAGGCCCGATACTAAATTCATTTACTCCAAACAAATACATATTTGCGCTATCTAAATAAATTGCGAGCTATATATGTGTACCGTAGTCCATCCTTCAGCTGCAGGTTGCAACAAACAGAATTAAGCTGATCTTATGTGGTTCAACGCCTGGGGCAGTTGTTCAAAGCCGGGTCAGCTTAACCCTGGGTTAACTCGAAATTCAAAGGAAATCACCAAGACTTTTTTGTAAACTTGAATTTTTTTATAAACTACGCCTTTAGACCGATCGAAGTTTTCCTGTCTCCAGTTCTAAACGAAATGTATTAATAATACACAAACTAAAACAGTGGAATAATTAAATTTTAAGCCAGGGTTAATGCTAAACCACCTTTTAAGAATGGTTCTAAGCTAGATTGAAATATTTTTAGGGGAAAACCTTCGGCAAATTCTCTTAAAGCCCGATTTACACCTGTATACGAGAAGTCGCCCGCGACTCTTATTCTGGCGTATGTAATCCACGCGTTTACAGGAAAGATGGCGGATGTACATTTTCCCATGGTGCATTGTGGTCGAAAATCTTAATTAAAGGAAGTGAATGGATGAGCGAAATATGTAAAACGGGAGGTAGATTTGTTTATTGTGCTAAAATTTCTTATCATTACGTTATTTTGTGTCATCTTTATTCAGTAATTGCCACTTGACAATGTACGGGCCGCCATCTTTTCGGTAATCGTGGTGTCAGTTTCAAATTTTTTTCTGTAGCTGATAAACAGTAATAATGGGATTAGCAGTCGTTTTGATATGCCCAGGCGACTTGTATAGTGTAAATCAAGCCATGCAGATACACACAATACGGTTTTAGTCGCTTTATCCACATGCCGATGCAATGTCAAAAGAATATGATAATGCCGATCGGATTTTAAATCGACGCCGCACACTACGATTTAGTTGAGAAAAATTGAACAACCAAAATCGCCTCGTTTGCACCCGGCTGTAGGTCGTTAAGACAAAATCACTGAATTTCAAGAATAATAATTAAGGAACACCACACATGTACCTTTTCACCTTTGCTCCCAGGTTCCCCAGTTCTCCCTTGTGGTCCTGAAGGTCCCTAAAGAATAAAATGGGACTTAAATAAAGCTAAATAAGGCACTGCATGTAAAAAGTAAAAAGTTAAATACGGCTAGCGCACGAAACTGTAATACTTAAAAGTAATTTTGACTTGGTAGGTGAAAAATGGTAGGTGAATTTACTTCAGTATTAGCCGTTCATAACGTCGCGCAAAGCTCCATATTTTGAGCAAAATCGCCTTTGTGAATGCATGCTTAATCTATGCATTTACCTAATTTGCATACAACTCTTAAGAGACATTTAAATGAAATTAGAACTTTTCTTAAGAAAAACAAATCTTATTTAGAAACACGTTCGCGTAGCGTTTTGAAGGACTTAAATTCGAGCAAATCGCTTGAAATCTTGAACAGCAATAAAACACAAAAAAAAAATTATACGTACATAGGCCTTCCAGTTTCGTGCTCAAGCCATTTTCAACGTGTTCGAATATGCACCCCCTCCCTCCCTCCTGGGTTGTAAACATTTAAATTTTGGTTTTTTGGCACCAAAGCAATCTATATTAATAAAAAAATTTCTCATTTCAAGCCGCTTCGCGACGTTGAAAGCGATTTTAAATTTGTTCAGTTTTTTTTATACAACCTGTATTACTACAAAACGGACTTGTGTGGCATATAATAGACAAATTTGGCTAACAATGTTTTCTCCGTTGCCACCCAACTCCCAACTTTGGATTATTCACATGGTTGGATACCATTGTTCTCGTTTGCGGAAGAGTACATTAACCAGGCATACGAGTAATGAATACGAGTTATTCACTCGTGTCCATACTTCTAAATGCGTAGTTACTTTTGTTCTCTGTTACGCTGCCGCAAGCTAATACAATAGTAACTAGGCATGTGAGTGATCTTAAAATGAGAATAGGGTATAAACAAACGTTAGCTAAATTTGTCTATGTGACGCAGAAAATATTTGTGCAGACAAGACGTCTGACGACTGTACCAATTATTTCTTATACTCACCGTTGCACCCTTTATACCTTTAGGGCCTGGTTGTCCCTTTTGGCCACGCTCGCCCTAACAGGAAACAGATCATGACTTAGTTATAACATATAACTGTACAAAAGTGACAACATTGTTTAGGTTGAGGTTTTCGGTAAAACTTACTAGTTCACCAGCTTCACCATTTTGACCCGGTTCACCATCTATACCAGCAGCACCAGGAGGTCCCGCCGTTCCAGTCTTACCATCTGCACCAGGCTGGCCACGGATACCCTAGAGTGTTTGAGATACTCACTCATTAGTTATCCAAATGTTAGTTCTAATCCTAATGTTAACCTGTGACATTTGAACAAATATTCAATTATGCAGAGCTAATGATTCCTTGCGACATACTAGCCATGCAACCTAATTTAATTTCTCTATACCATCTCAGTGATACATTAATGTGGAGTATAAATAATGGTTTATTGACATATTATGCACAAATGCCTTGTCGATTTGTCACGTAGTTTTCACCTTTGATATTATTTCAGCATGTGTCATGAGAAATTCTTCGTTGCAGCATTTATTTTAGGCAATAATTTTTTACTAAATAAATATATTTGGATGTTACATCCTTTTGTTTGAACATTATCTTTGGTAATGTTGCTGATATTATTTCATTAATCATATTGCAATTAATGATTTCGTCACAAAAAACAAAATTAATATTTAATTAATAGTGGATAGGTATTTCAACAAACAGAACTGCGATCCAGTGGAATTTAAGCAAAATCACTGTATGAAATGCGAACAAATAAAAGCTCCAAACTTTGGTTTTTGAGGAAAAACATATGATGTTGACACTGAAAATTGTCTTTCACAAGAGCTGAATAAGACGCTTCGGAAGCTTTTAATAATTTGAGCCGTCCTGCTGTGAACTTCAGTGATTTGGCCTTAAGAAAAGTGGAGCCAAAGATGGCGGAAATTGAAGGAGCCATAAGACGTCAATCTTATCAACACAGTTACAGAAATCTGCGCACAAGACTAAGATTGACGTCTTACAGCATCTTCTTACAGCTTTTTGCCATTTCTGACTTCACTCCAGTTCCTACTCCAGATATATTTGGAGCTCAATGGTCTCAAGGAGCATATCCTTCCATTTGAGTAGGTAGTTTTCAAAAAATGAAGAACGAGGATATTCTTTTACAGGGGGTTGCCAAAAAAAGGAGCCCCGTTCAAAAATGGCTTACCTAGTTTATAATGACTATAAATAAGGAGAATGTTAACAAAAGTTGTTTTTGTACTTGCATAGGTACCTGTGTGTAAGAACAAGCATTAATTGCAATTCTTACTTAAATATTTATTAACAGATCCATTTCATGAATTTTAAACCAAACTAAAGATGGCGATTGTCAACCTAAAATTCAGCAATATGATTAACGTTTTCGCCAAAAAATATGTTTAAATATTTAAAAATTACTCAGTAATGTGGGTCGAAATGTGAAAGCACATTGTAGCGTAATAGGTAATGCAATTATTTCAAGTACACAATGGTATCTTGAAAAGAATGCGCCACTAGAATGTGATTCACTTAGGCAGGTGCTTCTCTTATCGGGAAAGTTAACTCCAAGGCCACACTTATTTTATGTTTTAGTCACTTGGTTGACCTATCGTGTGATTTATCAAAACCTGCATGATGTAGACATAGAGTAATCCAAGTGCTGGGTTAACAAAAAAATTTGTGTCTTGAAGCAAGCAATCATCAACATTTAGTTTCTGATTTCTGGATTAGGGTTTTTGAAGTAAAAATCTAACTCATGGTCGAGGAAAAAGCTACAAAAAAATTTCCGCCTGTTTACATACATTGCATACATTTGTCGACACATCATACCTTGTTGTTAATGAACAATTAATGCAGAGAAGACACGTGCTGAAGAAATAATTCAACTACATTAGCAAGTTTCCGATTTAAAACCGCCATTTTGAATTTATTTTAAAAACTCACCAAATGCACCTGTTTTTCAAACATTTGAGTAAGAATTGCAATTATTGTTTGTACTTACACACAGGTACCTATGCAAGTACAACAACACCTTTTGTTAACATTCTCCTTATTTATAGTCATTATAAACCAAGTAAGCCATTTTTCAAGGGGGATCTTTTTTTTGCAACCCCCTGTATAAAGCCCAGATATATTGTTGTAATGGACGATCCTACACTATATCCCACCTTTGCTCCAAGTAGCCCGTCCTCTCCTGCTGCACCAGGTAGCCCAGGCGGTCCCTTAAAAAAAACAAACTCTCTGTACCCTGTACAAGATGGCTTTCTGCAGCAATATCGACAACACCTTCTGTTTACCACTATTGACATTAAGAATGTATTTTTGCTAATCCTTTGAAGGACCTCCGGAATCGCACGTTAATAACATTGGCTATAGTTTTCCATGTCGCATCCATGTCCATGTCCCATCCGTTTTTTTTATTTATGCGTATAGTTTTCAAATTATTACATAAATTTAATTGTTGCTTGTTCTTTAAAGTGTGATTCAGTATAATATATTCACTCAGGAATTTCCCTCTGAATTTATTCAAATCATGATTCTGTGTTTTCTAAATACACTATACACAATCTTCCGCGGTGGATCATACTGTAGTTTTCAACAAGAAAACAAAGCGATACAATGGAAATGCAGGCACCAAAATAAATTAGATAATCACGCAGACTGAATTAAAATACAATGCCTCTCAAGTTTACTAGCTAAGCAGAAACTTTATTGTAGTTACCATCGGTCCAACTGGGCCTCTTTCTCCTCGGGCTCCATGAGCACCTGGACTGCCCTAAAAATACAACAAAGTTTGAAGGTTACGCTTAAACGTTCAGAATGAATGATGTATTAATGCAGGCAAAATTAATTCTTTGAACAATTTCTACGTTTACTCATGTTTCATGTTATAAAACTAAACGCAAGTAAGTGGGACACTTTCAATTTTTTCAAAAATGCAAAATACCAAGTTGATAATTAGTCCTACTTTGGTTCTTGCAAAAGAGCTAATCTAGTCCTCTAGGTTGTTTTTTCCCCTGTAAAAAGTTTTTAACGACACTTATACCGGTCTGTGACAAATGTTTAACACACCCATTGTTCGTTTTGTACCTATTTTGTTCAACTCCAGCCACTGTAGTCCATATAGTTAACAGTCAATAGTCTTCAAAAAGGTATCCACCGAATAGGATAGAAATTCAGACATAAAAACGACGTCTAAGATGAAAAAAGAAGTGTAATACACAACTTCATGTTGCCAACTGATGTCAGTGGCGCCACGAAGAATTACAAATTGCTGCTTCAATATCGACATTTTATGCATTAAATAACGCACGTATTTCGCTTAAATCGATATGGGTGTAACTTTGAAGATCTTTTCCCCCCGATAAGCTTAATAAACCATGTATTAATTGTGGTAGAGTCGAAAAATATTGTTATAAATAGACACAAGTGTTACACGTTCACTTTGTCGTTCATGTTTCTTTGTCGATTTCGTAACTCGTAAAATTGACCAATCACAGCGAAGCACAAAAGTTCTAAACATTTGCCACAGACCAGTTATATCACAACTTATCTCAATAAAAAACGGAATAACGACTAAGGACTCACTGGTCTTCCACTTGATCCACTATCACCAGGATCGCCGCGTTCACCTTGTTCACCCTGAGAACGCAAATATTAGTTCAGACACATAAGGACGTTTTATAAACAACATGTCTACTAAAACAATGTATTCTGCGCCCGTATGAAACACACAGTCAAATGATGGTTTCACCGATTATGTCAGGCTTGGTGTTTGCCTAAAGGTCGAAGGAAAAGGTCTAGTTTATAAATGCTAAAAACCAAGCTTACTTGGACGTTAATTTCGTACTGTATATTCGCATGAGCTTCCGTACTTGTAAATGAACAGGTAATATGCTATACTGTGGCTATAGTCAGCGGTATAGCGGACTAAAGTTATAGAGTCAGGACAACTTCTATAGTCTCTATAGACTCCCAATCCCAGAGGCTACTCCTAATGTGTGGCCTAATTTATTAAATTAGTTAGAAAAAAATGATATAACAAAATAAAGTAAGTAAAAATTTTATACTGTCTGTATCATACTGTCTTCAGAATCTTGGAGTTCATTGCATAATCAACGCATGTCTAAACTCAGAGAACTTATGGCGGATGGTTGGCGGTCTCACGAAAGCTCAAGGATCTTCCGAGGACTCTACCAATATAACACATTAGTAGATAGTGATTACTGCATGTATCGTTGTGAATTGCGCTAATCCAGTAGCAGTACTGATGCAGTGATCAATACTAGTAAACATTTTAGTCGACTCTTACCGGTCCACCACGAGCTCCAGATAATCCTGCTTCACCTTTTAAACCTGTATCGCCCTAAAAGGGAATGTTTTTATATAAAGACATTTGCTGTCTTTCAAACTGTTGAAAGAGAGTATCTGTTGATTGTTTTCACGATTATTATAAATTTCCAGCTGTTACCAATTTGATGGAGCGTTCATTAGAGAGGATCATAGTGAAAAAGGTGATTATTTATCACCTATCTGCACGTTAATTCAGGATAAAGTAATATGGTATATACAATAATAAAATAATAAATAAAAAAAGAACATAATTCGAAAAAAGAAAACATCCTGAAAACCCAAGATATGGATTGATAAACAAGACGCAGATTTCAATCGTTGTTTCGATCCTATTACAAAACCACTAATCAGTTGGCCTGATGATGATTCTGTAATAGGATCGAAATATAAGCATTTAAATCTGAGTGCTGTTTATTCATGCATATCTTGGGTTTTCTAGATGTTTTCTTTTTTCAGACTATGTTTCTACTTTATATACAATAATAGGTACTAAATTTTCCACAAGAAAAAGTCCAACTGGTTCAGGAAAAGTCCATTTAACATATGTACACAAATTATATTTATTATTCAGGAAATCTGAATTTAATCAAAGAAGTACACATTTTTCTTAACATGGATATAGTCACGAACAAGAAACCACCTGGTCTCATGGTCGTCAAGAACTGAACTACATAAAAAACAAACAACCTGAGAAAGAAATTTCTAACACTACCGTAGATAGTATCAAAAAGCTTTATGGTAAAGCAGTGCTACAAAATGAGTCTCATAAATGAATCACTTAATTATTTCTTTGTGTCACGCTGTTGCACATGAACCAAAAATTACATAATTCATCAACTTACCTTATCACCTTTAGGACCCCGGTTACCTTTAATACCATCAGGTCCTTGTTGGCCCTGTAAATGAAATTATAGCTGACTAAATCACCATTGAACAGTCAAATTAAGATCAATAAAACTTACATTAAGAGTGATATATCAGCACACGTTAAATTACGATGAATTATAATAAGTTCATTGTATGTTTGCATGGTTATTATAAATATATCAAATATAATATTGTAGAAACACCACGTAAATTTATGATGGCAAAGCTTTCGATCCGTAAGCTCGGATCTTTATCAGTGTTAATAATGCATTGTTAGCACTGATAAAGATCCGAGCTTATAGATCGAAAGCTTTGCGATAGCGAATAGGCCTTAGAAATCCTTACTTCACGCGGTTTTCAATGCATATAAATACAAGGTAATTCCCACATGTTTCCGACATTGCATTGCAATTTGTTGTTTAACTCTGTCGTGACGCATGCAAAAGTATTTCTAACGTCTATTTATGCGGTGTTTCCACAAAATTTTACTCTGATATATGATGAAGAGTATTAATTCGTTCTAGACTGTCAATCTTTATACAGGTACAGCAGCTATACAGTGGCTTACGATAGAGGATCTCTTTGGCTGCAACCTGCGATATCTAAGATCCTAACTAAGGTGAGCGGCCATGGGCAAGAAAGCAGAATTGTGGACCGCCGGCATAAATAAGTCAAATTTTATAACAATGCTCATTGTTTTCCTTTGTATTTGCCATTCGTTCTTTTTGTTATTTTGACGGTACTAATGACGGTTTGGCTTTTTTTTCATAAAATCTACCAACCCTGCAGGAAACATACCGGTGCTCCAGTTTCACCCTGATCTCCTACGTCACCTCGATTTCCTGGAGGACCCTAAAACACATGGAATCGGAATTATCATAATGATAAAAAACAGTGCACGCAAAATGATGATCAAATCTTTTCATGATAAAAATCCCATCAACAATTTTCTTTGTCGAAGCAGGAAAATGGTGCAAAGAAGAAGCAATGAGGAAAGAAGAAAAAGTAAGGAAGATGGCCGAAGATAAAAATGTCAATCAGTAATTATTTCTTACACGGGGTCCAGGTTCTCCGTCAGCACCACGGCTTCCTACATCACCTACTTCACCCTGTTCAGCAAGAATAGTTTAAAAACATTAAACCAAGAAGTGAATAAATGATAACACATTTGAATTTTACATACTTTTGGACCTGTAGGACCAATAGGGCCCTGGTCACCAGGATTACCACTTCTTCCCTGTAACAAAATGAAACATATTGTTGTATTCTTTTAGTCAACCAGAAAGATTACAAAATCTGAAACGTCGTTGCAGCGAACATCAATCTTGGTAGTGATGCATTAGGAGATAATGAATATAAATCACAGGAATAATGTATCACTACAAAACCAGTAAACTATGAAACATACTGTATGAGTGAAAAATTAACTTACATTTCGACCATCACGTCCCGGTTTGCCATCAAAACCAACATTACCCTTGGCTCCCTAAGCGTGAATGCAAATCTTACCATCAGGACTAGATACAGGATGTATCAAAAGTAAGGTAATCGTACTTCGGAGTGCTCTAGGGCGCTTAATGTTCAACATACAGAAATAATTTTTTCACAGTTCGAAAAACCAGGCATTTAGGTTTCGATTGTCACCGTTTTTGTGAAATTTGAAGAAAAAAATTAGAAAGGAAATAATGAGCAAATACAAATCAAATGAAAATAACAGGTCGAAATCCCATATTTTCTCCGTTGGGAATTTAATGAAAATTTGTTGAAATTTAATCCCATTTGGGAATTAAAATTTACAAATTTAAGTTTAGGTAAGTAAAATTAATGCATCTTATAAGCCACGTTAATTGTTTCTAGTGACAAATAAATGATTAATGGCATTTTCTTTCGTTCAGAAGTGAAAAAATGCGATTTCGACCGGTCATTTTCATTCGATTCGTGTTTGCTCAAATTTCATAAAAATGGTGACAGTCGAAGGCTAAAAGCCTGGTCTGTTCAACTGTGAAAGAATGATTAAAAAATGAACGCTTCAGAACATTCCAATGTTCTATTACCTTTTTTACACAACCTGTATTATAAAAATAATTGTTTATTTTTGGATTTTTATTAATAGTATTATACACATTATTACAAGTTGGATCACTCTTATCATTTCTTATTATTATCATTATAAAACAAAAATAGTGTAGCAATATTGATTTATAAACAATTGTGGAAACACCATATCAATTTCAATTAAAATTAACATGGTTGTTTCCACAAATTGTTTATAAATGAATATAAGAATTCACCATGCAAAGTCTAAAATCATATATACCTTGCTACCTTTAGCTCCATCTAGACCGGGGAGACCAGGAGCGCCTGGGGAACCCATTAAGCCACGACGTCCTGCCTGACCAGAAGTACCTACAGGTCCTTGAGGTCCCTAAGTAATATTATCGTATTTTTTTAAAATTTTAGCCATCGTAATTTGTTTTCTTGGTGGTAAGGATATGCAATAATTAAGCTGTCATGGTCTTTTGCCGTAGAGGTTCCAACCATAAAAAATAGCATGTAATTTGGTTCTATAAGTGCCGGGAGGATTTACTACCACTAAGCTGTAGCTCTTCCTCGGGTAGTTTAGTTTGTTATCGATTCATTTGGTACATCACTCGAAAAATAGTGAACGAGATTTTTTGTGATTTCAAAATCCCAAGATTTTTTGAGATTTTTGAAACATCTTTTTTATTTTTTGACGGATTTTAAAGAGATTTTTAGATATATTTATGGGATTTTTAACGAGTTTTTGAAGTCTTTAGAAATTACTTGGAATTGTTTACCGATTTTGGGGATTTTCGATAAGATTTTTGTTTGGAATTTTTGCGAAAGTGTACAAGTTTTTTTCGAGTGGTACACCCGATGTATTAATTATTCATGAATTAATTATTTAAATAACTTAGTCATGATCATGTCTCTTTACGCCTGCTAGAGAACACTTCATTATGCTTTAATACAAGAGATGATTGTCATGCAAATTATATAAAGATTCCATAAAGATTTTTACATAAAGATTTCTAAATAAAGATTTGGCTTATTATGCAAACGTTTTTAAGCTATTTAAAACACTCGCATGACGTGTTTTAGTAGGAACAAAGCCACTCGTGTTTTAAATGTTTCTTAAAGACCATCATGGATGGTGATGCTGAAAATACTGTTAAATACTCACAGGTCGTGGCTTTATACCTAATAAAACACTCCTGCTCGTGTTTAAAGAATACTTAAAGACAATCTTGGATGGCGATGTTGAAAATACTGCAGAAATACTCACAGGTAATCCATCTGCTCCAGGTACACCAGGTGGACCCCGTCTTCCTGGGCGACCCTAAAAGACAAAGCTCTTGTAAAAGCGATTCGTACTATTAACTATATTTTCTGCTCTATTGACACACATTTTCTCTATAAATTATCAGTTACTCTATTATCTATTATTTACTATACATATACCGTCCACCTATATCTACTAAATTGAAACATAAGTGCAGAAATATATTTATTACGGCTTATTAGGGCACTTGAGTGCTTGACGATATATCGCAGGGTCTTATCCAAAACATGGCGTTGTCGACGCGTTGCTCGAATGTAACTGCATTGTTCTAGAATGATGCCATCTTATCTAAACATTGCGCAATACCAAAGAGGTCATGGCATGTGCTTGTATTCAAGCGTATTTTTTCCACGGCTTTTCACTCTCTAATCTCAATTCACGATTGAGTTCTGACCTTCGTTTAGCGGAGGTCAGTTGGTGTTTGAATAAATTCCTGCACTGCTTTATAAAACGGTTGCGAAGAAAAATTAATTCACACAAATTGTAAATGATCTACTATAGACAAAATGCCAATGTATCAAGATAACTAAATAGATCTTGTGGCATAGAAATTTATTGACTATGCAAACTGTGTTAACTGTATGCAATATCTTTGGATACGTTTTGAGCGAAGGAAATGCCGATAACTGAAGAAGCAATAAGAAACCCCCCTGCCAGTTTCCCAGGCATAATTCAAGATGCATTTTTGTTTAAATAATGATGACTAATTAAAGCAAATATAAAATTCTTACCGAATGTCCACGTGCACCTTGTGCTCCACCTTCACCTGGGGCTCCCTTTCGCAAAAAATAATTAAAATGTATTTTAAAGATAGGCAATTTGCAGGTTGGAATAATTTTTATCCAGGCAAAAAATGCGAAACGGCCAAAAAGGACAGTGTTAATAAATATCAGAAAATGTGGTGAGGAAATGCTGAAAAGCGAGAAATATAGCCACGCAAAGTTTGCAGATTTATATATTAGCCTAAAATGGTGACAATTTCTGCACGCAGTATACATCAATATACATAATTTGCAAACTTTGCACGGCTAAAGCTTCCACACTTTCCAGCAAACTTCATATATTATTAAGTTCTTCCTACAGCTGTGGTGATTCACATATTCTTTAAAATGGATAAAAAATTAGTTTATCATGCAAAATCATCATTAATCAATACATTTGTGAAAATAATTCATGAGCAAAACATAGTTAAAGAAATTTGAAATATATACTCGAGCATTTTATCCTAGTAGAACAGCATCGGTTTATAAATTGAACATGGAGGAGTTACTTTGAACACTATGCATGCAGCTCACCTGTTTTCCTCTTTTTCCTGGGTCACCATCTGGCCCTTTGAAACCCTAAGAAGTGAAATGACCGCTGTCATGTTGATCACTGTCAAGAAGAACTGGCTTTAGAGGGATAAACAAGAATAACCTCAAGCATTTATCTCCTTTTTGCATATCGGATTTAAATTGCAAATAGACTTAATGAATTAATGAAACTGACTGTTATCATTATTATACTTTGTGTCTTCTGTGATAATATCATTCATCATTACCTTACTTCCAGGTGGTCCTGTCAGACCTTGTTCACCTTGTTCACCACGTTCACCCTTAAATCATGTAAATGCTGTTACATTATCATCTTGACTCAAAACTTGAGTTGCTATTTCCTGGTCAAGAGTTGGTATTTCCTGGTCAGAGATGCTATGGATGTTACAATGCGAAATGCCTAAAAAAATCGTTGCAGCGTTGCGGCAATCGTTGCGAAAAGTAAAACCTGATTCTACTTCGTGCAATGCTACTTACAACAAAAATGTCGCGTGAGTATATGATCGCGAGGCATGTTACACCTTGCAACTTTGCTTGCAACTTGTGCCGCAAAATTTGCAAGACAAGTTGAATAGAGTAACAGCAACTTAAAGAAAGAAATACTTCGTAATTTTAATTTCAGTATCATCACGTATAGCTAAATCATGCACGTATAATTATAACGTTATATACCCAAATATGTACCTTTACCACGAGGCAAGGTTAATGTTAATTAATATTAGAAACTGTAGTCAATGGTTCTTAATCATATTGACTGTGTTTGACTTGTTCGTCTGAAGTGTTTCTTTATATACTCCATACGATTGAAAGGAGATGTGAATGACAATGGTTTTGCAGTATAGAGCTAGAAACACGCTAGTTGCAGAAAGTCTACTGCACGCTACTTGCTTCATCAAATCAATATCGGGATTCGTTCACATCGCTTGATAGGGCTTGATGATGACAAGTCTGCTGTAAGTTCTCAACAGTTCTTGGATACTTGCATCAAATCTGCGGCCTATTTAGCTTTGAACATGAAGTCAGAATGACTGAGTAGAAGGAATCTGAGTAGGTAAAAATGACAAGACTCGCAAAACACAGACCTGGGCTCCTTGAGCACCCACATCACCGGGTAATCCTTGCTCTCCTTCAAGTCCCTAAATACACAAATACACACCTTAAACTAATATACTACACCCATGTACGATATAGGAGAACAACTCACAAATGTTGCAAACATATTTGCGCAGTTAGATACGTTGCAAATTATATTTGCAACTAACGTGTCAAATGATTATTTTGAATATGTGAACTACACGGATATCAATGATTTTGTAAGTAATATTGACAATAACAGTAACCGTTCTGTATCAGTGTGCACAGACACGAGTGCTTTGCACGAGTATCCGTGTACAAAGACACACAACGCACACAAATGTTCTAAATTACTTATCAAACGACCTCAAACAATCATGTTTTCAAATTACGTTTAAAAAATAAATGTTAAAAACTTAGAAAATTGCGAGAAACTTTATGCAAACCAGAATGATTCTGTATTATCGCGTCATCAAGCATGTATCTCTTTTCAATTTCGGCATGAATTATTAATGCGTCTGATACTTAACGGTGATGAAGATCACTTATGTGAAGCTTTGCATTAAAAATTTCCACAAAGCAAAAATTACATCAAATACCCATCCTTACTTGTGATTGTCATAAGTGATTTTATTTATCTTTATAAAAAATCTTAATCACCACATAAATGATATAATAATAAGTTATAAAGAGTGTATGAGTGCGAAACTATTGAAACCCCAAGCTCTTTGCTTCAAATACTATTCTGCTTCCCTACTCTCTTTTTCCTGACCACTTTATCATACACATGCTTGACAGATTGAATCGACGTTGGTTTATTCAGGAATTGCTTCATCTCAGTAAAGATGCCGGTCTATGCCAGTGAATAATCCAGTTTTAGTATAAATTTCCAGGTCACTATTGATTTTCCTGCATTCTGATTGGTCAAGATTTACTGTCTCCGAAGTGATAGTCACTGACCAGTGACTATAGCTTTTTGATTTTTGCTTTATATAGCAATAAATTTGTAGTGAATTTTTGTAAAGTTTAGTTGATTATTATTCGTAAACACCTGGAAATTTATACTAAAACAATTAGTCGCCTCAGGCTCGGTGATTACAAGCCTATATTCACTTCGCCTTCGGCACTAACTGTTAAATAAGCTGGGATTTGCTCAATCTGTTCAAAAGAAAAAAAAACTTACGTCGATGCCATCGTTTCCAGGAACTCCTTCCGGCCCTGGTGCACCTTGCTCACCCTTAAATGCATAATTCACAGCAAAATTCATTTCAAATTATATATATTAAGCCATAACAGCAAACGGGTTATGCGCGTGCGTGATTTTTAGATAAAATATAACATAATGGTTATAAAATAAAAAAAAGATTGAAGACTTAGTAGTGATTAATTCTACTAGTTTGAAAACCTACTTTCGTAAAAATATTTATTTCATGCAAATTTCAGACAACAGCTGAGCTATATAGAACTGTATCATAACCTAATCACTGTCAATAGAGACAAAATATGAAGCTCGTTAAAAACATAATTTGCATTTTCAAGCAAATACACTGCATGAGGACGAGAAAAAACCAAAGAGAAACCTCTGAGCTGACGTGAAGGCCAGTGCGCACAGGCGACTTTTGTTGCAAGTATCGGTGTGATTTTCCACTTTTGATGGATTCCAAAGTATGAGTTAGCCGTAAATCTTAACGTCAATGCGAAGATCCGCAACAAATACACTCGTTCACATCCCCGAAAAGAGAAAATCGCACCTACACTCGTAGCAAAATCCGCCGTGTGAAACTGGCCTTACGAATTTAGCATTAAAAAATAGCAAATGGTAACCTGTTCTCCTTTGGGGCCATCGGGACCAATTTCACCAGGATTACCAACAGGACCCTATAAATAAACCAAATAAGTACTAATTGCAGTATTCAAATTATTTGCCGATCAGTGAAACAACGAGATATCAATAGATCAGTAAATTTACCAATCAAGAGATGCGCAGGAAATGCTAAACTTTCTCTATTAAAACCTCTATTTCTCTATTTTATTACTTGACATGGACTTCTGCGTACGTGTATGTGCGTGCCGAATATGTGTAGTTGGAAAACAGCTTAAAAAATGCTTCTATTATTAAAAATTCATAGTTTTTTCACCGTGTCAGAATAATGGCCGAACAGCCAGTCCATCGTTTCTATTGGCAGAAAAGGTAATCGACTGGCGAGAAAAGGTAATCAACTGGCCAGAAAAGGTAATCGACTGGCCAGAAAAGGTAATCGATTGGCCAGAAAAGGTAATCGACTGGTCAGAAAAGGTAATCGACTGGTCAGAAAAGGTAATCGACTGGTCAGAAAAGGTAATCGACTGGCCAGAAAAGGTAATCGACTGGCCAGAAAAGGTAATCGACTGGCCAGAAAAGGTAATCGACTGGCCAGAAAAGGTAATCGACTGGCCAGAAAAGGTAATCGACTGGCCAGAAAAGGTAATCGACTGGCCAGAAAAGGTAATCGACTGGCCCGAAAAGGTAATCGACTGGCCAGAAAAGGTAATCGACTGGCCAGAAAAGGTAATCGACTGGCCAGAAAAGGTAATCGACTGGTAAGAAAAGGTAATCGACTGGCCAGAGCCTGCATACTGCGTGATGCGACTGGCGCGGCTACACAAACTTTAAAGTTTCCGACTCGAATTGCCTTTCTGTTTATTTTCTCTTCTGTGGTTTTTTGTTGAAATGATACATTAACTCCACGATTGAATAAATTTTGAATAATGTAAGATAAACTATGACTTTAAAGGTGCAATATGTGAAAAGTAATATTTCACGCCATGATGTTCCACCAACAACAAAATAAGGATAGCGATCAAATCACGGAGTAAATAATAAACAATCAACAGAATTATTTTCATTATCTAATAGTAAATCAACCTAAAACATTCATTCCGTTTAATAGCTGTACATTCATGCAATGAACCAACATTAGGTTGCAATCATTATGAAGTAAACCAAGTTGTTTTTGGTATAGGGTCTAAAATTACCCCAAATAGTTGTCAAATAAATATTTTTGTCAAACCTGCGCTCCTTTGCGACCCGTCGGGCCAGGTGGACCTTGAGGACCACCTTGACCAGCAACACCAGGTGTTCCAATTTGTCCTTGATTTCCAGCAGCTCCCTAAGATACCATGAACATAGCGATATTTACAGAAGTGACAGAACACGACAAAATAACAATATGCAATTAAATTGCTACAAACATGTGGTCTATGTTTGATGTAATAAAACACATGCTGTTTTTATCGCCTCATCTGTTTTATCTTCACCGTCAAAATCTTTGATAATATTCGAGGTATGATGAACACCAACTTCTAATGCAGTGGCGTAGCAAACTTGATGATTGAGAAAGGCCGGGCCGGGCCGGGGGCACATATTCATATTCTACGCAACTTATTCTTTTGCAATTGATTGTTTTGATGGATTGCAAATACGAATATGTAAATATCTTCCCCCTTCCGAATTATCGAGCTTGCTGCGCGATTACACCACTGATATGCTCGGCTCTTACTCATGCATGTGTTTATAGTGTTACATACCATGTGTTTATCGTGCTACATATAAAGCGTTTAGTTGTTCAATGATATCATTAATCGTTCCAAGCAATATCAAATTATATAATTGCGTAGTCAGGTTACTAAAACATTAAATTAATAACTACGACGCTCACTGACTAATAATGTATTAAATCTTTCGCTAGCCAGACTGCTTAGCTTCCAGAAACATTAGACACCTAAAACACAATGATTATCAAAATTATGTGCTTACATTCCATACTGCAGTGTGTTTGCAACTTTTGATGAAGGCCTTGACTCCCAAGCTCAATACGGAGTACCGTATTGTCCTGCCCTTGTCACACAGGATGGCTGGTTAAGGCCAAGATCTTCATCGTAACAAAGCGATAGCTCACCAAGCGAATCTAAAGAGAGACACTCGGCACAAGGTAGTTATATAGTCTTGATGAACAATGACCGGTCATTTATTCGGTATTCCGGTCATTGTTCATCAAGACTATATAACTACCTAGTGTCGAGTGTCTTTCTTTAGATTCGCTTGGTGAGCTATCGCTATGGTATGATGAAGATCTTGGCCTTAACCAGCCATCCTGTGTGACAAGGGCAGGACAATATGATACTCCGTATTGAGCTTGGGAGTCAAGGCCTTCATCAAAAGTTGCAAAAACACTGCAGTATGCCTGTATGGAATGTAAGCACATAATTTTGATAATCATTGTGTTTTCGGTGTCTAATGTTTCTAGATCTGGAAGCTAAGCAGTCTGGCTAGCGAAAGATTTAATACATTACTAGTCAGTGAGCGTCGTATTTATTAATTTAATATCAAACTACTACGTGCTGTTTAAAAACTATCAGCAGAGTTACATTTTGCTGCTGTTCAAAGTTTAAAAAGTGTTAAAACAAAATATCATTTGGTTCAATTTTGAGACTGGTTTCTTTAATGTACCGGGGTCACTATCTCAGATCTTGAATAAATAATTATGATCATGAATACATATATAGAGTAAAATTGTGAGAAATCTCGAAAACTTGTTATAATAATTTTATATTGCTATTTTTTGTTAAAGAAATTCATGTAACACTGGCTCGGAAATGTAATTTTCATTCTCTCGTTTGAATTTTATTTGACCAATCAACATTGCGAATATGCCGAACGCCCCCCCGAGAGGTGATACACTACCCATTCAGATGCCAATTAACGTTTGATACCATAAACGTTACTCATACAATAAAAAATAAATCTGCGTGCTTGTCATATTATAGTAACCATGCAAATATTTCGAATCTCAACAATGTTGTACGTGCAGTCCTTACTTGGCTACCAGGTTTTCCGTCGAGACCGTTTTGTCCAGGAGCACCAGGAGATCCCTAAATAAAACAATATACACAGTTGGATTATGAGAAAAATTGGGAATGCACTCCATATTATATACGAGCTATTACCAGACGCCTGTTCTATAGTAAGGAATTTTCAATAATGCACATTTGAGTTTTAAATATGCCCAATCGACAAGAATGAAATCACAAGATTCAATCATCTATTAAAGAATTCTAATTTATTGAAGATATAATATAACTGGTTTGTATTTGCAAACAATTTATTGCATTGTATTTTCAGAAAAAATGTTCTCATATAATTTCTAGTTTTCATTACTCTATACAATATTTTTTTTTCTTTTTAAGGGAAACATTTCATCTTCTGCAAAGTCTTTAGCTTTTTACTAAATATGCTAAATATATATTCTTATGGAATACAGGCATTGATCTTACTGGGTATTAATGGTAATAAAGGTTGGCAGCTAGGAAAGTGTTTAGCTGGTAGTTCAAGGCCGTAACTAGATCGTTAATTGGGGAGGTGGGGAGGTGATGAATATTTAATCTATATATTCTTGTTTTGCCTGACGAATTTCTTTCGCATTTCTTTTGTTATATTAGGGATTACTTTACGGGCTCAACACGAATATATGAATATACCTCCACGCCACCCAAATTAACGCTCTAGTTATGGCCATGTAGAAACTTACACGTCGTCCTCGAACACCCTTTCGACCCCTTTCACCATCTCTGCCCTAAAAATACAAAACCATCATGAACTAACCCTGATAAGAGCCTGCTCATATAGGCAGAAGTTATCGTGGTTACCGAGAAAACATTTCAAGAAGTTTACTAGCGAGATCGCCAAAAGTTTTCCCCGGTACCGAGCTTGCTGACAGGCGATACCTAGATAATTCTTGTCATTAATTGTCTTATTTTACGAAAAGCCTTATTCCTATTTATGCATTGATATTATGCACTCGGGTTAAAAAAATGTTTTATATGGTATTACTCAGAGTTTGTATCCACGACGGGCCAGTTGAAACATGCCTTCCCAACGTGGTAACACTATATGAAAAATCATATACACCTGAGTGCATAACATCAATATATAAGTAGAAACAAACACAATCAAACTCAGAGCAACACCATATAAGTCTTCTTCCTATCACTTTTCCCAAGTTTAAAATTCAATTGTTGGTTGTGACACAAAGTGAACGGCATAAGAGTAACAATAGTTGATGTTATCATGACTATATCGTCTTGTGAGATCAACCTGGTAACAAGTCTGGCAGTCGCATCAAGTTTGCTCTATAACAAAGAAGAATCATTGCGAACACAGCTTACTGGCAACTTGTGTACAGACTTGTTCTGACTTTGTAGCAGGTTTGTTGAAATGTGCTCGTTCTTACACATGTATGTATTTAGCTTTTCATGCTATATGACTGTCCAAATTCAACATAGCTAAAATAAAAGTATTTACACCGATTCGTCGAAAAAATTAATATATGATAAAATCAGTTGTACTATTTTATTTCATTCTAATTTAGCAGTAAACACAAATTTGATTTTTAGTGTTGAAAAATAAAAGGAAAACATTTTCAATCAAGATGTTGTAATTTAAGGTGATTTTCTATTAATAAGGCAATGGTTGTATGCATGAATACTCAGTAGTATCCGAAACCATAAGTATTTTCAACTTCATTTGCAGTACACTTTTTCTTAATTAAAATGTTTTGAAATAGATCTATTTATCAAACATATTTATTTATCAAATAAATGCATAAAAGAGTTGTCATGCATCCTTACCCTTCCCCCTTTTAGTCCAACCAGTCCCACAGGTCCTCGAAGTCCTTGGTCTCCCTAGCAATAAATATTTCAACAGGATATAAGAAAACACATAAATCGTTTTCCGGTGGAGAGTTTGATAAGTATCGGAAAGGGAAAGCCAAAATGATCCGGATGCTGGTTTTCATGCAAAGAAGATTAATGCTTTGAAATAGTTTACTGGAACAATATTTCAGTAACGTTTCACGAGTTACTGAAGATTTTACCGAATAAACTCTTCCACAGTTCACACAAAAAAGAAAAGTATAGTCTTAAAATTTTAAGTTAATTTAATATTTATTAGCAGAATCATATAATATTGCAAATGCTTTAATTTGATTGGCTACTCTACTCACTATCTATTCCTTGATAGATAGCAAGTAGCGAAAGAACCATTTTCGTTGAGATTTCTTCATAAAAAATTGGGTAAAATCAATTTTCTTGTTGAATGTTGGATCTCAGATTCTACTAAAACAACCAGATTACTTACTCTCGATTTCTATAAAATGACAGTTGATTCGTGCTTTGCTCTTAGCAACTATCACTTCATAGAGATCTCGAGCTCGAATTCTAATTGTTAGTTAGACCTTTATTAATTAGACTTATGTATCATTATGAAAATGTACCAAACAAAATTAAGCCTAATTAGGTTCAAAACTGATGCTGAATATTAAAGTTAACAGTGTTATTCTGACTGCTGTTTTCAGCATTGTTCATTCACGTCGACGTCACGGCATTAACGATATGTTGTAAGAAATATCGCGAAAAATGGGGTTTTATCACATCTAGTCAGAACGCCTGTCCCAAGAACGAACCGTTTCCATTGTTGAAATACAAAAATCGTTCTTCTGACCAGATGCAACACACTAATTTGTTCAGGTTTTGAATTCACTCTTTTTTTATTTCTGTTTGTGATACAAGCGATAGGAAAACAATACAAACATTGAAATAATTTTTGCCATGAAAACGATAATTTTTGCTTCTTTACAGACCCCCCCCCCCCCCCCCTCCAACACTCATGAACAGAACAGATAATATATAGATCACTAACTTTGGGCCCATTGGGTCCTCGAGGTCCTTCAGGTCCTTCCAAACCTGATTCGCCCTAGAAAATTTAGTAAACGAACGTAAGTAATTGCGCTGCATGAGTTGGTATTTTACATACACCATGCAATTAAGTAGGACTTACTTTTGGTCCTGACTCACCAGCTGGACCTTGTCGTCCTGGTCTGCCGGGAGGACCCTAAGAAAATCATATAAGAAAGATCGTTTGTGTGCTAACTAATAATCATAACAATCGTTTCTTGTGTATCGCTATATTAACATAAATGAGACACTAGTGTTTATTGAACTAATGCCCGATGCAGTGCATTACCGCGAAAGTCCATTCACATGACAGAATGGGCTGATCTTATTAGTCAAACATCATTAATATTCATGAAATTGACAATTCTGATCAATTCAACTGGAGAAACTTAGCCAACGCCTTTCAGTAACAACATTGTAACAAGGGGCGGAAAGCACAACAGAGAGCTCTCTGACACGAAATGTTAACATATGAAATTTTTTGGCATCTCATAAGGTGATGTTTTTGGGCTTAACCAAAAGCAGAAATTAAACCTTTAGCTTCGAGATCCGCGAGCAGAGCTAATCAACTGAGCTTTTTTTGTGAAAAATTTGACCCTGCATTATAACAGGATAAAAACAATGTTGTGCTGTATACTGATGATGGTCATAATCAAAATTTGCAAAAGGTTATTTATTTTTACTGTGTGATAATATAACCTTGTGTAGATCACTGATATGATGTCTATATAATGTTAGATATTAACTTTTTACACAAATTTGGGTTCTATTTATCTGCAAAATTACTCTAAATATAAGAACTATGTTAATTAATACTTACACTCTTTCCAGTAATACCTGGATCTCCTTGTGCACCTGGTGCCCCAGGCAAGCCCTGTTAATGATAAAGTATAAAACTGCACTATACTGTAATTAATCATACAAGAACACTTTCTCTTATTCAGTAAGTGAATTCACTGAGGATTAAATCGTTTGAAAAACTATATTCAAAAGTAATATTTCATATTCACTTGTTGTCCTTTTGCTCCTACGGGACCTGTAAGTCCAGTTTGCCCATTACGACCCTAAAATCAGCAGAAAAAAAAGATAAAGACTTTTTGAAATAGATTGCCATGTTTCGGTTGCATAGATTATTCTTAGTTCTATTTCTTCACAAAAGTAATTATAATTGGATTAGGATACGTCATGGACTACTGTTGATTAGGAAAGCTTAAATTGGCCAAGGAAGCTTGAGATCGTAAATAAATAAATCTTTTAAGCCAGAAAACGTCTGAATGTACAACCTTATTTTCAAAATTACTTTGTCAGGAAAATTGTTGGTGCGCTTTTCAAGGGTGACGTTGATATAATATAAATATGATTTTTTTATGAAAGACAAGCACTTGGTGAAATTTGAAGAATATTAAAGAGGGGTTACAGTCCGTAATGTAAACAAACGCTTTGTTTACATTTTCAAATTCCATATTTTTAAGATATAATTTACTAACTGAATATTTGACACGGTTCTGATTTGCAATGCTTGTAACTGAATATAAACCAGAGTTTTGATTCAAAAAGGGTTCGAAAAATACGAAATTTGGACAATGTTTATATTTGGTAGCCCCTCTTTGTTATGAGCAGAACGGATGCGCAGAACCGACTGTAACCCCTCCTTAATGTTTCAGTATACAAATAATGAATGTTTATGAGTGCAATGGTAAGAATATTTTCTTACTATTGCACGAATAAAAACATTCATTATTTGTTTTATATAATACCAGACTATTGTTTTTCAAACCCAATTTATTCGACATTTGAAACAACATGCATTTGAGTCGTATTTTAGTATTTGGATTATTTCGCATTCATCTCAAGACCGAAATCAGCGTAAAGTAAACTACGAAGATCGTACGAAGAGCTTTTTGACGGATGGGAATTGCGAGAGTGTAATGGAAAAAACTATTGCACTCCTAGGAGTGCAATGGAACGTTTTCTATTGCACTCTGGAAAAATGGAACTTTTTATTTAATATCACGTGCCATAATCAACCAATTAAACGACCAGAATTAATGAGGTATTATGTAATAAAATCTATTCAATGGTGTCCACAAACTCACCCTCTCGCCACGTCCACCTGCAGCTCCCGGTGGTCCCGGAGGACCCTTAAGAAACATAAAAAGAAGATTTCACTTTTAAGAATGCTTTACTGGGTTGGCTACTGGTAAGGGTTAGGTTGTTAAGACTAAGGATTGGGATTAATAGATCGAGTCACATAAAATGTATTTCATTGTGGAGATGCATGCATTTCATAAATCCTTAGACAAGACAAGACAACGCAAGTGTGGATTAAGGATTTGGGAAAAGGTGATAGGGGTAAGAACAAATGTTTCATAAGAGTAAGGATAAGGAACTTTCGAGTATTTCTTTCTATGTTTCCAGGTTGTGCAAATCCTTCCTAATTTAGATCATTTTGATGAATTCTACTTCTTAAAAATCTTAACCTACCGGATTACCAGGACTGCCTTGATATCCAATTGCTCCAGGTAATCCAATTACACCCTAAATAAAAAGAGAGTATATTATCTCTACAGTGCATGGACAGTCATCTCCAAAAACCTTTCAAAAATCCTGAAAAAAAACGTCCCACCCAATTAAACAAACTGTTTACACAGTTCTAACAAGGTTGTATGACATAGTAGTGGTTTGGGTGACACACCAGACGTAGTAAATATGGCTAATAGCAATTTTGTGTAATTACTCAACATGCTTGTCAATCGATAGGAATGTGTGACACTTTCTTTACCCTATCTCCTTTAGCGCCAGGACCACCTTGTACACCTTCGGCACCACGATCCCCTTTGTCGCCTTTAGTACCTCTTGGTCCTGAATCGCCAACTCGACCTTGGTTTCCTGGTCGTCCTACTAATCCCACTTCTCCTTTCTCGCCAGGGTCACCAGGTTGACCCTGCTTACCGGGGAGACCCGGTGTTCCAGCTGGACCCTTAGTTAGATTCAAACTTGAACTTCAAATGATTTTTACATTGTAAACAAAGTTACAAGTATCGTAAAGTTAACTGAAGTGACTTGCCACATGCTGAAATATTGTATGTACTGTAACGAACATATTTATTTATTGCAATAAAAATGTTTAAAAACTATAATAAGCGGATACAAAGTAAAGCATGATGGGCATTAATTATGGACGATTACAATTAATCTTGATTGAACTGTATCAGGGCTATCTATAGATTGCCATCAGCTTTAAATCTACCGCAGCCACATATATGGACAGTTGGGGATGAATTTTGTACAAAGATAATTTTTGATGTGTAGAAATATGTCGTCCCCGCCAGCGTATTCTTTTCTTTATGAATAGAACAATGCTAAACTCTTTCTTATTTCTACATTCAAACTTTCTCAGACATTTTCTCACTCACTTTGAAGTTCGTATCAATGTTACTTGCATTCTAATCGTGATGTTTTACCACATGTCTCATGGTAAAATTCCATTGTCCAATTTCTTTGTCTTTAAGTGCATGGACCTACCTCTACCCTGAGGTGGTATTTATTTTCACACATTGTAACAGTAGTCTTGAAACTAAATTTTGCCAATGCAAACACGTTTTATCATGAGGTCTTACCTGTGTACCCGGTGGCCCAGACACACCTGCTTGCCCAGTTGGACCCTAAGTGAAAGACAAAATTCTTCCAATTTTCTGCACATGGCAAGGTATTTTGTGTACAAGGTTCATTATACAAAATCATTCAAATTCAAATACGTGCAAAATATTCTAAACTGTGCGATATGTACGTTTTCTTATTGAACAGTTTAAATACTAACAGTGACAGAGGCTGTACTACAAGAAAGTACTTGTTGAACAATGTGGTTCGACATTGACTACAACCATACTGTTTATAAGTCTATCGAAATATTGGCTACTCCACTAGATCATAAAAAGTTTATAACTTCAATCACCTGTGGACCTTTCGACCCCTGAGCACCCTTAGAACCAGGCAGACCGGGTTCACCCTGTTTTGAACAAGAAGTATAAAATCAATTCTAAAGCTGCATTAATTTGACAGCTCTAGATTCTTCCTATAAATGTCCCGAGAAAACATTTGGGTAGTTAATAATAGCATCATAAACTTCCAAATGTACGAGATTCTGTGTTTTTGTGAATTATCGATTTCAGGCATTTAGAGCCGTCAAATTAATGCTAACAATATATGATGATTTAAGCTTTTACTTTTTAAATTTAGACCATTGGGTTCACAATGTAGAAACACGGATTGCAACATAAGATCATGAGATCACAAGATCAATTCAGGACATCAATGCAGACCTAGGAAATCGGGAGCTTGACGTAGAATTACCGCCATTTATTAAAGTTGACGTGTTTTGGTACTGAAAGTTCAACTTAACCTTTATTCAAATAAGAGTATGAAAGGTGCCTGAAATAATCCGTGTTCGTGTATTTCTACCTACCAATATCCTCTTTTTCGTATGAGGCACATTAAAATAATGTTTCAAACAATATATAAAGCCCTGACAGATATGAAAAGAGCATAGTGTCCAAAAGAAAACAGCCACGAGTTTGTTGGAAATTTGTAGAAAGGATACACTTACAGGCATTCCGTCTTCCCCGTCACTACCAGGATCACCAGGTTCACCCTAAAAGAAATTATGTTTATATCTGTGTCTAAGTTTTATGATCATAAACCTCTGGGTGCAGCTAATCAACATTATTGCGCCAAATACCGTTGATTACTAAGTTTTATGATCATAAACCTCTGGGTGCAGCTAATCAACATTATTGCGCCAAATACCGTTGATTACTAAGTTTTATGATCATAAACCTCTGGGTGCAGCTAATCAACATTATTGCGCTAAATACCGTTGATTACTAAGTTTTATGATCATAAACCTCTGGGTGCAGCTAATCAACCTTATTGCGCCAAATACCGTTGATTACTAAGTTTTATGATCATAAGCCTCTGGGTGCAGCTAATCAACCTTATTCCGGCTACCAAAAGTAAGCTTAAATCATTCGCCATCCCCTAGGATAGCTTTTCCCCACGTAAAATCTGTCACTATGATAAGATAAGTCGCTACACGTAAGGTAACATCCAGTGAGTAGTCATGAGTTCCTGTTCTTGTTTGATGAGGAAATAAAACTATCATTGGATAGCGGAACAACTTTAATAACCAACACTCATCCTCTTTCTGGGCCCATGTTATTTGGTTAAGCCTTCCAGAACCAGGCTCGGACTGGCCTATGTGCCACTGTGCCATGGCACATGGGCCCCTACTGGGAGATCAAATGGGCCCTTGACAATGTTGTTTAATTTCCGTACTTGTAAACATTCAAAAATGTTTAAAACAGACTATCAGGCAGTACGAAACGAAAATAAAAGGGACCGGATGGGAATGATTTGGAATTTTTGAACTCTTCAGGGAAGCGGTTAAATAGTTCATCATGTTCTCTCCAGAATACCATAAAATCTTCACCTAAAACATTCAGGACAGCAAAAAATTTCAGGGCTCCTCTCAGTGCTAGAATGGCAAGGCCCCTTAATTGGGGCCAGTCCGAGTCTGTCCAGAGCGAAATCACTTACAGACCTTACTTACACACCTTACTCACTCCAAGTAGCGTACCAAATATACGCCTTTTAATGAGGCCTAGTTTCCATTTAGTGGCAGTGAATGTCGTGAATATGCCAAAGTAACCGATACGTACGTCAATCTACACTTTATATGACTCTAATTTGAATACAGCCCACAAAAAAAGAGAGATCAAGACAATATCACATAGCCGAAAATGGCTTTGCTACGACAATTGCGACCAAATGGAAACTAAACTTAAGGCTTCGCTTGCCAACTATAGCAAGCACAATAGCGCATGCCCATGGAAACAATGAAATTCCCAAGAGGGAATTTGCAACTAAGGCAAAAACAATAATGAAACAATGCATTGAAGATGGAGTCACGAACCTTGAAAAAATGTGTGTGGTATAAAGGGACAGTGCGCTTGCATGGACACAGCATAAAACCTCCCGTACTTCTATTTCAACAACCATATCGTAACAAAAGGTAGCTGATTTTTCGTTTCATAAGTCAGAACTGTTTTTATGAAAGCGAGGCGAGGCCTGGGATGGAGTCATTATTGAGGCTGTGCAGAGACTACACAACCTGTGATGGCCAGCGGTATAGAAGTACAGTATTACAAAACAATGAATTCCACTTACACTATCGCCGGATAATCCTGGTACTCCTGGCTCACCAACCAAACCAGTTTGACCCTACATATAACCGAAAAATAATTTTAAATATACTTCAAATGATCATTAATAACGATTATTGGCGAGTCGTGTCAACCATAATAGGTCATGTGAGATGTCTTTATACCTGATAAAGTGCTAATTAGGATAAACACTTTATATTAATCTGATACGTTCATTGGTATTCTTTCATCTGTCACGTTCATCGGTATTCTCTCATCTGTAGCTATATTCTGTATATTCAATCGAACTATCTAAAGCACTTGGCTGCGCCTTGCGTTTCAAATATGATAAAACGCTCCTTCTCGTGTATTAAATTGTATCTAAGGTATTTAACTACCATTATAAAGTATGGCACAATAAGGAAATACACAACATCATTTAATTTGCCAAAAAATACATTATTACTTACGAGCTCTCCTTTAGATCCTTGTGTACCTTGTCTACCTCGGGCTCCAGGATTTCCCTAACGTATGCGCAAAGAAGACGAGCGTAAAAAGTCTACATATTTTTCAGCAAAGCTATAAACAATAATTAGATTTCAAAAAGCTAATTTACACACTCATTCATACTTCAAAAGCTCTTAAACTGATGAACATCAATGAGGTTTTTATATGTGATAAAACACTCCACATATAAAAGTAAACATCCCAATATCCGTCTTTTTTACATCATAGAGGTAATCATAATCCTCAACGAAACAAAAATAGTCTATATCTTAAACATTTCTATATCTTGCATCTGTTACATATTTTGTTCTTTGTACTTACTACATCTACTATACTATGAAAATATCTACAAATATCCACTTTGAAGACTTTATCGTCATTCAAACGCTTTGTGTTTATTTTAATCAGACAAGCTATTAAACATGGCCAAGGCATCAAAACAACATTTGGCTACTATCCTCATTATTGATCCTCCTCATAATTGCGAAGTACATTTAAGAAATATCGCTGGTTTTAGGTTGAGCTCCAAACATGTTTTGCTGCTTCATCAACAAGCGTCTTTGAGAATAATAAACTCTTACAAATATCAAAGATGTCCTTCCCGATTCACCATAAACCGCGATGTTTCTTGCTTTTGAAACACCAAAAATTAATTCTTTTACAGAATTTAAGTGCAGTTTTTCAGTTTCACTACTGATATGTAGAATCTGACTTTTGAACAATTGAAAGGAATTTATTTTACCCAAAAGATATGGACCCCACACCTCGCAATCGTATATATACGATTGTATATATAATAAGATTGGAGTAAAAATCAAGGAGAACAATTTTAACATTAATTTCAAAAATTGAGAAACTTTTAAACATACAATGGCAAGCGTGTAATGCTTTTCCTATATTATTTTTTGAGCTCTTTCGAAATTACCGGAAGAGTGGAGGGTAATGCCCAAATAGCAATATTCGTTGACGTTTACTGTGTTTTGGCCGATTGACCATGCATATAGACGCTGAGTGCATGTAAGCGATTTTGGGTTGGTGTCTCAACACACGGTGCTACAATATGGAAAATATTGGGGAGGCGACAACTGTTATGTCTTTAAATGCTCGAATCTACATTCAAAACACTCGTAGTAAAATGATCAAAATCATCGCGCTGTGTAACACTTGCTTTCCATCGTAAGTGTCATTCTAGTTCGGATAACCACTGTAGTACGACCAATCATGTTTTGGTTAAACTATGCGAAAGAAGCATAGTGAACATATTGATCACCTAGTCGAATTTTTTGCGTACTCTCTTAATTCAAAAGATTGGTTTGAGGAAGTTTTTTCAATCTTTCAAAAGTTTGAAGAATTTTTTAATCTAATAGACTGAATATACATTGAGGGATACTCTTTCAGTGTTCCAATCGATTGAAATATGTCATTCAATTAAATTACTTTTCAATAGAAAACTTATGATCTCTATAAACAATCCCAAAAAGATTGAAAATTCAATCCATTAGATAGAATTTTCAATCGTTTTAATTCACAGAGTATATTTGTCTATTCCATTGACGTCAATAATTCCCGATTATTGTGTTTATTCACCAGTCAACAAAACAATTATTCATTTTTTTCACAACTGATATGAATTCATCTTACCGGAGGTCCTTGCATACCGTTTTCACCGTCTCCGCCAGCGGTACCATCTGCTCCCTAGATTGTACATAATAGATAATGTATTGTCCATAGGTAACAGCCAGCAAGACTAAGAGTTCGCATAATCTCTATATTGTGAAGTGTATACTGAAATATGTTTTAAATTTTCAAATGCAAACACGCGAGTAAACTGTATGTTTTATATCTCAAGACTTTGTTAGTCTTAAATAATTGCGGTAGCAATTTTTCGAACACCCAAAACGTCGACCTGCTTGAATCTTTAGGTGAAATACAGAGGAGGGATTTGTGTCACATACCGAGCGCTTTATATGAGATAAATCCCAACTTTCAGGTTTTTAACCTTCTTAATTTATTTTTGAGGAGGTTTTCCAGAAGATTCTTTCGACTTTGAAACAATTTAAGTCGAAATTCTTCGAGATTTTCCCGCAAGTTTCATCTAATTATTTATTCAAGGTAAATAAGCTGGTTATAACCCGCGGTATATCAAAGAAAACCGACTCAAAAATAAATTAGGTAATGAAATAACCTGCCTTGAAATAATGCACTAGCACTGGCAACGTTAGTTCTCGATATAAAAAAAGTTTTAAAAATTGCTCATGAAATTTACTGAAAAACAAACACTAGCTTATGGCTAAAACATGTTTACTTTTGGTAGTGTTTTTTTCTACCATGTGTAGCACAATCTTATCATCGTCAACATCTAAACATGCTGTCTGCTAAAATAACCAACCCTAAAAACTCTGTTCCAAACAGATACATACTCTGTCTCCAGGTGTTCCATCCCGACCTTTAACTCCTTTCACACCTGGTTGTCCCTGTAAAATACAATTTAGGAATTACTATGAACTACCATTGACGTCTTTATATATTCTTATACCATAATTGTTTAGTTTTAGCGAGCCAATCTAAAGGTCACTTGGAGACGCAGTGCATAGAATAACTAAAGTTGTGCTGTTAGATTTTGCGCGGTGTTTAATATATACATTATTTGTGCAGAAGAATTCCTGAATTACATGTGTGAAATCAGTGCCTGAAAAAGCTAAATTTCTCTCTAAAGCTAAATAAACTCAAATATCGTGCTTAAGAATAATTCGTTTCCAGAATTCACAACAAGCCTTGCATGCAGCTTGTGTGGTGAAGTTATTAAAACACACGTCTTTTATTACACGTCTATTCTAGAATCGCAGGTTCAACTCTAGTAAGAGCTTCTCAATGTGCCTCGAACCAAGTCCTTAGGTGAAAAATCAATGCCCTAGCTCTGCCGAATGTCTTGGGTTAACTCCTCTCGGTACTTAGAAATTTGATAGGGTAGGTTAGGTATAACACGCCTCGCGGTAATTAGCATACTGTTGTTGTTCTTACCCTGTCTTTGTACCAGTGGCGGATCTAGCGTAAGTCAAAATAAATTACCACAGCTCATTCTAGGATATATTTACATTTTAAAATACCTTCAAAGCAACTTCATTGGTTGGATTTTATTCTTTTGAAATTCATAACCTATGACATTGTTATAAAGTTATTTTGAATTTAAAATTGAGCTGCTATAATTTATTTTGACTTACCCTGGATCCGCCACTGCTTTGTACATTAAGGGTCATGACTAATGGAGATGGACGAGAGGTGAGTTTTCAAGATGGCGGCTGTTTTTCCAGATTTTTAAAAATTCCAATTTAAAATTTGTGAACATTACAAGATGTCAAATTGATAAAAAGGACGATGGTCAATTTCTGATAAAAAGGACGTCGAAGTTTATTGTTCTTAAAATGCCATTTCGCTGTAGCTCGTAGTATTTACTGCAGTTTATGAATTCATTCCCCTGCATTTCATTGCCTTCTGTAGCTTTAAGGCCAGTTCACACGGGCAAGTATTGCTGCGATATTAATTAGATGCGATTTTCTACTTTTGATAGATCTGAAAAAGTTGACTAGCAGTGAAAGCAATACTCGATGGCGGACACCAATGCGAAGATCCGTAATAAATCTACATGTTCAAATCCACCAAACAAAATAACGAACCAAAAATCGCCTGTAAACTGTATATCCTTATACAGTAACGACTACGAAAACGTCTCCAAACGGCAGTGTCCTTTACATTTCTCTGGGGATGTTTTCGTAGTGGTTACTGTATGAGGATATATTATAGATACAGAAATACCCAAGAAAAGAATCATCAGATCAATAATTTGCTGGATACTATCCAGGGTAGTACAAATAATTTTTAATAATCTAATTGTATACAGTATAATGAGCCATTATATAACAATTAGATTATTAAAAATTTGACCGAGTACTTACCGGTTCTCCACTCGGACCAGGAAGTCCGGGTGCACCAGGATCGCCTCTATCACCCTAAATAGAAATAAATTTTGCTTTAAAATTCAGAAGTATAGCGAACAAATTATTCCACCTGCCCTTAGGAGATGGCGGAGGCTTAAATTCGCCCCGTTTCTGTTGTTTTTCCCGTGCCGAAAGTTGGTCTACCGTTCATGGGTGATACTGCAGTGCTGGTTTCCCGTGAGAAATACATGGTTTAAACTCAATAACACGTGCAATAACTCTCACTCAAAATGTTTTAAAACTACAAATTTTGACAAGTTCTTCGGTAAAGTTTTGAGCTCGATATACCGGTACTGAACAAAAGCAGCAAGAAGGTTCTTATTGCAAAACGAACCACACCAAATGTTTTAAAAATTGAAACACCAAATGTTGACTGATCAGTTATAGAAGAGGTGCTTCAATAAAGTTTTAAATTACCCAATGATGTTTCCAGCGTATTTCCATGCACGAAGCAGTAACCCTATTGTCATGCCCGTATACTTTATATTTTACTCTTTAACTCAGGGTCAGAACATCACAACTCTTTTGCAGCGTATAATGGAATTGCCCTTTAGGGGACTAGCGAAGGGCTTCTGACGCCGGTGAGCAATGCAAATCGGACGACCAAGTAAACGCCTTAGCAGACGTCCTATTAACCAGTGCGGTTAATTTTTTTTTAAAAATAAGAGGTAATTTTTTATTTCTAAACCCTTCATTTACCACATGTTATCTAATAAATGTCGATGAAGGAGATGCAAAGATACCTCTCGTCCAGGTGGACCGGACTGTCCTGGGGAACCAGGAGGACCCTAAGGAAGACAAAAATTGGTTAATATTACTTGAACAAAACAAAATTCTCGTTGTGTTTTTCTGACGTATATGTAATATTTCAAACACGAGCAGGAGTGCTTTATCAGGCGCTGACAAGCGTTTTATATCTGGTAAAACACACACCGCGAGTATCCCAAATGGCTTAAAAAATTTTTTCCGTAAATCAACCTCGTGGATTGTTATCACACATAAAGAGTCCATGATGGCCAAGATTTTCATTCTGTTTTCCTCGTAAATTATTCTTGAAGTTTATGTGTTTTAGATAGAATCCTGATGAACGAACTATTATATCATATAACATTATCCACGTTTCAGCCCCGTTTCAACAATTTTAAAAAATTATTATGTTTTTGTGCTTTCAAAATTGACCAAAGTTCAACATCATTCCCAGGGCCTCTTTCTGAGGAAACATGTTGTGGACAGAGGCCCTGGAAAAGGTTGGTTATGACAGGATCAAATTTTCCAATACATATGAGGAAAATTTATTACCGAAATTAAAGTACCTGATAATTTGGCAGGAAGATTTTCCAGCTATATTGGAAAATTTAGTCCTGTGACAACCAGCATACATGTGAGGTTAATCAAGTTACACTGATCTGCTTATCCATATGCAGTAAATTTCCATCCCAGGCCAGGATGATAGTTACTTAACAATTAGTTGCCGAAGGCGAGGCGATTACAAGCCTGAAGACGAAGGCAATGTGAATATAGGCCTAAATTGTAATCACTGAGCCTGAGGCAACTAATTGTTTTGGTATAACCAGGTGATTACTAATTATAATGAACACAAATTTAGAAAAATTCACTTCAAAAATTGTTACTGTACATAGAAAATAAAAAAGCAAAAATCTATAGTCACTGGCCAGTGACTATCACTATAGAGACAGTGAATCTTGAAATTCTCCTGGAAATTTATACTGATTATATTTAGTCTACACATTGATCACAGAGCTGTTACTTAATATTCAGCACTAACCTCTGGTCCTGGTGGGCCTGGGACGTACAGAAATCGATTGGGACCTGGACCTTTGCCACGATCATCACCATCAGGCTAAAATTTAAGATACAACTCAAGTTTCTAAACAACTCTTTTAAAACCGTGATGAAACAACATTAACTAATGCGAAAAACAGTTTGAAGTGGCAAGGGCATTGAGGGTCAGTATTGAATTCTGCTCATTCTTTCTTCACTTGTGTTTGACAGCTGTGAGAAATTTGTTCATTCTAGTTTGATGTGGAAGCTAAGGGCGCTTTCCATTTACACGACCAGACCGATTAGATCGGGAAAATCTGCCCAAAATAGACCAGCTCTGGATGGATCAATGCTGTAGGTATTGGCTAAGATGTGTAAAAGCGGGTGGTGGAGTTCCACTTTTAACCAACTAATGTTATTGAATGTAAGGCAGCAAATATAAATAACTAGTATTAATATCCTAATTTTACTCTTCGCAAAAAATATATATTGTATTAACTAAGTTACAACCAAGTACACTTTCACGACAGCATGATTAGTGTCCGTCTGCTGGTTTTGTATTCAGCTGCTCACCTAACACCCCCCCAAAAAAAACCTTGCTAGACCCATGATACACTGTAACCAAGGTACGCTAGCAGATGAATTACTTACATCAGGAATGAAGCTACCGGGACCTGGTAAACCTCGAGGACCTTGATCACCTTTATCACCTGGATCTCCTCTCCCACCAGCAGTACCCTAGATAACGCATTATGCACTACATAAAACCTTATTAAATTGCTGTTTACGATCACATGATACAAAATAAAAATTTCCATTTTCATGATCGTGCAATGGAACTGTGCAATTGTTCTTATCATTGCACAGTAGATTCCATTATTTCAAAATGTTACTATCACACACATTTCGCATGCATTAAATGGGGGATCCTTGAACGTGGAGCCACAATGTGAGCGATGGAATTTTATCTAGTAAACTAACAAAACAAAATGGCGATCTAACTTCTAGTCAATTATCTATTTTCGTGTCATATAAAACAAATAATGAATGTTATTTGTGTAATTGTATCCCCTCCTGTTCTAAATGTTGCAAATCATTAAAGCAGGGGGATGTTCCAATCAACAAGGCGAAGCTGAGTCACCTAATGAAAATATTCTTGCCTTTGCATTCATAGACATTCATTTTTGCATACTATTTCAACTACGAGTTTGAGTGTTTGATCACAGTATCAAAACACAAGAAAGCAATGAATCTCTAGGGGCGAAGTTTCGGGAGATCCTGATTAATTTTGAGAGTTTTAATGCTGTGATCAAACACGCAGAACACTAGCTTCTCGAATGAAAGCAAAAAACAATTGGTTTGAGATAATGAACAATCAGTGTGTGTTTATAATGACCATGGTGTGTGTTAATGATTGTGCGCTAACAATCGTTTCTTGTGTTTTGTTGAGTAAACATAAATGATCATCTAAGACTAGTATTTGATGCAATGAGTTTGAGAAACGATTATCTAAAACCAATACGCGATTTGTACTAAAGAAAACGTCAATAACGTTGAACAAAATATATCAATTTACCCTTAATCCAGCAAAGCCTCGCTCGCCAAATGAACCTGGTAGACCTCTAATACCCTAAAAACATAAAAATATTTCGTAAATATTATATATTGCATGAAATGGATTCTGAAAATAATTTCCTTCAAGTCCTTGCTGTGTGTCAAGATTTACTTTATCAGTCATTCCGCGAATAACAATCTTTAATTCTTGCTCAAAATAAAAGAAAGTTTAGTATAAATTTCCAGGTAACTATTGATTTTCATGCATTCTGATTGGTCAAGACTCACTATCTCTGAAGTGATAGCCACTGGCCAGTGACTATAGTTTTTTGAATATCGCTTTTTATCGCTTATATTTATGAATTTGTGTTGATTATTATATGTGAACACCTGGAAATTTATACGAAAACAATTAGTCGCTTCAGGCTCGGTGATTACAACTACAAGCCTATATTACCTCGCTTTCGGCGACTAATTGTTAAAGAACCCCTTAATTTTTGAACCAAGAAATACTAAAATATTGAAAAATCGAAGTAGAATAAATCTAATTGGGATAAAAATATCTGGTAAATTGCAAATGTTTCGAAATCCTGATAGGAAAGAGCTACAGCATAGAAAAGCTGTTCAATATTAGGTCACATTGAACCTACGTCGTGTGATGCCGATGCACTGCTTTGACCAGTGAACTACAGAGGCCAGGGCCATAAACTCAGAAAAAAATATCTCTCATTTATATGGCCATAAACTAAGAAAAAATATTTCTCATTTAAATATTTCTCCTCTCCGTACATTAACAAATTAATGTCTGCACTAGAAAGTGTCCAGCGAAGAGCTACGGTCTGGGTACTGAAATCGACACGTGGAGAGCGTACTTAAATTCCCTCAACTTGCTTCCTCCGTGTTATAAAAAAGAAATCACTGATTTGGTGTTCTTCATGGAAGTATCGATTTCGACGTCTATTTCTTTGTTTCATTTGTGGACAATGGTAGGACAAGGCTCAGTCAAAATCCTGTACCAACCCTTAAGCACCTTACATAGGACCTTGTACGTCGTTCGTGCTTTAATCATTCCGTTTGGGTCTTCTACAAATTGTGCTTAAGTTGTGTATTTTAGTTGAGGATTTTTTATTGTCTGTTTTTTTGTTTGTATTTGTTTTTGTTAGTGTTTGTCAAATAGTAGAATACTCAATAAAACCATTATAAATGCGTAAATGCATCCGACGATAATGTCTGTGAACATGAAGGAAAAGGGTTGGTTCAGGGTAGCAATGCAAAAGACCAGCGACCGCTTGCACAAAAGCTGGATAGCGCTGTCTTCCAGATAGTGTTTTTTCAATTGCCGTAGAAAGGTATGAAAATCAATAAGACTAAAAATACTGAATTCGCAGGAGGTAAAAGTGATTTTCAACTCAAAAATGCTAAATTTTAAAATAAACTTTATTAGCTACTGAACATATTCAGAAAGTTTGAAAAGAGTCTCTCTCTCGTGGATGGTGTTATGGAGTTTTTGTACCAAGAAATATAAAAAATTTAAAACAATTCCGTGCTGATAAACAGTTATATCAACTCGAGTGGAAATCAGTTTCAGTTTTTTAAATTAATCTTAAAAGTAAGAAAAATTCATAGTCACGTTGTGTCATAGTGACGTTATCCCTTTTCTCAGTGTTATTCACTTTTCTAAGTCCTTCTTTTGTAAAGTTTGCTCGTTTGAACGAGCTTTAAACAGCAAAGCTATTTTTCATATCTTGCTTGATTGCTTGACGACCAAGAACTCATCTTTTCTAGGCAGAAATGCTGCCTTGCAACTAGAGCCTCGTTTATATGTCTTTATAGACTGATGAGGTGGGTCAAATGGTCCAATCAAAGGGTCAAAGTAAATCAGATACAGAAATATTCTATACTTTACCGGCCGTCCCTTTTCTCCTTTTCTTCCTTTACCTACAATAGCAAAAATAAAAAACAAATTTAACTAGGCTACGTTCATTTTTCTAAGCATCCAAACTAATTGAAGGTACATATCATAACATAGGTTAAAGCACTACTGAAAGCCGACTACTTAAAGTACTACTCAAATAGAATTTAAACCACAGTTTATATTCAGTGTGTATGTGTAGGTGGGGGGAGGGGAGTTCTTGACCAATTGATAGTAGTGCTTCTTTATATGCAACCCATATTTTCAATGCACTTTGAAATGGCTTTTCAATTCATTTGAAGCCTATTTGACTCACCTGAAACGTTTTTATTTTATATTTGGATTTTTAAGATTGGAATATTGCTATACTAGCACGTTTGTTTGCGCAGGGGAATACCGAGGGTTGCTTGCAAGCCCCCTCTGGAGACATTTTGCTTGTATGTACGAGAGGTCGGCCACCAGGCGACATCTCGTTATTGACAGTGTAACATCATTGTTAGTGTCTATAGACAATAGAGTATTTATTATTTATTGAAAATAATTCAAGAGTTTGTATTGGTTAAGAGCGATGTATGAAATCGTCATATCCGTTCGGTAGCCAAATTTGGAGTTATGACATCTCCACAGAATACTGAAAACGCAAATGCGACATTATGAAGTAATTTGCTCGTATATTGAAAACACTTATACGACATTATGACGTCACACTAATTTATGCTGCTTATGCCCAGTGCTGGAAATGCGGCTTCTTCAGTAGCTTGCATCTTGTTTACAAGGTGAGCGTTTATTCTGAGTCCGATATAAATACAAAAGATTAATAAAACATTGATTTTGGTTGTCGTAAGACATGATTTAAGGTCCCCACTTCTGTCATCTGCCTCAGCTTTCGGGTTCGGCAAATAAACCAAACCTCTGCCCTAATAATTCCTCATATTCCACGAGAATCGAATTCAATAATTGTTTAATATATAAATATAGGGCTGGAAGACTGGCCTTCCTATAGTAAGGCTGGGTAAAAACCCACTGTAATGCTTGTCTTTGAAGCTTCACCATGAGCCTTAAGCATATAGCTGTAAAAAATATTCAATTTTTCATTGGTTTTTATTCCAAAATGTGGTTGGCAAACATTGCTTTTGTGGGAGCACATGCTAGCAAAAGGGCTTACCAGAGGCGTATAACCAGCCCTAGACAAGCACATTACACAGTACACGCGGACATCTTGTCAACAAAGATGTCCGTACCGTCTATTTCACGCATTTTAAGCTGCTGTTATTGACTTAAAAATAAAAAAAAGTTTTACCATTATAGGTGGTGACCAATGCATGAATGAAAAAAGTTGTCAGTTTTTTGAAGTCTCGAAACGGACATAAAAATATTATGTGGCAATGAGGCGCACTTGATGCTTCTTATTCGTTGTACTATCCCCCTCCCCTCCCCCCTCTTCCTTGCATTTCTATCCGGTTTTTTGCAAATTGAAAAGAGAGGGGAGAGTTAAGAGCTCCGGCCAGAGTCAAAACCGTACAACTTACCAGTTACAACACCAGTTGAACCACCTGGAATTATTGTGCTGGTTATTTCAAATGGTCCAGATGAAGTAAGCTCAGGAAAATCTTCATAATATTTATAATCATCGGATAACAATGCAGCATCTATTTGCGCGTCGGGACCAACTGCTACAGGGAGGACGTCCATATCAGGGTAGGATTCGCTTATGGTACTTAGGTCAGCCGACCCTGACGATGAAGGACCATTTGATAACAAAACAACTTTTTTTGAAACACCAGAACGAGGACTTCTACCAAACATTTGGGAAGCATATTGAACTGCAAGATCTTTGCGATTGCCAGGGCCACCGTTGTGTCTCATATTATCAATGGCCGTTTCGACGGACGAGCTTGAAGTACCACTTCTGACTTCCAGCACAGACCGTGCCCTACCGCCATAACTGAATAGACCCATGCGAACCTGATTGCTTCCAAGACTCAATCCACGGGCAAATTTCTTAGCAAAAGATTTAATTTCTGAAAAAGAGCCGCTTGTTTGTTGTCCATCAGGGATACCAAGCAAGACATCCATTTGTCCACCTTCTCTGTTATTAATTCGGGTACGACCTGCAAAGAAATGCGGATTATGATCCATGCTGACAATAAAGTTGCTACTCATGTTCGGAGCATATACACACATTGCTTGAAAGGGAAATCGTAACGTAACCTTGTTGACAAAAAAGCTAACCAAAAAATACAAACTGTATGAACTAAAAGCAGCTCGTCCCTGGCGCTTTCGACCAGGCTGCTTTTAGTTCATACAATTTGTAATTTTTTGGTACAGATTTTTTGGTCTTACTTTCTACTGATAATGCTGTATTTCATTAAAGTATAGAGCATATGATACGAAATTGTTTTTCTGAGAATCATAGAGTTAATTTTTTGTGCAGTGATTATCGCAATGTAATTTATTTTTGATTAGCATGATGGAGAACAAGGGAATATTTTAACGTTTAAAAACGTAACCGAGAGGCGAAAAACTGTCCTTTGCTTAAAATTGCACAAAAATGACGTTACAGATGGTATGTAATTGCTGTGCATTGACTGAATATAGTTCGGGGGGAAAATTACGAGTTGTTGAAAACAGGATTAAACAATGTTGTGCAGCCGATATTGTTCAATGTTGTCAACAATATTGTTCAGCATTGTTACACCCGATTGCGGGCTGGATTCAGGCTCAACAACTTGTTCAGTATTGTTGACAACATTGAACAATATGGGCGGCACAACATTGTTCAATCCTGTTTTCAACAACCTTCAACAACTCGTAATTTTTACGCGTGTATAGTTCAGGGAAAATCGTAGTATGATGACGTGATTTTGGTGCAAATTTGTTCCTATATTTGCGTGACGGCTACGTATTCAATATTTTCTATAGTTTAGCTGGGATTTTAACTTAATACTCTTATGTACTCCTAGACTATTATATTCTTACCAGGAGTTATAGAAGAAATAACACCAGTATGATGACTTGTTTGAAGAGTTGAAACATCTCTAGCCGGCAAATAGAAGTCTCTGGTAGGAGTACTTGCAATAGATTTCAGTGGTGAGCTATCCGCGTTGGGATCAGATATTGGGACAGGCATGATGTGAACACCTTGATATCTGAGTTGCCTCGAAGCACTTTGCAACGCTTCACGCGTGCTTGAGTCTGAGCCAGCACCTAAGACGAGATACTTGCTTGATCCTTCCCTTCCACCACCTGCTGAAGTAAACATCCTACTACCGGCTACTTTTAGTGCTTCAGGAACATTCTGGCGACCACTTCTAAATCTCATGCTATCAAGTCTCTGGTTCAATATCTGTGAAGATGTTCCTTCGGATAATGGCAAGATTACTCGAGCAGCGTCACCATACTGAATAAGGCCAACCTTTGTACCTCTATTGGACAATGAGTACTCGTTTGTTACTTTCTTTACAAATGTTTTAAAACCATCAAAGGCTCTGGAGCCTAGAAGTGTAGTCGATGGAACAGCCATGATCAAATCAATTGCATCGGACTTTGAACCTGCAAATAAAAACAGATTTAAACACTTCTTAGCCTCTCGCGTATGTGTTATATGGATCTTTTTGGGTTGATTTAGATTGCTCACTCTTGTAAGCAATGTTTTGGGCAGACGCTAAAGCGTTAATAGTGAATATTTAACAAATATTCGAATTCTGAGCGACTAATTTCTTTTCAAATCAACCTTATATTCAAGTTCTGCCGGAATATAATTTCTTTTGAAATAAGGTTTATTTGAAACTATCAGAACTTGAATATATGAATATACACTCCATCCCCCCAATTAAATCAATTTTATTAATTTTGCCCGTAATTCCTAATTACATTATTACTCCGCCTGCCGTATGAAAGGCGGAGTTTTAAATTCGCCCCGTTTCTGTTTTTTTAATTTTTTTCGGTGTCAGAAGTTGGTGTAGCGCTCATGGGTGATACCGCTGGGCACAAGCCGTGTGAGCCGGCCTAAACACGGCGTTTAAACTCAATTTCCAGCGGAATATGTCAACAAAGATTCTCATGCAAAATGTTTTAAAACGACAAATTCCACCGCGAAACTTTACCGAGGAGCAATGTATTGCGGTGAAGTTTTGCACCCGATCCGAACGTTGTATCCCAACAAAATTATTGTCTCCAATAAATTATTGGGATTGTTAGGGTTAGGGTTGGGGTTGGGATCTGGGTCAGGGTTCATTTTATATGCATGAAATGACAATTCCAGTAACTATTGGAATTATCAAACGTTGTAACCAGTAATTTTATTGGAATACAACGTTCGGATCGGTTGAGTTTTGAAAGCGTGTTTCCGTCATTTTCTGTTTTGTTTCCACTTTATAAGAAATTTACAAATTTCTACACAAGAATCAAACGCAAATTCTACTGAAATATCTATATACAAAACACAATTTTTAACATGTAATAGTGAACAAAAAGGGAAAGGAAGGTTCTTTATCAAAACATTGCTCCAGAAATGTTTTAAAACGGCAAATTTTGATAGACTCCATCATTCCATGATCAAGGAGTGAGTCTAGGAAATGCGCTCCTAATTCTAATCACGATTTCTTTCTTTGGCTTTCTATACCTATGTTGAGATGCTGATTTCGTGCAAAATGAGACATTTAACATTCCAATTCCAGAAATACAAATGTTAGTCTAAAGTTCCTAACAAATTATATCGTGGAGACTTCAGGCAGTGTGCTACAGAATTGATTTAAATGATGCTATCAGGTTAATTCTTTTTTTGTATACACTTTTAGTAAAATTTCCTTTACTTGCAACTACCCAAAAATAAAACAGCTATATTTTGGTGATATTATGACAAAAGAGCCTCAGTGTTAAATATATGTACTATGAAAGCCTTTAATTTAAATTAAATTCTAAAAAAATGCAACCTTACTAGGACTCTGAGCAGAGTGCCTGACAAGTCACTCAGACATTGATTTTTGGTTATCTTAGTGATTACATAAGATGTGCTAGCAATGTCTTAAACTGCCTTGGAAGGTATCCTAATAATAACTGATTTAAAAAGGAGTTGGTTGAGCAGAACATAATTAAGTGAATATACCCCACCCCCAATGAACGCTCTAGTTACAGCCTTGTGCCCATTTTCGTTTTGGCAGGCGGAGTGAACGCCTTAGCAGGCGTCTTGTTTTTTCTAATCAGTCACTTTGAATACATCAAAATGTCCCGCATCGTCATCTCTTCCCGCGCAATCAGCGCAAACCATGGGGAATTATTTCCATCAAGGAAATCTAAATGTTGTTGTAAAGAGATGAAACAACAAAGCATGTGGATACGTTATCCTTCTGGTCTTCCCGAAGTCTTTAATGCTCATTTTATTACGGTGCGGTTTGTCGAAAACTAGTTTACGCAGTTTTCCTTTTATTTCCCCACTGGTCATCATACGTGAATGCACTAGCTTTTCTTATTATTTCGAGCTCTCTCTGATTATCTGCTCTATTTTTATCTGCTCCATTATCTAAGGATATTTGTCGCAGTGTTGCACTGAGGTCGTTTCCGAGTGTTTCCACGACAGTCGTCAAACTATAAAAATTCTGATCGCATAAAGTTCCAAAAATGCACTCCGTTAAACTTTGGAGCATAGTTATTTAAGCAATTGGCCAGTTTGTAATAAATTGTTACTCTCTAGCGAAAGTTTAACATCATATCTTCCTCGGGCCGGTTGGTTCTTCGAAGCCCCTTTACCTTAAACGGCGGATAAGTCAAATTTAGATGACGCTCCCGTTCTGGTTTAATTAAAATAGTTAAAATATTCTTGTGAATTTAAGTTGTTTTACCAAATCTGCAAAAACACGAATAAAGCATGCAGGGCAAAATGCAATCCATTCTTTTGCGTTATCTGTGTTCAAAAATGGTTGGACAACAATTTACTCCGGAGCAAGGAAAGTTTATGGTGCTATCTTAACACCAAACAGGAAGTCCATCACAAACAAGACAAACATTTGTCGAAATATTCCCACATCGTCAACCGCCCGATAAAAGAACGATAGTAAGAAACTTTCAAAAATACCATAGGCATGCTACAAGTCTCAACCGAAACAAGGGTAACTCCTCGGGTTGGTCCAAAGTAGCCAGACCAGAGCAGAATATTGATGCAGTTCTGGCTGAGTTAACTGGCAAGCCTGAAGCCAGTACTCATCGAAACAATCTTCCTCGTTTAACAAAGTCAAGCTTTAATCGCATTATCAAATTTGACCTGAAATTTCACCCGTTCCGAATGATCATTCGACATCAGTTATTTCATGGCCACCTTCAGCGACTTTTTTCAGCGACGTATTGATTTCTGCAATTGGTGCACCCAGCAAGATTCTTTGAGCGAAACATCCTTATTGGTGACGAGGCTAAATTTAGCATGAATGGTTGCGTGAATGCCTGGAACGTTCAAATGATACACTCCGCGTAATCAACCGCCTGCACATTTTGAATATTGTCGAATTTGAAAAGAAGTTGAAGTTAATACTATGGGAAAACTATGGGCTGGTCTCATTGGAAGCGGCGAAGTACTGGGACCATATTTTTTTGAAAGAAACGTGACAGCCAATAGACGCTTCCCGAATTTATTCTGTGGGCATAAAAAACACTTCTTTTAAATAGGCTTCATACCCCGCCTCGATTTCAAGCTATTGTTTTGTGTGCACTCAAGCAAATTCGGGAAGTGTCTATACCTGTCTGGCAATGGTCCATAACTTTGTTGTTTCTAACATCAGATCGTAGTTTTGAGGAAAGAAATAATGGTCTTCATGGTAGAGGATGGTGGGTGCAAGATGGTGCCTCAGCGCATCCAGCAAGAGCCGTGACAGCTCGGCTGGACTAGCTCTTTGGAAACCGGATAGTGTTGCTCGGGCAAGAGCACGAATGGCCCCCACGGTCTCCAGATCTTACCCCGTTAGATTTTTTCCTGTGGGGCTACATCAACAGCCGGGTTTTCAAAACGCCCGCAGCTAACGTCGACGAGCTACGGGAGCGAATCGCTAGCTAATGAGTTCGTAGCACTGCGACGAACGATGGTGTGTGACGATTTATGTAATTATAGGTTGTCAAAGATGTGGTTCAAATCAAGAATAAAATTAACCTGTTCACAGTGTGGGCACTCTGTTGACTACATATATACAATCTTTCAAAACAATGAAGCGTACATCCTGTACCCAAGTTCAGGAGTTGTCATAAAGCCATTAGGGAGCTTAAGATCAACAACGCGGCAAGTTCGAAGACGCGATGTCAATATACAAGTACAGTTAGAGGCTTTTTGGGATTTGATTGTTTTAATAACCATTTGAAGCTTGTTTTAGTAAATTACAAATAGTTTTGTTGGCCAAAATGAAAATGCTTTCTGGTATAAGTTGGACTTCCAAAACACTTCTTACGTCGTAGCATGCTTTCGCGTTGCTCAAAGGACGTGATAATTCTCAGTTTGATGTTGTATTAGGCATGGTTACCACTTGAGAATACCCCTAAGACCACAAACTATTCATGGCTGTTGTCTTCTATAAAAATATCCTTTGTTATGAAGGCGCGTCGTCGAGCTGCCGCGTCGTAAATCTTAAGGTCCCTAATATGTCCCACAAAAAGTGGACACTATTGAATTCAACTATTATTAGAATTTGAATGGCCAAGCAGTATAATTGTACCAGAGTGTTCCTGAAATATGGGACGCTATTGAGCTCACTTATTGTTACAGCTTTGAATATGTATAGGTTATCATATGAGAGGCGAGGTGATATCAGTCTTATCGCTGGAGAGACGATATCATATTTATCGTATACATATCACATACTTGTGCCTTTATCTAGAGCAAAAACCAGATTAATATTATGTTTTCAAATTATTTATACTTCGAGTACATTTCAAAATGAATTCAAAATGATTGTTTGAAATACGCTAAACAGGTAGAAATTACAAAAAAAAACCAAAAATAACTTATCTTTTAATAGCTGCAAATTTCTTTGTGTTATTTTCCTTGTATTATTGTTAGCTCTCTATCGATCCTTCAGTCGGACGCCATCTTTGTTTTCAGCGGGACAAAAAACGATATCGCGGGACAAAAAACGATATCACGGGACATATCGTTTTTATGTCACCGTGTTATCGCCCAGATAAAGGCACAAGTATGTGATAAACAGTATATATATATGTTTCATAAAATATTGTTTCATAAAATTATAATGACTTATTTCAATGCCTCAAGATATTTTAAGTTTCATTTAATCTCGGGTAACAGATAATCAGCCACGTAAGTCACTGCTTTCTTATATACCTGTATAGTGATAGTAATGTGTTTATCCTATTGTTGTAATTTTGTTATTTCTATTTCTTATTTCATAATTCCATAAGCCAAATCTGCTATTGTTACGATGCAGACAAGGCTTCTGAAAAAGCACTTCCGGCAAGCATATCATTATTTTGACATCATTACGACAACTTTTAATAACGCGCCAAACTTTTACTTTAATGCTTAAGATCTTTGCCAGTTCAGCAATGTCAGTTCTTAAGCTAGTAATCTGATGACTAAAATGATTGCATCCCTGGGAATTTAATTGCTTTTGTATGTGTCGATTGTTTCTCCATGAATGCTAGCTACTACTGTGATAAATTGCACACAGATGTATTGGGCTTTAATCTAACCACGGTTCCGAGCGTACATGGAGCGAAGTTATACAAAAGAAAATTAATCTCATTATTTTCTCTCTATCTGCTTTTTCGTTAATGTGTTGCGGATTTCCCGAAAGCGTGATTGCTTCCACATGTGCTGTTACACTAACGCTTTCCCATCGGCTATGCTCCTGGTACAATATTCTGCTGGGCGCGAAATTTTTCTTTGTCTTATGCTCAGTAATAAAGGCTCAGGCATAAAACAGAAAAGAAAATTTTGCTCCGTGTGGAAATTTTCTTTAAATGGATAACTTAAATGATCCGTGGCGCTCGCTCAGCCTCTCTCGTATGCATGTCTTTCTGTGTTCTTAGCGCATATGGACCACTAATAATTTCACAGCTGACACCTACAAAATGGTGTTATTTTGAAACCGGATTCCACAAAAGCAAAATTCTGCACCAAATATTGCACATGAATGATTCTTCCTGACTTCTTCCTTTTGCAATGAGTAGAACCAGAGCAGAATTGAGCTTATTTAATATACACAGTATAAGTTATATGACTAGCAGATGTGCCGTAGCTTTTAAGTCGACACTCGGCGAGTAAAAGGATATATATTGACTTTGCATGCTCGTATGTTACGGTCATGACAGTTGGCAAATTTTCCTCGCAATCTCCCCGAAGGCCTTGTATTTTAATCCGGAATGTAGTTATGTGGAGCTTTATACAGGAAGGAAAATGTATTTGACATTCCTTATAATAATAATATATCAATAATCTGAATAATGCCTTAAAAAAACAAAACAAAATAAAACAAAAAAACCCAGAAAAAAAAACAGTGCTGGAAACAGTACTTATTTTCGGAGCCCTCATGTAGGCACGATATTGTGTTGCATTCAACAGGACCATGCTGAGAAATTTAACAATGAATCGTCATACGTCTTCGATTTCAGACAGTAGAAGTTTCATAATGTTTATTATGTTTACATCACTGACACTGTAAAACATCGCTCGCAATTAAACCAAACTATAATCTCAGTATGTAATTACGCGAAGGCGAATGCTGTAAACAAGTTGTCGCCGCCAACCTATTTGTGATTTGTGATATGCACGTGCGGACAGTGGTTGTCATTGTTTCCTATTTCTCAAAAGATTGATTGCATCTAAGAATTCGATCATATGGCAAACTAGTCACAGACACTTTTAGTTGTATCACGAAAGTTTCTCACTCGTCTGTTTTACTTTATATTTATCCCATTTTGTATATGGTGTTTACAAGGATACATACGTCCGTGACTTTTCATCTTGTTGTTCTTAATCGTGCGTTATTGGTTATTGAGGCCCTGTTAGGGGGGTCTTGAATATACCTTATACCTATTATTAAGAGGTCATTTATACCTTATACCTAAAATGGCAGACACATTTATACCCAAAAGTACCCCAGCAACTCTTGTTTTCTTTTAGTTGCGTTGTATAATCCGAAAAGCGTGTAGCAGTAACCCTTACTTTTAGCAGATTTTATATTCTCACAAATACTGCCGTGGAACTTCAATTCTGCAAATTCAGGTTGAGGCTGTCGAGATATTAGAAGCGATCAGTATTGGTAACTATTGACTAATAAATGCTCCCAAATGCCTCGAATAGCTGACACAAAATGTCTTGTGGTCAGTTTTTGTTATACCTAAAAGTATAACGCCAGTGATCATTTATACTTTATACCCAAAAGTCTATCGTTATTTATACTTTATAACTAAAATACTTTGGGTAAATATACCTTATACCTAAAACCCCTAACAGGGCCTCGTTATTATACACCTGGGAATTTCGTTTAATTATACGGGGTGAGTAAAAAAAAACTGATGCTCTTTCAAATTCAAATTAGCCGCAAATTTCATTACGGAACTTTAAGTATTCCCATAGGTATACAGAGAACAGATCGTGACTAAGTACACAGTACAGGATAAGTAAAAAAACTGATACTATTGAAATTCAAACTAGCAGCATTGCATTCTTGCAATTTGACAGACGTTGATCTAAAACAAAATCTAATTCCCAGTGGAAGTTAAAATGGATAATTTTAGCCATGCAAGAATTGTCAGAAACAAGACAAAATCAGAAACAAGAGCGAGCTGGCATCACTAGTTGAATTGGTTTACGTACTGTGTACTACAGGGTGAGTAAAAAAAAACTGATGCCCTTTCACATTCAAATTAGCCGCGAATTTCATTACGAGACTTTAAGTATTCCCACAGGTATACAGAGAACAGATCGTGACTAAGTACACAGCACAGGATGAGAAAAAATGATACTATTGAAATTCAAACTAGCGGCATTGCATTCTTGCAATTTGACAGACGTTGATCTAAAACAAAATCTAATTCCCAGTAGAAGTTAAAATGCATAACTTTAGCCGTGCAAGAATTGTCAGAAACAAGGCAAAGTCAGAAACGCGACAACATGGTGCAATTGACAACGGAACAAAGAGTCTTTGTGGTTTACGTACTGTGTACTAAATCACGATCTGTTCTCTGTGTAGCCATGGGAATACACCGTAATGAAACTCACAGCTAATTTGAATTTGAAAGGGCATCAGTTTTTTTTACTCACCCTGTATGCTTAAAACTATATGCAAAAGTATTGCAAGCGTTTCGCTTGTGAAAGCGAGCAGTTTTAAAAGATGATTTCTTAAAGGTACACATGCACCCATTGCAGCTACGTACGTTTCAAATTCAAATTAATCTCCAACTACAGTTGAACGATTGAAATAACTTCTTGTTAGAATTTAAATGCCCCAGCACTCTGCTAAGTTTATAAATATTGACATTTATGCATGCATAAACTCATTGTTTAAAACACGTGTCACTGTCACTTATGCAAAATTTTCTAGTTTAGTTTTTAAGAAGTCGTTTTAAATTCCCAATAGACCAAGAGCTAACAATCGTGCTCTTTACAAAGATATTTAAATCAGCCAATGAAAACACAGAAAAGTACTGGCACTAGTTGTCGAATAGAAATCCATTTTTCGAGCCAAACTAGCAAATTTCTCACGTTACTTCGGTTTCAAATTTCTGGTGGACTTATAATTTTCTTACTGAACATGATTACAAAGTTTCAACAAGTTTCATAAAGGAGAACAAAAGATATAAGTGATTAAATACGGCAAAATGGATTTTTATTCGGTGGCTAGTTCCAGGCCTTGTACTCATGGTCAGATCCAACCTCGTACCCAGGGCTTCTCGGCTGCCTACGTTGCCTAAAGCCCTGGGAAAATCCAAATCTCCGAGTGATTTGATTGGTCGTTAAAAATGAAATGGAATGCAGATATTGAACGTGAAGTCACTCATTAATTTCATGATTTGTGCAACATGGCTGATTATAAGGAGTGCATAGGTTGTAGTATTAAAACTCTTCAAAGAGTCGCTTTGGTCGTTGAAATCCTCTTCTCTATCAATGGAAATTTGTATGTTTTTCATATAAGACAAATTAAATGTTGTATCATAATGTGAAAACGGCGCAACAATAACAGCTGCTTTAGACACCTTGTATTGCATTGTAAAACACTAGGCCTTTTACATACGGAAAATTTACCATTTATTATTAATTCCTGTTGTATTATATACAGGACCTTGTGTTTTTACGTAACATTATTAATTTGAAGCATTTAGACCTGTCAAACTAATACAACAGTTTGCAGCTAAAGTATACACGTATTTCACATAATTGGTCAGATTGACAGGTGCGACTACACCAATGAATCTCAATCTGTGACTTAACTTTGTAACACAATACACCTTTATGCAGAAGGATAAATTGCAGAAGGTCAGACGTCAGGCTTTGATAAAAGACTGAGGTTAAATATGATCTAATTATTTAAATCCAGCAAGGGTTTTTTGCTCCACATCGCAGCGAAACTTTTAATATGCTGGACGTGTGTGTGTAAGGATTCAATAACTAACACTTCTGGGCGGCACATACTGTGATATCAGAAACTATCTGCCTGCATGTGTGCCTATATGTAACTGAATACTGAACATAAGAAGTTGGGGGCGTTTAGTTACCGACAAGAGACACTTGAAGATCATAATACAGCCATACATTTGCACATGCATATATTTGAGACTGTTTTAAACAAGTGAAGTACATCTACATGCGCCGTAATGCAATAAAAAATTTTGCATAAATAATGCTTACAATTTCCTGCTCAGGGGTCAATGATCTCTGTCGCCTGAAAGACGACAGATTTCGCACGAATGATATCATGAATTGTTAACATCGAGCAAGATCTTAAAAGCATAGCTTTTCTCATTCTAGCCTTCATCGTTTTGGAATTATATCACTAATAATTGATGAATGTATAGAAATATGAACGCAAATGTAAAGCGCAGATGTGATAAAGAAATATCAGCGGTGAATGGAACCACATCAATTGAACAAGGACTCATTCATAAGAGATAATGTACCCGCTATGCACACAAATAATAAAATTTTTCTAAATTCTTTCTTTTAAACCTCCACTAAATAGACCTTGTGCATATATATATATATATACACTATCAATTAAAAGTTTTTAACATGTTTCAGTAATGCAAAAAATAATAGGTTCTGAAGTGTTATTTTTACGAAGAATCTGGACAGGATGTTCTATATGAACACCAAAAGCACAGGCTCTTTAAAATTAACTCACATTCTCGTTCTATACAAATAATTCACTTGTAATTTATTGTAGTTACGCGATTTGTAACTGCCGTAATCAATGTACTAAGACGCCTAGCTCTTTAATGCAACTTGTATGGGAATATCAAGGCCATGAAATAGATAATTCGAAACATAAATAAATAATGTGTGCATAAATCTAGCGAAAAACGCAAACCTATTTTTTAAACGATAAAATATTGTACATAAGGAATCTGACTTACCAGTTTGTGACTGGACTAATGAAACCGCTAACGCCAGCACCAGAACGGTACCAAACATCCTCGACATTGCAACTGGATGCTAAACAGTTTCCCAAATAGATGAATCTCCTTTTTGGTAAAAGGGCAACGCGGTGGTAGGAACGACTAGCAACCAAGTTAGAGGGGTTATCAGTTTGCCGTGCGTCATAGAACGCTGAAGTCAGCGAACGAATTCACTCGGCTCGTGCAATTTGAGCCGCAAGGAAGCGCCACGCAGTGAATTAATGATGAAATATAATCATTAATATACTACAATTATTGGCTACGGAGTAGGATAATCGATTTAGTCAGATCGAGGTCGATCAAACCCAAAGCCCAAAAGCCAAAAGCTGCGCGAGATGTTTCTGTTTCTGAGTATACTTCTGACGTCTGCGTGATTCTCTAGCCACATACGCGTCATAGGGCTGTTCCATTGCTCTTCGTGGTTTTTGTGACACCAAAATAAGTAGCAATGTCACGCGTGTGGCAGGACACCTTCTGATCATTCTGATTGTTTCATGAAACGCATAAAAGTTAAAACTATCAAATGTTAAATAAAGTCTACTCAAGTATTAAAAATTTCAACTGACTTTCACAGATAATTATTTCCGCAGAAAAAAAACCAGGCAACTGCTATGTAGACAAAACAGGAATACGGGACGGGGACGGATTCTTAGTGACACGAACGAATGAAACATTAGTACAGGTGATGGTGCAATGGCCAATACAATCTAGGATTAATAGATGTTTGGAAATTTTGCCAAACTGGACTCACCCCACGAGCGACATCGCTTGATTTTTTGTTTGTTTTTACCATGACAAAATTACACACATTGAAAAGCTTTCGCCTTTCGGACAATTTTCAATGTCAACACTTGAGCTTTTTTTCGTATTCCATGCAATGATTTTTTGGTCAGTTATGTTTCTTGAAATACCGCATTTTGTTTGTTTTGGTAAAATTATTAATTGCATTGTTGTACAACTAATGAAATAATTGAACGCCTCTCAACCAATCAGCACTCCGTAATTTTGTCATGCTAATAAAAAATACTAATCGTAATTGTTACAGAAAGCCGTATCGCTCAGCAAGCCTTTCCAATGGCCACGTAGGACTATGGTAGGACCTGTATGATCAATACAGCCATAATACAGCCCCTGGTTCACCGGAATGGCGAAGTGATTATTTAAATAGTACATAACATATGGTTCATAAACGTCAACGTATGTTGTCAGATGTTGCGGACTTTCCGACAAAGGTCCTCTTGTGTCTCATGCAAATTATAAGATTTGCGCTCGTATATCATTGCAGACAGTTTATTCTGGACGGCATGGTTTGTCATCGCTTAGTTGTTATTGTAATTAATTGATCTTGCAAGATTTGCTTCCGTTTTATCAAACTAATGATTAATTGAAAGTTCGAGACCGAATTTAAAAGGCTATGGGGGATTTTTCAGTACCAATTGGCTCTGCAAAGGAGGAGTTGTTATGATTTCTATACATATAGTCACATAGAGCAACTATTATGCTTATACTTTTCAGGTCATGTACCCGTATCCTGAACTATAACGGTGCGATTAGAACATGTGATAAACGGTTGCTTTGACTTCAGTCAAATTTAAAACAAGACGAAATTTTTAGCCTAGATAAGACCCGTTTTTATTACTCAAATCTGCTAGACGTTTCTTGCACTGAATACACAAAATCAAATCAAAGATCCTGGCCTTGATTATTACTACACTGTTCAAGTACACGGAAAATGTTTGCCACACATGCAAACGCTTTTCACATGTCTGTAGTTTGTAGGTTTAACCGTTGGTTGCCGCGAAACATGTACGAACGTTATCAATTTTTGTCGTTTCTTGTAAGTTTGCAAGGTGAATATATTTATATCGTATCATACTATAATCTCAAAGATTTTGACCCTTCGAACGCTTCAAAGCTTGGCTCTTCGGCAGTGCATGCATTTTCACTATAACACTGCATATGTTCTACCACTTTTCTACGAAATATTAGAAATTTCTGGAAAACATTCGGAAATCCTTCTGCGACGTACTTTCATTACGCAAAATAGAACCATGCCTTATAAAAACCAAAACATCAATGAATTTTAAGGGTATTAAAACCGCAACAAATCACAAAAGTGATAACCCTGAAATGTTGTATAACATTCAAGGTCAGAAGACTACTTACACTAATATGCTGTTACGAGTAGGTACTGGGTCCTACTCCTATTTCCTAGCTGGAACTTTTCAAATCTCAGTCCCATAACTCCCGTTTCCTTTTGTCGTTTTTGCTGATATAAGCCAGTCAAAGCGCATTTTCCCAGCAAAAATAGGCAAATTCCAGGTCCTATTTCGCCCATTCAGGAACATCTTATGACCATTTATTGCACCGTGAAAGAAATGATGTATAAAGTGTTTTTATCAGGACATTGACAATCAGGAGATCATGAACGTGAACAAGTCTGTGTATGTGATACAGATTTGTTTTGACTTGCATAAAGATCTGGTTTTCTCTTCCCATCTTTTCAAAATTATAATAGATCAATAAAACTGAAAAGTTCACAAACTATTTACAACATCACGGCCACTCGTGATGTGAACAGTATAAAAAGTACTATATATGATTCCTCTTTTTGTACTTTCATACATACATCGTTATGCTTTTGTCGCGTTATTTCAAGCGTTTGAATATGAAACATTTGAATATCAAGGAACACAAAAGAACGAAAATTGTCGAGGTTAGTGCACTTTATTGGAAGAAACCTTCAACCAGGAGTAAAACAGAATAAAACCATAAAACCAGAATAAAGCCACCATATACTACCACACGAACTACTAGTGTAATTTCTATTTAAATGGAAAAAATATATTTTAAATTTCAATGATATTAACTAACTTTCGAATTCTAATATTAATATATGCACCGCCTGCCTATAGTTGCGTCAGGCAGTAGTGGTGTTAATCACCGGCAACAAACAAATACGAGACAATATATATTTTTAACAATTCTACACACATTGAAATGTACAGAGAATGACGATTTAGCTGTTATATTTATTCAACTAATAAGATGTAATTCGCTAGCCTGCGTTTTCACGTCTACATTTATTGATTTCGTCGTTAAGCAGGCTTTCTGTTCATATCGCGTTCTTTACCATCCAAAGCATACATCTCCCGCTTCAATTTCAAATTCTTTCTTAAATGGTGTTACGTTGATAATTGGTAGCCTCTGTTTCTGCTGCGTTTTCACCTCAAATATTATGTGCCATTTATCGTTTTGTGTCTGAAACAGAATACATTTTAGTTTCATACACAATCTCTCAAGCCTTGGACAAACTTGAACCATCTTTGCTGAAACATTCACAAAATGTTTCTCTGAAGTAGAAACACATCAATGTTTCTCTGTATGTCCACCTTGAAAAACCAGCCGATCTGATTAACCCAAAGAAATTACTGGTTACAACGTTTAACAATTCCAGTATTTATTGCATGGAATTGTGATTTCATGCATATAAAATAAAATCTGCCCAAAACCCCAACCATAATAATGCTAATATTTTATTAGATACAATAATCATATTGGGTTAAACGTTCGGATAGGATGGCGAAACATTCCCGGAAACAAAATTTGCTTCCGAGAAAAAAATTCATATGTTTACATCCCCCCCCCACATGTTTCCACGCAGCGTGAGAATATTGAGAATATTATTTTGCCCAATGGCCGACCAGGCATAAAGAGGCAATTTTTAAGTGAGAGTCTTGACATTCACGCAAGCTAATGTTTTCCAGAAAAATATTTCCAAGTTTGCTTACATTCAGTAGCGTAAAAAGCAAAAATCAATTTCTTTCTATATACCTTGCTATCTTGGATGATCTTAGGTCTGTAGTTACGTGGACTGTTCATGTTGATACCGATTTCGTTTTCTCCGATCAAGTTGATCGATTTCTTATTGTCCTCACAAGCCTCGGAGTTTTCACAACGATAGGTGATTCTTTGCTTCACCGTGTTACTTAGTAACCGCAGGAAGTTCATTTGGATCTCATCAATGTATTCGAACTGTAATTCAACGGAAATATAATCAGCATTAGTTCGGTGGAGAAAAAGTTATAGCAATATAATAAAAAAGCTAGCGCAGAACGACAGTTCACAAATATTTGTTTCCGCAAAAACACACTGAAGAAAGCGTTTACTTGATATTTGTGATGTTACTCCAACCAGTCAAGCTGAAAAATATGCCTAACAACAGGGAGAATCGCACTACGAGGGGTAAATACCAACCTAGCAAGCCATAATTGTTTATGATACGTTCATTAGATAATCATTTTCTATAGTTACTATCTTTCACTGTTATAACCAACCACTCACAAAGCCTGTTAGTATATGTTGGTGGCGACCATCTACAATACATCTCTGTCAACAAGATGTTATGTGAAGATCAGAGATCTTGAACGTTATAGTAACGCATAAGTAGCATAGTAAGGCATAGCAGTAAGGCATAGCAGCAAGTTGAGAGCATAAACAATGAAAAGTTTGATGTTTATAGTTTTATAGTTACTTGAATAGTTATTTTACAGTCACAACTATGAAAAGTCACTTTTCATATTATATATTAATTATCTAAATCTTTGTAAGAGAATCCCTAAAAACCACGTCCAGGCGACAATTTAAGAAAATATAAAAAGAAACAAATTCCGAAGTATAAAGCCATTTTGCAATTCAAGATATGAATAAAAACAAGACAAACAATTGAAACTGATGGTGACTTCGAAATAAAGTCAAAAATTCCCAGTTTCAATTGTTTGTCTTGTTTCTATTCATATCTTGAATCCCTAAAAATGACAGAATTTATGTGATTACCCCGCGTATATGGACTCAAAGTTATACTTACTTCTTCCTCATCTTTAGTTTTTTTGGCTTTGGTGGAGTTAATGCATGTTTCGTGCGAACTGAACTTACAGGTTGCTTTTAAAGCGTTGCCACGACTACCCCAGTCAGGATCGATCCAGTAAACACCTTACAAAGATAGAACAGTTAATCGATGTCCAAGCAATACAATATTTCGCCTGTAGCATGAATTAGTAGCTTCATATGCAAAAATCAAGATATATCAAGCTATCGATGTTAAAATGAACATGCAGTACCTATTAAAGCTTCACGTCTAAATAACTACATGACAGCTGCTATAAGATGAATGATATTTGCATTCTGCATTCTCTTGATCCCTCCACACGCAGGATAATACTCGTGCGAGTGAACAGAAAGGTCAGCTGGAGAACCGGTACACTCACGTTGCCAGTATCTATCACGATTGAGCTATCACGATTGAGCGAAGCTATGCTCGCAATTTTAACTCCTGTGTTCAGACCGCATGTAAAATTTCCTGTGCAAGTAACTGTGTTTTTATTCATTCGAAAAATGTGGTATTTTGTCTTTCACTTTCGTCTTTCTTTTCGTTTATGAGTTTCATAAAACATGCAAGCCGCAGATTTCGATAAAAACTTTGTGAAAGTATATGAATCATACATGAAAAGATGGCGAAAATTATTCGACGTATAAATCCTAGCACAGTTCTAATTAAAACTTTCACCTTTCCTTATTTCTATGTGCACATACCATCTACGTAAGCAGGATAATCCAGGCTCAAATCTCGACACGATCTCGCTGCTGTTGCAGGGGTGAGTCCATCCATAGTTAGCATATCCATAAGTTGTTCAGTTTCCATGGTAACTTTTGCCATGACGTCAGGCAGGACAGCGTCAGCATCCACGTCCTGAGAAATTAACAAGAAAGCAATAAAGGAACTGATCATTTTTACGCGGCAAAGAGAGCTAACGATAGGTAAAACTTGCTTGTCTCTTGTTAACGTTTGCAATGACGACTGCGTCGAAAATCACCAGGTTATTTGACCAAACTATAGTCGTGCGTTCCTACATCACTCTCCAAAATGACATAAGGTGTTGTAATGTACAGTACTCACATTGTGGCTTGAATAGAAACGACCCTTGTCGACATCAGATGTAACAACGGATTCTTGCTGTGTGGTAAAAAGAAAACATTAAATTTAGTTGCGATTAATCAAAAATAATTACTGGTAGACAAACACGATAGGCCGCCGGCTTTGTATCTGCTAAAAATAATCTCTGTGTAATTTCTCCCACATACCCTCAATAACGGTAAAAAAAATTCTAGCACGCATTCAGCACTTTTAATCAAAATGTCAAGATCCTGTGGCTAAACAAATCGTTGTAGAAACAACACACAGGTTGACATTTTGAGACAAGTAACTGATTGAAAACTGTCAAATGTAACCAAGAAAGATTAAATTCTACTCAAGATGTTCCATGACTTACACGGATCTTCGAATGTATACAAGACATTTTTAGCATTTTCAAGACCTGTAAGAATCTGTTCTTATTTCGAAAATAAAAGATAAAGATAATATCCAATTTCTTACCATAAGCAGTTTTCCAGGGGGACCCTAAAGAAAAAGAATAATATATGTATGTTAGAGAGATTTATGTAGACAAAGGTTCAAAACAAAAACGGACGAGGTACATATTATAACCAGATGTAGCAAATTAAGACAAAGAGTACAATTCTATAACAGTCTGCAAAGAGAGAAACTGTGTTTCTACAGTTAACAGAACATACTTTACGTGTAGATGATCAGAAATTAAGAGGAATTAAACAATGACAAGTCTTAGGGACAAATCGGCACACTCAGACGGAACAAATAAATGTAATGTCCCCAATCGACTGTTCACGCACTTGACTGAAACAGTGTCAACATCTTTTTGGACTGCCACATTACAGTTAAGATAATGTTTTGAAATATTGACAACTATTTGTTGTTGGAAATAAATATTGCACGTGAAGAGCTAGATACGTACAGGTGGACCAGCGGAGCCAGGATCACCAGGGGGTCCCTGTATAGAAGAAAATAATTATTGATAATCGCAAAAGAAAAGATGTGTAACTGTAGGAAGCTTAATGATAGTGGGGCAAACTGTTTACAATACATATGGTTTAGCTATAGTGAAGATAGCTCAATTATGGCTGTCAATTAATGGAACAGGAGCGGCTATGTGACGACTTACATAATGGAATGAAGTGCATAGTTCAAACTTACAGGTGGACCAGTCGCGCCTGTTCTTCCTGCAGGACCATCTTCACCGGGTGGACCACGTCGTCCTCGAGGACCCTAAATATTCCCAAAAATCCTTCTATAAAAATCATCTTGTTAGAGCTTAAGAACGATACGAAAGTGTTTATCTGTGCGACACAAACTACATCAAGTTTTTGTTAAGCAGTCTCTGAGTGCAGCACTTGCAGCCCAATTTCATCAATAATACAAAATGAAATAAAAATTCTTTACCACAACGCCCATTGCGCCAGGAGGACCATTTCTACCATTTGAACCAGGCAGACCCTACAAAAAATTCATAACAATCGGATGAATGATAGTGACGTTATGACACCTAGGAGTTGTAGTAAATATCACCCCTAGGAGTTGCTTTCAAATATTCCTAATTTACACGGTCAAAAAACATTTGACACATGACATAAGTCAAAGAAAATTTGGTTGTGTAAAAAAGGTTACACTACGTAACTTCATATTTGTTTTACTAATTCTTATTGAAAGCCGTTTGACTCGCACGATAAAGTTACAGTATCTACAGCATAATGTTCCTTTAACATTTTACACCACGCCTTATTTAAGCGTGCTTCGACCATGAAAAAGTGGAAGATTCTTATTAACACTACAACCTACCAAACATAATTGACTTCTCACAGTCCTTTTAGATGTGTAAATAATACGACAGCCGTGCCACATTAAAAAATGAAATTACATGACGCATGTCGATCTGCTTGTTTATTTTGTGTTTATAGTTCTTAAGTTATACGGGCATAATTTATGCAACATGAACTGGATCTCAATCTCAATTGAAACAGTCGTACCGTTGGTCCCAATCCTCCAGCGTAGCCGGGATCACCAGAGTTCCCTTGTTCACCCTATGAAGAAACAAATACAACAAAATGTAATAAATTAATATAAAACAAAGTTCAGAAGATTCAGAAAAAGTTCCAAAGGTGAGAAATTCGGGTAATTTTTAACATTTAGGAGTCACATAACGGACGGGATGTATATATACTATCTTTAACTACAGCAGAATACCATGAATATCCAAACATTGTGAACACTGAACACGCTATTGCCAGCATCCAGGTCGGATTGTTCCTTAATTTACTGTAATAAAGCTAGCCTTGCTAGTGACCTGCTCAGTAAAAGGCAGTGAGCGTGCTGTTATGGACTATATACTTAAATGATCTAAATAAAGACCTACAAATATAGGCGTATACATGCATTATACATAAAGGCTGAGTTAAACCATTATGAGAGTTTAAAGTCACAATTTATCACAGGAGACATTTTAAGTTTCACCCTAAAAATCTATGAGTGTTATGACAATGTTTTCACTTAAACTTCATTTACGTAGTGTTCCCAAAAAATTATATTTTAATTTGATATTCACCATGCAAACATACAACGAACTTATTTAAACATATTGCTGCTGTATTTTACCGTTATTCATGCGTCAGTTTAATGTACAATACAAGACGTTTGAAAACTTACAGTTTCTCCAGGAGGACCACGAGGTCCAGGAGCTCCAACATCACCCTTCATTCCCTTTTCACCATCATCTCCTTCAATACCGGTTTCACCAATCGTACCGCTCTCTCCCTGAAAAATGAACCACAGTGTTTTTTTTTTAAATGTGTTTTTCGTATCAATAGCAACGCTGGTGGCGCGTTGCTTATAGTGCATGTGCGTTTTAAGATTCGTGTAGTCTGTTTTCTACCATACACAGTTATGCGGTTAAATCTCCAACAGTTACAAGTGCAGTTAGAAATACACAAAATCACAAAGTGGTTCTAAAATAACAGAACGAGCAAAGAACCTGCATCTGAAAGTTCATCTGAAAGGCCTTCACTCGAAACATGAAAGTTCTCTTTTCACCTTTTTATCTGTTTCATGATTTTGCAAACGTTTTATGAGCAAAACATACGTTAAGTCTAGTGTCTTTAGCAGAAATTATCTGATATAATTATTAATTAATTGATAATTATTTTTGTTGTAAATTGTTTTTCTTGTGATTTTGTAAATACTTTAGATATTTTATTCAGTGTGACGCCCCTCGTGGAAATCAGCTGTAAATAGTTGTCGAGGCCAGCGTGTTTAAATAAAGTTTTACATACATACATACATACATACATACATATATTGCAGTACTGCTCATATACTCAATGACGTTATTCGCCAGAGTAGCTAAGGGAACATGATGGGCCCAATCACTAAGACTACAAGGAAATTGTGTCTAGACCAACTGCACGAAATTATATGGATAGCTTACCGGCTCCCCAACTTGGCCAGGTTGACCTTTTTGTCCCTTTGGTCCTGGTGCACCCTGTTGAGAGATCAAAATAAATGTGAAGCCCGCGCTAAACGCACTATTTTCAGTTGCTATTATGTACAGAATCTGTCTGATATTTTTGTGTGGTTAGTGGCCTCTATATTTGTGTACTTCAACTGTGTCTTCATCATAATGTCAAAAGGGTTAAAAAACCGTACCGGGTTACCAGGATTACCAGGGTCTCCCTCAGAACCTGGCATGCCATCAGGGCCGACATTTCCTGGTGGACCAGCATTTCCTGGAGGGCCATCAGTACCTGGAGGACCCTAGATAAAGAACACCGCAGTTAATGCAATTCCTGGAAATTACTACACTTGAAGGTAAATCAATTGTAAAAACAAAATCCTAGAGAAATCAGCAAATCTAGCAAAAGAAATCTAGCAAAGAAATCTAGCAAAAATCGCATGTATTTGGTTAACAGTATAATGAACTTTTAACTTTATAACAAAATATAAATTCTATTCTTAACACTGTTATTAAAAGTGAGTTTTTCATTTAGTCTTCGGGAACATTTTCAATAAAAATCGTTTCTAATTCCCTGTGAATGGCAGAAAAACGTCAGAAATAGGACTGCTATGGATACAATATAATCCGTCTCTGCAAGTTCGTTTTCATACAAATTGTAACAATTCTATGCAGGGGTCGGTTGCACGAAGGTGGATAGCACTGTCCACCGGGATAGTGGATTGTGATTTTATCAACTGCCACAGAAACAATTACACCAGGAATACTGAACTCGCAAGAGATAAAAAGCGAATTTAACTCGAAAATGCTTAAAAACTTTATTATTGGTTTTTTGAACATGTTTAGAATATTTGCGAAATTTACTATGCTGAGCTCAGCGAACAAGCAGTTCGAGATACATTTGTGGTCTAAATCTAAATTTCAGATTGTGACTTGGTTACCTGCTCTGTTCTTATACACGGAAATTCTCTGTCAAACTCTATTTACTCACTTGAACACCATCGGGTCCTTGGTCACCGGGTTCATCATTATCAAGACCATCTGCGCCCTACACGAACAAATTATAATCAGTTTACTTGAAGTATTTATTTATTAGGTAATAGGTATGAAAAATAATTAACGTCGACAAATTTATGAATTTTGAAATAGAATTACTGCAGACATCCCAGTTCAGCCTAATAATTTGGTTTTGCTATTAAAATATTAAATCATCATAATTTCTCAAAAACTCGATTGCTTTCACGCCCACGAAACACGGATATATATGTTTATGCCATACATATAGAGATTTACGCGAGGTAAACGGGTGAAATAAAAATCGTATTTTCATTGTGGAGAAGCGAATAAGCGTTTTCATTGACCGTACGACTTTTTTCACTAGTGAAGATTTATCGTATCAGCATTTTGATTGGCTATACGGTTTTTCTCACTAGTGAAGAAAAATCGTTTTCTCGTTTTGCTCACAACATGGCCGCCGTGTTGGGGAAGGAGCGAAAGGGTATTTGGCTTTTATGTCTAAAACAAGAAGAGTTCCCCAATAAAAAACATGAAACGGAAAGAACAGCAGCTTTGACTCACTATTTAGGCCAAATAACGGAGAAACAAATGGTATGATTCTGTTTTGAGAGTTCAATATTTTGTTTCGACATTGTTCGCCTTTGACAGGCTTCCAGTTTTAAAATAATCTCTATACGTTTAGCATAAACAAATTACTGCATGGTTGGCTCGTTTGTACGATTTTTATTATGCACTTGTTGTGAAAGGTTGCTAAACTCACTCGTTTGCTGCGCTCACTCGTTCGTTAAGCAATCTTTCACAACTCGTGCATAAAAATCGTACGCACTCGCCAACCATGCAGTAATCTCTATATAGCATGAAGAAATTGTTAGGCTGCATTTCAAAATCTTCATACGGTAATTATTTAGTTAGCCACTTTATTCATCGATAGTAGCCCTTCGCAGTAGTAGAATTGCAATGGTAACTTTGTTGTGTTTATTTCAGAGAGGGAGCGGATCAATCCTCAAAGCACAAAAAAAAATCAACTGAGCCCTAATCACAGAGTTAAACAAGTCATCCGAACGAGCTTAAAACTAGAGACGAGAGGCAGTGCGCTGTAGCCGCACGTTTTACCTGTGCTTCTCGTTTGAAGATTTTTCTATAATTTGAAAACAAATCATAAAAACAAACTTACAGGAGCACCATCAGCACCGTCGGCACCATCGTCACCTTTTCCTCCATCATAACCCTAGCAAAATAAATAATGTTTTCAGTTCAAACAGTAACACCCAATCAACATAACTATAATTCAATCAGTAATTTCATATCATTGATAACTTAGATCAAAATTTTCATTTTACTAAAGATGAAATTCTTCAGTGATAAAAATTCATCAGACAGCAAAATCCTTATTATGCATGATAGTAGATCATATAAATACTAGAACATACAAACAGAATCGCTTACCATGTCCCCTTGTGCACCTTCTCCACCACTTGGTCCAGATTCACCTTGTTCACCCTAAAATCAAAAAATAAATAGGTTTGTTTTTTCTCGCTGTTCTGTTTTCAATCAAGGCAATGTCAGCACGAATGAAAAACGCAACGCAAAGTTTTGTTAAGTAAAATTTTCAGTCAGTATTTTGACTTCTACGTAAGTAAAAATGGAGGTGCTAATGTTTACTTTTACTTAAGTTTTATACTTATATAACAGCTGGCTGGCCTTTTAAAAGTTTGGTTCATATTGAAATGCAAGACCAGATATTTTCCTGTTCTTTGCTCGTCTTACCTTTTCTCCAGGATTTCCAGGTGGACCTTGAACACCTTGTGGACCAACAAATCCCTAACAGACGGTATTAGTTATGTTTGTGATAATTGCTCAATCATGCTGAGCACAACTTAATGCATCATCCTAAATATGCACTTATTTTTTCAAGCAGAAAACAGGACATTTAAAGATATCGAGAAATTTATACAGAATTCTTATGCCTAGTTTTTTTCCTTTTACGAAAAAGTCCAGGAGCAGGACGATACTGACATTTTCTTATGAGCAATTCTTTGAAACGCTCCTCTGATTGACACTCATATTTTCCTAATGTTAGTACAACAACCAACATCAATTATTCTGAGGGGCTTTTTGAACTCGTCTGTTCATTAATACAGCAACACTTTGCTTGACCTCTAACATTAAAACTGTTGTTATATTGACCATTATTACGAAGTGCTAAATATCATACATACTTGAGCTCCCTTTTCACCTTTAGCGCCCGGGGGACCTTTGGGACCAGCATCACCCTGTAAAAAATTGCCTATTTGTCACCCTATACATAAAAATTGACGTTTTATAGGCGCACGTGCCGATAAAATTTCGCTAATAAAAACGAAAATTAAGTGTTCCATACCAACTCAGGAATAGCGTGTACTTAAAGCGCTGTTACACTATACAACTTATCTCGTAAAGAATTTATTTTACAAATTGGAGTTTCATGATCAGAGATGTTACACTATGCAAAGTTTCTTGCAACTTGTCTCTCTCTGTAAAGACTGGGATCTATTTTTAAACAGCGGGTTTTTATTGGCTGTTCAAAAGAAATATTGCAAGACAAGTTGCAAGAGGGATGTTACAGCAATCGTTGCGAAAAGTAGAACCTGATTGTGTGCAAAGCTTCTTGCAACAAAAATGTTCCGTGACATTATGATTGCGAGGCATGTTGCACCTTGCAACCTAGCTTGCAACTTGTGTCGCAACAAAATTAGACAAGTTGCGACACAAGTTACATAGTGTAACAGCGCCTTTAAGTATCCAAGGTATCTATCCTCCGCAAAATGATGAAATCAACATGCTTTATATAAACGCAAGTACAGTCTCGCACCTATAGGTGTATTAACTATCATCATTATTAGCATCGACTCAGCATTTTTCATATAGGAACACGGTAAACCAGTATCGAGATTTCTAGCTAACAGTACCGTACATACATGTTGACCTACAGTAATAATATTTGTGGAAAAGGTAAGCAGAAAACTACAATCTTACGCGAGCACCAGGCGAACCAGATGCACCAGGAGCACCATCGAAACCAGCATTACCAGGAGGACCGGGGGGTCCAGTTTTACCATCAGGACCAGGTTGACCACGGTTACCCTGAAAACGAAAGTCAATATTTAAGTTATGATAATTTACTGAATTATTTATCAAATTTGTAATAATTTGAGCAACATACAACATCAGCTATTCTGTGTGCGAAAAACAGATAATACATTCGTGTAATAAGTACACATTCATGCTTGACAGTTAACATTTAGTCACGAGTTTCACCTTAGCTCCGATCAATCCGTCATCACCTGCAATACCTGGTAATCCAGGTGAGCCCTACAAAATGTAATCAGGTAACAAAACGATGAATCCATGCACTAGAAATTATAGCTACCACTGAGTATTTAAAAAAAATATAAAACAAGTAACACTCCAAATAAGTTTTTCATTTTGACACTTTATTCAATCCTGATGATGACTACAAAATAGTCGAAACGTTGAATAAAGTTTCAAAATGAATAACTTATTTGGAGTGTCGCTTGTTGTGTATTTTAAATCCATGTACAGTATGCAACATTCTTAAAAAGTGTCCTGGTCATATTATTTTCTAACTAAATTTGACAAGCACGATAACTCTGGAATACATTTTTGCCAAAGCTCTGTGTAGATATTAGATAAAAATAACGGTGGAAATCCTGTAGAGTATGTATATAATAAGCAACCAGATACGTGTCCAGTTGATTAATTTACTTTGCACACAACTGACTTGGCTGCTAGCTTGACTGATGTGAGTAGTAATGAAATATACATTACCGTTGGTCCTACTGGACCTCTCTCCCCACGAGCTCCTTGCACACCGGGACTTCCCTAGGATTACAAAAACGCATGTTATCCAAATGCGATCCACCGTTGTTAAAATTACATTACAATGACGATATTTCATAAATTTAATAAATGAAGATATTAAACGATGTTTTTCTTGCTTGAACATAACCGCAATATTGTAACGAGGGTTTCTATATTTACGCTAGTATTTTATGTTAAGAGTCACGAATGTACATAAGATATATGACTGCATGGAATTCCAAACCGTACATTCGTGCGCATATAATATGTTAGAGTTAAATACCGAGAAGGAGGGATGTATGTCATATACAACCCCCGAGGACGCGCAGCGTCCAAGGGATGTATATGACATACATCCCGACTTTCGAGGTATTTAACGAACTTAATTTATTTTTGAAGAGGTTTTCTAACAGAGTCTTTTGACTGTAAACAATTTAAGTCGAGATTCCTCGGGATTTTTCTACAACTTTGATCTAATTATTTATTCAAGGTAAATAACCTATATACAACCCGCGGTACATCAAAGAAAACCGACTCAAAAATAAATTAAGAAAGAATAACCTATATTTTAGAGAGCTCTAATAGGGCTATTATGGACTTACAGGTCTTCCGTTAGATCCAGCATCACCAGGCTCCCCACGGTCACCTTGTTCACCCTGGAACATAAACATTGCACAACTGATGAAAAACAGCACATAAGTTAGCTACTATACATATAGACACGAAGGACATGGCGAAATGAGGAAAAAAAGTCGGTGAGAGTTTCAACCCCTTCTCACATTTTAGCACCGACCCTATATCGGATCGTCATCAACGGATCTGTTCCTGAAAATTGCCCGATACACTGATGCTAAAATCATTGTCACATTGTACTTGAGATATATTTTAAAACCTGCAATGTATCAAATACAGGGCTTGAAATAATGCCCCCGATCAAGAAGATGGGCAATCATTACTTTCTGTCGATCACACAGAAAGGTTTGCCCATAAGCTTAATGATGGTAGCGTTAAAAATATAAATTTGCCGCTAAATACACATCAACTAGTACAGTTCAAGTACAGTTCAACTTTTTGTTGCTGTCTATCAAATAAACAAGAGTTTTTTCTGCGAATGATTTCATTTTGTCCTTTTAATTGTGCAGATAGCGTTTTTTTTAGACAATGATGACGTATACTTTTCCTGATCACGATGATCGACAACTTTGCTACTTTACCGAACATAAACAATTTCTTGACGATCATTGATCGGTGATAGACTGTTATTTCAGGCCCTGTAAATATGTTGCAACAACCTTGTATAGTCGCATAATGCTAGCAAGTTTGTTACAGAATTTAGGCCCAAATTCCGTACAGCCTGTTGATAGACGGGAACAGCTGCTTTGCAGACCTTTAACAGTGTAACGCTATTACAAACGCTGCAGACAAACGGAAAATCTAGTTATCAAAACCACTTTGTCAAAACAGCTTTTTGAGTTGATACTATTGACTATCTCTAAAATCTACCGGTCCACCAGCAGCTCCAGCTCTTCCTGCTTCCCCTTTGAATCCTTTATCACCCTGAAACAAAAGAAGGAACGATTTAGGATTTCTATGGGTAAAATACCAAGTATATTTTTGCATATGACGGACTACACTTCTTCTTTCAGTAAGTGTAAGTAATGACTGTAACTTAATCTCAATTTAGCATACCGTAAAATACACTTGTGTACATCGACTCACCTTGTCACCCTTGCCTCCTCGGTTACCTTTGGGTCCATCAGGTCCTTGTTGACCCTGTAATGGTTAATATGTAATAGATTGTTATAGATGTAGTACTACGTAGTGGATGTACTAGTTTGCGTATGCAAGCCGTAATAAGTAGTACATCAAATTACAGAGACCCCAACGCCCATAAGGCAACGTCAATATTCTCTGGGCCCCAACTGGTATCGATCTAAACCGAAGAAACTATTAAAATACCTAACTACAACTTCTAGCTTAGATAGACATAAGGGGTCGTTTCTTGTGTACAAAGTTGTTACAGTGCCTCTGAGAAATATAGTCTCCCCTCTGACCTGGCCGTTCAAGGTAAGCAAGCGTGGCTCTGCATGTATGTAAGTCGTTTTTGTTTTAAATACGAAATCGCACACTCCAAATCGCCCGCTTTGCTGCTTATTAAAACGATAACCTTTCGAAAATCGTGTACGAGTCTTGACCGTTGCAAATATCGTGCACTTGACTTTCGTAAACAAGTGATATGCTAGTGGCTAAAGGCCCGGTCAAACGAAGATGAGAGTTCATGAGAGTTGAGAAGCGAGAGTTCGCACGAGAGTTTCGTCAACTCTCAGATGCTCCGGTCAAACGAGGATGAGAGTTGATGAGTATGTATTTTGTACTGCTTTGCTGAGCCTGCTACAACAAAGTGCAAAACGCTAGCACTTTTGCAACTCTCATCAACTCTCATGACTGGTCAAACGCGCACAAACTCTTATCAACTCTCATCAAAATTTGAACTAGTTCATAGTTGATGAGAGTCGATGAGAGTTAATGAGAGTGGATGAGAGTTGGTGGTCAAACGCTAGCGAGGGTTACAACTCTCATCAACTCTCATCCTCGTTTGACTGGGCCTTAAGCCTGCTGTCCCCGAGAGTTTTTCCCCGAACCCAAAATAATCTCACGATACATACCGGAGCTCCAGTTTGGCCTTGATCACCGATAATACCAGAAGGACCTGGTGGTCCCTACATGTAAAGATTGGTATAATTACATAATCAGAATACACTTTCATCAACTTTCTGCTAGTTAACGCCACCTTTTCTCGCAATCTAATCAGCTATGGGGTCAGTAAAGCCTATTTTCCACTTGGCGACTTTATTCGCGCGACGCGAAGCGAAAACAAGAATTTGGCAACGTGATTCGTTAACATTGGTTGGCGAAAAAATTCGCCGCGAACAAGTAGGAACCGTTCCTACTTTCTTTTCTGTTCGCGCGAACAAATTTGCCAAGTGGAAAACGGGCTTAAGTCAGTTGTACGATAGGTGAATAGCGTTATCCTTCAAACTTAATGGTAAAACCTATATTAAAGTTCAACAATTTCTAGTTAAAGTTATTTTTTATCTGAAAAAATCACTATCGGGTTCATAGCGCTACACTGTACATTACAACCGGCCATAATGTACAACAATGACAAATAATATTCAATGATTGGGAAAAATTATTTTGAAAACCCAACTGGTTCTTTCTGGTTCATACTTATCACTGTTTAGCAAAAATAATACCCAGTGCCACGTGATGGCCAGCTGATCCGCACGTTATAATCCAATATGATTATTTATGAGATAGCAGAACCCTCACGGGCTTTAATATCATTATTATTGGTGAGATAGCAGAATTCTCAGGGGCTTTAATAGCATTATTATTGGTGAGATAGCAGAATTCTCAGGGGCTTTAATAGCATTATTATTGGTGAGATAGCAGAACCCTCACGGGCTTTAATAGCATTATCTCAAGCAAGAGAAAAACTGAAACGTACTCGTGGACCAGGTTCTCCATCAGCACCACGGCTTCCACTATCACCAAGAGCACCCTGTTTAATAGAAAAGCAATGTCAATTAGATATTCTATTAAATATAGTGTAGATATAGTGTTTCATAAATATAGTGTAAATACAGTATTCAAAATAGAGTACAGTAATTAAGGCTATGTATATGTGGAACAAGTAGTCACACCTTTTCTCCTACTCAGACCCTTTCTCCTACTCAAAACTTTTGTAAGACCGCGAATGTTGACTTTAAAACTTGTTAACGATGACAGGAGGTATGATCATGAAATGGTCACGTGCAAGAATATCTAGAGCTTACCTTAGCACCAGAGACACCAGGTCGTCCTTGAACACCGGGGTTACCATTTCTACCCTGTGAAACAACACAGTAACATTCAAATACTACTTTTTACCAAGGCAGAAATAAGGAAAGCCCTATATGGATTCAACGACCATGCAATTCTGTCGTAACAAACGTAATGAGCTGAAAGAATATATTAAACTGGACTGATATCATTCACAAGGCTTTCTTAATTTAGTTTCTGAAGTACGTTAGAACTTCGTTTCACGTTTACCTTATTATTGATGGAAAAAAAATTGTCGTGGCAATTGTTACACATGATAAAGAAAAAACAATTTTCATTGCAAGCTCACGACTGTCAGTCTAAAGCCTTTAACGGCCTAGTAACATGCTGTGGTGCTACTAATCTACACAAGACCATTAGCGTTAGTTATCAAATGACAAGTGTGTGCCTGTGTGAATATTAAAGTGTTTTTTTGTACATATAAAGCTACAATTCTCACTTGTGCTACAGCAGAGTATTGTCCCAGCAGTCGTTTGGAGATATTAACTGCTTTTTTACAGAGGAAATGTGTATGATTCGAGTGTTCTCCGTACTCTATAATTACCTTTATCAATGATTTTTGGTCATGCAGAGAACGTTCCTAATTTAATGTTGATAATTTGATATAATCAGATAAATTCTAATTTTTCATTCATAAATACTACTCAGACAGACAAACTTCAGTTTGATAATTTTTTGATAACTCATATATCCCAGCTCAATCTCCTAACTGGTAAATATTCAAATGCTTACAGGTCGACCATCTTGACCAGGCTTGCCATTGCGACCAGCGTTACCTTTTTGACCCTAGAGCGAAGTCAATACACTTAGAATGTATTTACAGCATAGTTAGGAATAATCTACCTTAAAACTACCAATTCTATACACAGATGCAAAAGTTACTGAGTATAAAAGTAGAACCCAACTTGCATATGACGATTTTAAGTGAGTTTTTATGTAACCTTGAAAGTTCCACCCTCTCTTGAGGGTTCGGGTCATTATCAAGCATGTAGTACAGTTTAAAAAATGAGTCTCATAGTAATGCATTGCGCGCTTAATATGTTGACATGGATTACAGGTCATAGTCCACGTGCTCGCCTTATGTTCTTTGTAAATTTGCATACATTTGCATCCACTGTGTTCGTATTTATGCACTCTATTGCTATAAAATTCTTAGGTTTTTTGGAAGAAAATATTAAATATTTTTCAATATGTCCTCATCAGACACTGATGAGGTATGAAATGTATTACAATACGACGTTGAAGACGATCTTAATGCGTACAGATCGCGAGTTCACACGACTGAAGCAGCAGTAAATGCGTTGCCTGTATTGCCAGCGCCGATTCATACCAGAACTCAGGTAATGTTTAAAGTAAAGTTATTTGTTGCTTTTATACTTGTGGTGTTCGGTTTCATAAAATGAAATTCGTTTCTTTGGGCCGTCCACGCTTTGGGAGCGAAGCCATGACCCGCAATTGTATAAACCAGCTTTTATTTCCGTATAATACAACAAAAGTTTGACAAAATAACTCTCAATAGTTGAGGTGCCGAATTAGCAGTACGATAATTGAATCAACAGAAGGAATATAGCGTCAAGATGCCGCAAATAAGAACAGATTTTCTCGCACTCTTTTTGCTTACACACTCGCCATTTTCCGTGTACCTTAAAATGGCCGCACAATGTACTCAAGCGCGCAATGCATTACTGTGAGACTCCTTCTTTAACTGTGTCCTCTTTATGAAACTATTTGAAAGTTCATATATGCTTATTTTTTCATCAGTTTCCGAACTTACCCTGCTACCCTTTTCTCCATCGCGACCGGCCAAACCAGGTGCACCAGGAGAACCCATTGGACCACGACGTCCCATTATACCAGCAGGTCCTGTAGGGCCTTGACTACCCTAGGGTATAAAATCGTTTGTTAACCTCAACAAAAAGCAATCTTTAAATCAGGCCACGACTAATCACCGTTCTAATCACCGTTTTATTGGATTACAAAACTTATCGACATTTGGTTGAAGATTGTTTCTATCCAATATGTTAGTGAGGGACGAGCTAACACTGTAGTACTGTACGTCTACAAACATTATGTGACTAAGGAAAGCATGTACAAGACAAGTACAGTCTTAAGTATGAATTAACGTATAATTAATCTATGTAGAATTGACAAAGATTTGCTGACGGTTTAATTAACGTATGGATTAATCTATGTAGAATTGACAATGATTTGCTGACGGTTTTGGGTAAATGTCTTAGCAGATACGATTTGTATGGCCACAAACAAAGAGCGGGAACATATCTAGCAAACCACGAGAGGAGAATAAGAGGACCAATAACTAATGGTCATGCATTAAAACAATTTCAGTTAAGTAACGAAGTCAGAAACTACAGTAATTTTTCAGTAATATTCTGTGTGTATGGTGGATCGAAATGTTAATAATTTTCAGACTCACGGGTTGTCCATCAGCTCCGGGTTCGCCAAGTGGACCAGGTTTTCCAGGTTGACCCTAAACAATATGAAAACAAAATCTCAAGATTTTCCTTTCCCATTTTGCTTTGGTCTCACTACCCTATTACGGCGCAAGTCATACCAAAATTTTGCTTTGGTTTTTATTATGGCGCAAGTCATACAATAAAAGATATATAAAACTGCTTTTGTGCAATTTTCTTCTCTAGCTACCAATAAGTAGTTAATACAAGTAGGCACAACTTTACGTTGAGGCTATGAAAGTTTGTTACACAACTCCGTGAGTGAATGTGAATATACTGTATTTAAATAATGTTAAATTCTTACAGCAAATCCACTTGGACCTTGTTCTCCAGCTTCTCCTTGTGGTCCCTTGCAAGAAAAAATAAAACGTAAAAACGTTGCAGCTGTTGCTTAGTATACGTAAAAATATTACACCATCACAGGGCCACAGATTAACAAACACTTTTGCTGCATTACTATGAATATTGACATGTATAATATGATAACGAATACGAATATGAATGAAGCTAACTGAAAATGGTAGCGAGTCTTATCCCGCTTAAATTGGATAAGACTCGTTAGTCGCTACCAATCCCAGCTGGCCAGATAGACCAATTAGTAGAGCGATGGTCTAGAAAAATGATACTACCTCACACATTCAAGTTATTAAATGAAAACCTTTCCGAAACCTGAGCTACTTTATCTTACGTGAGAATCATTAGAAAACAAGATTCACTTACGATTTCACCACGCTTTCCAGGATCACCATCAGCCCCACGGTAACCCTAGAAATGTTGAATGTACATAAGCTAACATAGTGGTTGCAGGAATAAAATTTATCAACGGATAAAATATTCTAAAGAATATACACCATTTTTATGTGCAAGGCGCAAACTAACTTAGTGTTTGTTATTGAAATGATTTTGTTGCAATAGTAGCTGATTCAAGAGACATACTGTTACCTGTGATACAATACATTTATTATGAAAAGATAAGATAAACTCACCTTACTTCCAGGTGGTCCTGCTAGGCCTACAAGACCAATTTCGCCACGTTCACCCTGATAATATAAACATAAATGCAGTTTTGAAGAAAAACAGATAAAAGATTACAAAACAGATACCAATACAAGAAATTAAACACAGGGAAGATTATTTACTTTAAATCACAATGTATCAATAAATGCACTGAAATGGAAAAAAAACGCACCTGAGCTCCTTGAGGTCCAACATCTCCAGCCAAACCGGGCTCTCCGTCAGCTCCCTGAAACGAGGAAAAGTATTATGAATCTAAGATGACAAACGCTGGTATTTAATATCCTGATGACACTTTATGGCCTTTCTGAGGCTGCTATTACAATAAAAATACCACACATTGAGGAGCAAACTTGAAATACAATAGCGAATAAGAATGTTTTTATTTACTTATTTCTTTTTTAATTATTACGTCCGCTACAACGGCAGGGTTGCAGAACAGTATACCACAACACAGAGCATTGCAAGTTCATATGAGAAAGAGAATGATCCATCTACTGTATGTACGTTTTTTTTCATTTACATTATTCAAATAGTGCATTTTGAAATTTGTCATTTTCATCACCATAAAATAACCAGTGGTCATACCATGCTTAATAAATTATTCTAATGTACATATAATAATGTTTATGAGCACATTTAGAATATTTTCATGAGGTGAAAGATGGAAGTTCCACTAAACAAGTTATAAATATTATGATGTTGCATCTACAAGTAGAATTAGTCCTACACAAATAGTTGATGAATTTTCTATACTTGTTTACAACAAGTCAAATTAGTGATATAAAAACTTACATCTTCGCCATCATTACCAGGACGTCCCTGAGGCCCTTGTGCGCCTTGGTCACCCTAACGGATATATATAATTTATTGAAAATTGTTACTGTAAAATATACATATATTGTATTGAATAACCTATTTAGATACCAAACTAGGGCGAGTCGTTCAAATGTCAGTTAGCTTAATCCTAGGTTAACTTAAAGTTCAAAGGAAATTTCCCAGTATAGCTTGTTCATAAGCTTAGAAATATTTATTCAAAATCTTGTCTGGATCAATTGTAGTTTTGGTTTCTGAAGTAGCTGAAATGCAGAAATAACAAAAACTAAAGCAGTGGTATCAACTCAGGGTTAGCACCTGTTATTAGCCTATAAATACTGGTGCTCTTTTTAAAGAAACTTCCTCAATAATGTTAACGTTAGTCTCCTCTTGGTTGTGTTTGGAGCTAATATTACATACTGTTTTCTACTAAAAGCTCATGAAAAACCCACGGCATTCCTGAATATCATGGTATTGATTGATAGAAAGTAAAAAAAATCATATGGGTAACACTGACCTTCTCTCCCTTAGCACCATCCGCACCTTGATCCCCTTGAACACCATCAGGACCCTAAGAGGACATGAATGTAATTAAAAACAATTAATGACAATCATTTAGTAAACTATCCAATGATGAGCATAAATTTTAAAAAAACAGGAAGCATGCAATAAATCAATCAAAGAAATGCTCGAAAATACCGTATACTTGTAAGTTTTGAACAAAATAATGAAATAATAAAATAATAAGTGATCAACAACTCAAGTTAACCAACAAACTGAACAAAATAATGAAATAATCAAATAATAAGTGATCAACAACTCAAGTTAACCAACAAACAATCAAATTTACCCAACCAAGCAAATTAGTTTAATAAATATATTTTTATTGGCAATCAGTAAAAAAATCAATAAATGGAGACTGAATTTGCAGGCTGTCAATGAAAATGACCCATTTAGAAACAAGAAAGTAAAAGTGAAAACAATGCTAGATTACAATGTCTGCTTTTACTTTAGGCTATTTTTTTTACTGACAAATAAAAAAATGAAATACTTTAAATAATAATAAATCGAATTACTTTGAGTGAAAACTAACTAACAATTAATCAACAGATTATCTCTGTCAAACCTGTTCTCCTTTGCGACCTGTAGGGCCAGGTGGACCTTGAACACCCCCTTGACCAGCCACACCAGGTGTTCCAACCTGACCTTGATTTCCAGGAGCTCCCTTTAGAAATACAACATAATTACTTGGTTAGTTTACTGTTTGTCACAGTTTATTAAGTGAACTTATGATCACATTCAATTCCAAGGTGGAAATGGACTTTTGTTTAATGAACAACCAATCAAATTCGTTGTTCATATATAAATGACCAATCAATTGTTTTCATGACTGTTCATTGAGTGACATGCATAACCAGATTATTTTAACTTTCCAGCATGGTACAATATTCCATCTACTGTACTTTTATATGGCCATCAATGCACATACCTGGCTACCAGGTTTTCCGTCAACACCATTTTGTCCAGGAACACCTGGGATTCCCTGTAAATTTGGAGAACAACAAAGAAATAGTACATAAATGTAACTGCATAAATGGGATTTATTTTTGGGATCACCAACTCAATAAAAATATTTTCTTCAAGTAAATGCCTATAAACCCTTCATTTTTAAAATTCTTATCACTGCTAAGTTGCATAAGAAGCCTTTAAAAAGACTGATCCTTTTTTATCATAGCTATCTTCTTTCATGACCCATTCCCTGGCAACTGTTTAATTAATGGCACATTGAGTCTATATGTAGGGTAATAATAGGGGATTTTTATGGAGACTTTTCAAGTTTGAATTTGTTTAACAAAAATTAGTTGTTTAAACTTGGGGACACCAAATACTGGAAAAATTGATGAGCTTTGCCTTTTGGAAACTCTAATTAATTGCAGTTAATTTAATTCAGAAATATGAAAGTATTCATTCTTACAGCATGTTTTCATACTCACCCTGGCACCAGCAGAACCCTTAGGACCAGCAGCACCATCTTTACCCTGTAAGTAAATAATAAAAAAATGCACTGTTGTCATTGTACCTGTCAAATTAGTCACTCACAGTATTTTGATTGAGATTTCTAATGTGTGTAAGATTCAGGATTACTGTATAATTACAGTGCTTTAGGATCAATGGATATGTTCAAGCACTTTTGAAGTCTACTGACAGGTGATTACAAAATTTGAAAATGCATAAAAATGGACAGAGACTAACAAAATTTGGTTGCAATTGTAATATTATTAACTCTCTTATTTTGCATTACCCTTGCTCCTTTAAGTCCAACATCTCCTCGTCCTCCTGCCAGGCCTCGGTCACCCTAAAAACAGAGACATGATTTTATAACACAATGATATTCTGATTCTCCTGTTAAGCCTGACAAAGTATAAGTGGTTGACCATAAATTATTACACATTACTACTACTATCATACAATTACTATTACACAGGTATAGAATTGTATAAGTAGAACAAAAACATACTTTTATTCAGTCAAATATTCCAAAATCATAGACTGTTATAAAAAGTGAACAAAAAATGCAGTAGTATTATTTATGAAATAATTTTTGCTGAACTAATGCTGAAAAAAAACTATTATTTTTCACAAATTAATCACCAACGAAATGAAAATTCCCCTTCATTCACATACGTATCTCACTTTCAGTCATTTTTTATTTACACATTTTTAAATCTTTTTGGATTAATACCTTGCGTCCAACGGGTCCACTACGCCCTTGTTCACCTGGAAAACCAGGATCACCCTAAAACAAAGGAATTTATTTAAACATAAATTTAAAAAATTTTTAAACAACTACCTGTAGTTAGTGGATAAGTCATTACTGCTTTACTAACTGACCATGCAGCACCCAAGCTGCACCCTCCACTTGTCAAGAACAATCATATAATGACAGGGGAAGGGAGCGAGCTTAAGAACTTTGCATTGAACATAAAGTTTTTCAAATCATAACTGAACACACCTTTGCACCTGGTGAACCAGCGGCACCTTGACGTCCAGCTCTTCCTGGAGGACCCTGAAAAGTATTAGAAATATCACAAATAGTGACATTTTGCTGAGCGGTAACAAGAAACTTTGCTTCTCAAGAGCGAACATCAGGATTTCTAAAACAGTTAGGCATTAGGATTGCAGAAGAAATTACAATAAAAGTGTGCCACAATCATAATAACCAAGCAAGAGAATTATATTTTACTGTGAAGAAGACTTGCAGTTTCCAATACTCCCTTGTTGTTTTAGTGCAGCATGTGTAGTTTTTAGAGCTACATATTCAGGCTACCAGAGGTCAAAAAAGGTTATAATTTAGAAAGGGCATGTGAAACATTTTTATCTTGCTAAGTGAAAAACAAAATGAAAACGTTCACATGTTATTATATGAATTTCAGTTCCTGGTGCATACTAATTTCCATTGTTTGTGTTTCAGCTGATAATGTTCACTAAAGTATTTTTGGTCAAAATATTTTTCACTTGAAAGGAAACAGAATGGAGTTTCATTTATTAACAAAATACACAGCCATACTTAATTTATTGATATGACAAATAAATTCACTTACAGATTTTCCAGTAAGACCAGGATCACCTTGTGCTCCAGGTGCACCAGGTAGACCCTATACAACAAAATTTAACAATCCATGTGAGTTACAGTAGACATTGATGTCCTATTGTAGTAATAATAAATAGTTTATAGTGCTACAGTATGTCGTTAATAGTAGTTTACAGTAGCAAGATTTCACACTTTCCAAGGATGACACTATATTTATGATTATTAATTATATAATTAATATGTGACACATATTTGAAATTTGTATTAAAATATTTACTTGATTTCCTTTGGGTCCTACAGGTCCTGGAAGACCGGTTTGCCCATTACGACCCTGAAAGAAAACAATTACAGAACTGTTAAACATAATTAATAAATTTGTTAGAAGAGCAGTACAACAAAAAATTATATATGTCATTACATTTTTCTTTTTTCACAATTGCATAAAAAAACAAAAGAATACTTATATAGTCACTCACTCTCTCTCCACGTGCACCTGAGGTTCCTGGTGGACCTGGGGGACCCTGTAGAGATGGTAAATGTAGTGATGATTAATTTGATGAATTTTGTATATTCAATGTTTGCATTATGAGCCTCTCTAAATTTTTACAAGTTTAACTCAAGGTTATATCCGCTTTGTACAAGTTATTACTTAAGTAATCACTATCATCTGCAGCTGCCTTTGAGGACCAAACAGATGGGACCAGGCAAAAGAGGAAGCAGGTTCCCTTGACCAATGGTTGTTCATATGGTGTGTATACTTGTTGAAAAATAGAAGAGCATTTGCAATAAACAAAGAAATTGCTCTCAGTTTTACATTGCATTTTACTGCAGAAATTATAACTGCATTCTGTTGATGTTTCCCACAAAAATTTCATTCCTGTGTGATCATCCTCAAAGAAATGGAAAGTGACTAATCTAACTTAATTATTAGATTACTAAAACTAAAATATTGTTACTGATATATATGTATACAGTCATGTATGGTTTAGTGTGGTTGATACTGAAGTAGAGCATAATAGTTCAATGAATATATATACACTGTTTATTTCATTTATTTCACATTTTATTTCACTTCAAATTTTGTTTTGCGTGGTGAGCTAACTCATCAAACAACTGCATCTTGCTGAGTGGTAAGCCACATCAAACAAATTTCTAGTATATAAAAGCTTTTTTGAGCTATACACCATCTAATTCAATTGTTATATGATATTGATGAAATTCTCGTTTGCTCATAAAAATGATATCTTGATATGGTGTACATCAGTGCTAACAGAAGTTTGAAGCAGAGAGAACTGGGTATTTTATCAATATTAATATACTTACCGGATTACCAGAGCTGCCTTGATATCCAGTTGGACCAGGAAGTCCAATTTCACCCTAAAGACAAATGAAGTGTCCTATGTTTTGTGTCTTTGGTTTAACTACTGTACTGCAACATCACATACATCCTATGATGTGGAGTACTTGAGATTTTATCAATGACAGTACATATTATACTTGTTTTTACTAATTTCCTTAATTTCCTCAATACATAGGTAGGTAAAAGTTGAATTTGGTCAATGGACAAAAACTTATTAATTAAAACAAATTAATTCAATATCATGATTAATACCAGCATGCTAAAATTCTGTTTCTCGAAGCACCATTTGAATTTCTCTGCATCCCCAACCTTAATTAGTTATCTAGCTACACTGTAGCTTCCACCTAAAATATGTTCAAGGTAATCCAACACAAGTAGTTCCACATGGGTCAAACAAAATAAGGAAAAGTGGCTACATTTGAAACTAGTGTCTAGTGGAGCTAGAATAAAATAATAAGAATTATTTTCCTTACCCTATCTCCTTTAGATCCAGGAGCACCTTGGATACCTTCAGGACCAGTTGCACCCTTGGTGCCTTTCGTACCCCCTGGACCTGGATCACCAACTCGTCCTTGGTTTCCTGGGCTTCCAACTAAACCAGTCCCTCCTTTCTCACCAGCTGTACCAGGCCTACCCTGATTACCTGGGATACCAGGTGCACCTTGGGGACCCTAAAATAAATTAATGATTTTTAGTCAATTACATTTGTTTAGAACACTGTATCTGATTTTGGTGTTTTTTGATGAACTTAAAATATTTGACCTGTAGTAATATTTGACCAGTACGTTTGCACCTGCTATATTACTCACACAATAATTCATGAACTGTATAAATTACATGTAAATCTTAAATACCACAGTAGTTCAAATATACCTGGCCACCAGGTGGTCCAGAAACACCAGCTTGTCCTCTAGCACCCTGTGAAGAAAAGTAAGACCTTATATTACATTCCCCATACACCTTCAAGTGTTATAGCATCTCTCTGAAATCTTTTTTCCAACTGGAAAAATGCTATACTAAAAAACAATGCATTCTAATTGTTTGCTGGGAAATGAAATTTCAATCTTCTGAGCCACATTTTCGACACCTCTATGATCAATTAACGCACTGCATGTTTATGGGGATGTACGATTGCCTAATACATGTTAATACTCTAGGCTATCGATTGATCTACCACATCAATGTATTCCCAAACATTATCAACTCTGAGCCCCCACAGATGTACTGTATATATTTTATGTACATTATTATGAAATTTTCTATTGCAAATTATGAAATCAATAATTCAACTTGAACTGTTCAGTACTCTTGAATCAACACTACAGTAGAGACTGCTCTTCATTAATTCAGCAACTGAAATGTGAATAGCCATTTCATTGAATGTATAAGATGAATAAATTCCTAATTTTATGCTCCAGTTTATCATGTTTTACATAATACTACATTTATCACAACTTGCTTGCATCTCTGCATATGTCATAACATGATTACGTATTAATAGCATTAATGTAATTATAGCAATGAACTTATACTGTAACATCATCAACACTCTATGCAATATTAAACAAAAATTTGTTTTGAATAGAAATAGTACCAAAACATAATAATTTCAAAGAGGATCAGAATAGCCAGATGATCTAGTATGATCTAGTATAATCTAGTCAGATAGTCTAATATAACAATGTATAGAGTATAACTATTTGTCTCTTTAATCATAAATTACCTGTGGACCTTTTGGTCCCTGATTACCCTTAGAACCAGCTTGACCAGGTTGACCCTGTATAAGAATACAAATTAAATTATATGTAATTGCTTTAGACTCAAAATTTTCAAAATTATATATAAAAGTTGGTTAAGTGTGACAAATTAGTGAAGATCAATTCCTCATATTATATACTATTAGTCCAATTAAAATTTTGCATTATGTTGCACAAAAGTGCCAAAAAATGTGTAAAACAACTTCAAGTGGCATTTGATCATATTCCAGACAAAAATAAAAAACTCACAGGTTGTCCATCCTTCCCATCTCTTCCAGCATCACCAGGTTCACCCTAAAATAAAGAATGACTTAGTTTAGCAGAGTTCAAAAAAAGTACATAACAGGTACTACTCAAGTTTTTACAGACATACTTTGAGGTGTTTAATTGTATGCCTCCCATAAATATTTATCTTTTGATGCCATATGCTCATGAAAAATCGTAACTTACAACATCACCAGCTAAGCCTTCTTCTCCTTCTGGACCAGCATCACCAGTTTGACCCTAGTTGAGAAAATAAAAAATAACTTTTCATCAAAATATAAATAGCACGTGCATTACATGAAATACAGTGTATGATCAATATAGTTAAATCATCAAATACTAAATATCTGATTATACTAGAGTATACTCAGATGGAGGAAAAAACTGTGCCTAAAAGAGAATTTGCATGAAATCAAGAAAAGAACAGACATTGAACAAAAGATATCATCATATATAAAAACAAATTTAGGAGCTCAAAACTTTTAGTGTGCCCACAATAATTGGAATCTAAATTGTACCAGCAAGAAGTATAATACATCAGAAAACAGTTAATTTAACAGATATCAATTACAGCATGAGTAATCATTCACCTGATGATTGTTCCAAAAGGAGTGTGAAGCACTGTGTACATAGCAAACATTTTTCAAGACAATTTGTAATATTTATATGAATTAACCATTTGACTTAACCATCTGTTTCTTTCTTGTATCTAACAATATCCCACAGACCCAGTGACTACAGTACAGCAAAAAATACAGCATCATCTTTGTACTTACTCGTGATCCTTTCGCTCCTTGAATACCTTGTCGACCACGAGCTCCAGGAAATCCCTATGTCGTAAACAAAAACGATTTGTAGAAGTTTGCTAAATTTAATCCAAAACTCAACCACAAACCCAGGTAAAAATATAGACATAGAAAAAATTATTACAGTACATCATTGAGGCTATAAAATACAACATAACTTTTTTACAAAACAAAAATATTACCTGTGCTCCTTCCATACCCGTTTCACCTTGAGATCCTGGGTCTCCATCAGGCCCCTAGTAGATAGATGAAAATAGAATCACTTAATATATATATGTATATGTATATATATATATATATATATATATATATATATATATATATATATATATATATATATATATATATATATATATATATATATATATATATATATATATATATATATATATATATAGATGACGATTAATAAAACATTTTTATATATGTACATATATATATACATATACATATATATATATATATATATATATATATATATATATATATATATATATATATATATATATATATATATATATATATATATATACATATATATATATATATATATATATATATATATATATATATATATAAATATATAATAATAATAATTAATATTATACATAATTATTATATATATATATATAAATATTAATAAATCTTTCATAAACAAACTGACAAGACGGGTATAAAATGGATCACTTTATTAAAATACTCGCAATTTTTGCTTTATCGAAAATAAAACACTCAACTGCACCTTGCGTTGAGATACAGTGCCAATCACATGATCGTATTTATGTATATTTGCAGTTAACACTTCTGATCTGAACAATACACGGCTGGTGAATTTTGAAGGTTCCCCATGATCTCTTTTTACAAATTATAATAATTGTTAAACTGGAAATTGAATTCAATTTACAATAATTATAAACTGTAGGATTGATTTAAAAACAAAGCAATACACAGAATACCAAATACAAACTTCCTATTGTAATCAGATCATAATACTTCATGCAAGTTGTTACACATGTAATATGTACCATAGTTTGTCTCAAAAGTAAGTTGCACTTGAGACTCTCGGTTTTACACGTGTAACAGCTTACATGTGAGCGCCCATCTTCCTTTTGCAATTAGTGGCCTTAAGAGGTGGTTACTACTCTAGGGAGTGCTTACTTTCAAGAGGTGCCTGCTTTCGATCAAGTTGTTATTTTCAGCATTGGCTAAGTTTAAATCCATGATAGAGTATATTTGGTATTGATATAGCTTAGAGTCTCTTTGCCATTGCATTGCATAAAAGTTATTAAATAGTACCAGTTTTTGAGAAGTTGGAATGCGCAAAGGGTATAATCCACCAGAATTATATGATCAGTCATCAATTCATTTCATTGTTCTGGTGTTTATTCTGAGTTATGAGTATTTATTTGTGAACCTACAACCTGCAAAATTCAACAGCTGTGAATAATACCATGTTGCCCAAAGCTTTAACATTTTTTGCTTCAAATCAAGCAATATATATGGCCATTTATTATGTATGTAGTAGATAGTAAGATGCTACAAATAGACAGTGAGATATTTTTCATATCACTTTTAGTTTCTAAGTAATAGAAAACTGTTCGGACAAAGTTTCAGGCTCTGAAATTCATATCTTCACACCGCCATGTAATATCCTCTGTTTATACATTAACAGCTACTTTTCACTTTTCAAGCAAGCTTAATTATTATAATAGAAACAAATACATACTCTGTCTCCAGGTGTTCCATCACGACCTTTCACTCCTTTCATACCTGGTTGTCCCTGAAAATACATTTATAATGATAAAAAGTCTTTTGAAGCAGTGGTATTATCAGGGTGATGAAACTGGGTGGGACAGAACGAGTGTTGCACAAGATTCCTAGGGGGGCTAGGAATAATTTCCAGGGTCCTTAAAATGCTGCTTTTAGGATTTTGTGCCTGTTAGAAATTTAGAAAATAATCACCCCCCCACACACACACACACTTTTTACATCTCAAAATCAGTTATTAAAATGACTGGGGGGCTTGTTCCCAATCCCCTCCCTGGCAATGCCACTGGTTTGAAGCCAGTCATATTGGGAGAGGGGGGGAGCATGCAAGCATTAAGACATTCATTTAGATAGAAGGATTTAAGAAAGCACTGTGTAGTGAAATACTGTAACAGATGTGATAAAAAAGGTAAAATTCCCTTTAAGTATATATATTTAAACAAAATATTCAGACATTTAAAACTACCAGTATCCACATTATATTACATACCGGTTCTCCAGCAGGACCTTGTTCTCCGGGGGCACCTGGGTCACCTCTGTCACCCTAAAATAGAAAAAGAAATTAAGAGTGCTTGGACTTTGTCCAAGGATTTAATTTTTTATGCAGTTTTGCCACTTCTTCATCAAATCAAATATTTTCCAAGATCATATAAACAATCAATATCTTCACCTTGCAGTTGAACTTCATTCCACTTAATCAGCTAGAATGGTCATCTCAATTTCAGAAGTACTAGCTAACTGGGCCTTTAACATTAGCCATTGCGCAGTATAATAATTGCACAGAAAAATAAATTATCTAAAAGTTGCTATGACAAAGTAGGGTGCTTACATTAAAAGTCTTTAAATACAATAAAAACATGGACAGTATGTGTTACTTTACCTCTTTACCAGATGGGCCAGGTTGTCCAGCAGGACCAGGTGGACCCTACACATAAAAATGGAAAGCAGCTTCAGTTGACACCAGATCAGCATGTAAAAATGCAATTTACAGTGATCACAAAACAAAGAAAAAATCATCATCTCAGTTTGTACAGTAGACTAACTGCTCATCAATTATTAAGGATGCAAATTTGCAATCCAGATAAGTAGTTTTAATTTTTCAAGTCACACAGGGTAGTTTTGAGTGCATTGTAATAATCCCATAGTTAAGTTTGTAGCAAACTACAATTATCAATCATTTGAAGGCATAAAACATAATGTTAACTTACTGGTGGACCAGCTGGGCCAGGAATGTAATTGTATTGATTAGGTCCAGGTCCTTTACCACGTGTATCTGAAGGCTAAAAAGTAAGGAAAATTGTTTCTGTTATATTTAACATTTTCAATATATTTCAAATATTTAAAAACATATTACTTCAAGCAAGAAATAATTTACTTTCACATGAGCATGTTAGGGAGGAAATATAGTCACAATTGTATTTTGTTTTGAATACAATTATCATTTTGATCAAATAAAATAGTTATTACGATAATCATTAATTATTGGACCTCAGGTTGAGCAAAATACTGAGATATGTCAGTGTGTGTTCTCTGCCTTTAGTATTAGCAAAAATTGATCTAGAAGCTACTGACAAATCACAATATTTTGTGTGAACCGAGTTCAATAATTGTTTTATCATTCTCTTAGAAATAGCTTCTTTTACTTTAGGGGCAACCAGTAATGGAGCAACACACTTTTCACACAAATGTTCCGAAAGTTCAGCAAAGCGAGTAGCCATTGTTTACAAAACTGAAAGTAATGCACAAAGGTATTATTTGTTTGGCTCTGACAGAAATGTTTTTAACAAATGTGCATGCTCAAACTATTACTTGTATGCAGTTATTAGTAAATCGAGCAATCAGAATCAAGAACAAATATAAATAGAATGATAACTGCAAATATTTGCCGTTTCTGCTGGAATTTTCTTACTCTACTCATTATGGCCTTTGTCGCTATAGCTCCTTATCCACGAGGCTCTCCTCATCTCTGTTAAGTCGGTAATGTAATTACAATGTTGCAACTACATGTATGTGCATAATTAATTAAACACCAAATTTAAGAGGTTACTAATAGAATATATATTATTAATAAACCTACATCAGATACACCACCAGGTCCCGGTGGGCCAGGTTGACCTGGATCACCTTGATCTCCTGGATCTCCTGCACCACCTTGGGGACCCTGTAGATAGAAAACAAAAGTTATAAAGGTAGCAATTAGTGGGAATTGCTGAAGGAGTCAGATAGACAAGACACTAGTAGACAGTTAATGGCAACATTCTTGCACTCAACAAAAAAGCAGTGAAGCTACAAGCTGTTATTTTAGATAGCATTTGATAGTATGCAAGCAGCACAGCTCTAGTTACTCTGCCTGCCGTAGGCGAGGCAGAGTTTTAAATTCGCCCCGTTTCTGGGTTTTTATTCTTTTTCAGTGTCAGAAGCAGAAGTCGGTGCAGCGCTCATGGGTGATACCGCTGGGCACAAGCCGCGTGAGCCGACCTAAACACGGTGTTTAAACTCAATTTCCAGCGAAATATGTCAACAAAACACACATTTTAACATGTATGCTACTGTAGAACACCTAAACCGCAAGAAGGTTTTATGTGCAAAGATTCTTGCGCGAAATGTTTCAAAATGACAAATTCCACCGCGAAACTTTACCGAGGAGCGATGTATCGCGGTGAAGTTTTGAGAGCATGTTCCTATCATTTTCTGTTTTTTTCCACTTTATAAGAAATTTACAAATTTCTACACAAGAATCAAACGCAAATTCTACTAAAATATCTATGTACAAAACACAATTTTTAACATGTAATAGTGAACAAAAAGAGAAAGGAAGGCTCTTTATCAAAAGATTGCTCCTGAAATGTTTTAAAACGGCAAATTTTGATAGACTCCATCATTCCACACATTAGGAAATGTGTTCCTAATTCTAATCACGAAGCATTCGTTGTGATTTCTTTCCTTGGTTTTCTATACCTATGGTGAGATGCTGATATCTCGTGCAAAATGATTTATTTGCTTGTGGGATCTCATACATTTATAAAAGGTAAGAGACATTTAACATTCCAGTTCCAGAAATACATATGTTAGTCTAAAGTTCCCAACAAATTATATCATGGAGACTTCAGGCAGTGTGCTACAGAATTGATTTAAATTATGCTATCAGGTTAATATACTTATGTATTGTATACACTTTTAGTAAAATTTCCTTTACTTGCAACTAGCCAAAAATAAAACAGCCATATGTTGGTTGTATTATGACAAAAGAATCTTGTTTAATATATGTAGTATGAAAGTCTTTAATTTAAATTAAATTCTAAAAAATGCAATCTTACTAGGACTCTGGGCAGAGTCACTCAGACATTGATTTTTGGTTATTTTAGTGATTACATAAGATGTGCTAGCAATCTCTTAAAATACCTTGGAAGGTACCCTAATAATAACTGATTTAAAAAAGAGTTCGTTGGGCAGAACAGAAATAAGTGAATATACCCCCCCCCCCCCCAATGAACGCTCTAGTTACAGCCTTGTGCCCATTTTTGTTTTGGCAGGCGAAGTGAACGCCTTAGCAAGCGTCTTGTTTAGTTTTTAAATCACAGAACATTTCTAACCAACACGTCTGTCAAGCTACTACCATATGTTAATTAATGAATGTAAAGTGTAGTTTGAAATAAATATCAAGTACTCACCCTAAATCCTGTATTACCTCGTTCTCCTACAATACCTGGAGGGCCATCAGGGCCCTAAATAACACAAAGATCCATACATCACTCCAAACAAATAAAGGATTTAAAGCACAAATATACTAATTATTACTAAAATAAAAACCATTAGTAACATTTTAAAAAATCTTACCGGTAGACCTTTTTGCCCTTTTGGTCCCTTACCTTGATAGAAAAAGTAGATATAAATTAAGTTTAAATATGTATATGATACAAACCATACTTTGCTATACAATACAAACATTGCCAAATATAGCAGTCCCGCATATATCCCAGCACATGTTACATTGCTGCATTATCATGATAATGAAGTACAATTATGCAACATATTGCGGCATTACTGTACAGTATTGAGAATATCAATCAATTTAATCCTGAATGGCACAAATCAGACACATGTCAAATTTCAAACTAAGTCATGAAAAATCATGTGCTATGCTATCACCACTAAGCTGTGGAGGATAGCTGACAAGGGTAAACATAATCTATGTGTATGCAGTAAAAAAAATTATCTGTATTTGCAGGTATTTCCACCCTAAACACACATAATTATGCTTGCTCTAGTAAGCTACCGTCCCCAGCTTACTAATTGTCCACTGGCATCATCATACCAGCTGGTGAATTGCAGTAATTAAATCTAAACACTAAAACACTCACAATCTAAACACTCTTGGACATATGACCATCGCATGAAATGGAATGAAGCGTCCATTTTAGCGACTGAAAGTCATAAGTTCTCTCGCAAAATGAGAGAGTCAATTGAAATTGAAAAACATAGTACGATAGATCAAGAGGGTAAGCCACTAGACAGTACGTGGAGCGCTCTCTTTACTGTGCAAAATTAAATTCCTCTTTCTTCTTTGCGCACGCATGCTGGTTAATTAGAACCATTTCTCTACGTTAGAAATGACGTAGCTGATTTGACCGTTTAATTAACTTTTAAATCACGCGAGCATACAATCACGACACTTTATGTATAAAAAGGGGCGTGTGAATTCAAATAGTCATATTATTATAGCACTGATGAAGATCCGAGCTTACGGATCGAAAGCTCTGCAATAATAAATTTACTTGGTGTTTCCACAAAGATTAATAAGTATAATTAAATCTAGTTTAATTTTATAGTAATTAGTACTAGTTTTTAAGAGACAGGAATGCACAGGGTATAATCCACCAGAAATATATGATCAGTCATTGATCTATTTCATCATTCTGGTGTATATTCTGAGTTGCAAGCATTTATTTGTGAACCTGCAAAATTCACCAGCCATCATCACGCAGGCATATATAAATATAATACAATGTTAAATATGTTAATGTTAGTGTTAAAGTATTTATGAAAAATTTGCCCAACATTTTGTAAAATAAGATTTCTTTGGCAGAATTTTTCTAGCTCTGTTCGTTGTAAAGATATTCAATTTTATTGGATATGCAAATAACACAACCACAGACGTCATACTGTAGTATAACGAGTGTCTATTGGTTTGCTAATTTTGTAGCATATAATAATAAAAAATAACTAAAGCTACACTTACATGTGTGTAGGATGTAGCTTCTTTGAAAAGTGACTATGGACAAGGAAGTCACTGGTTGAATCATATCAAATAAAATTGAATACCTTGATAACTATAAGGCAGTTACAAAAATTCTACCAAAGAAGTTACGCTGTGATTCTAACTGATCTTTCTCATGCAATTAAAAAATGTGGGAGAAAATTTTGTTACATAAACACTTTAAATAATGATGATTTGCACAGCAACTTTGTAGGATCTTACAAAAACGAGTCAAAAGATAAAAATTGCACTGTTAGATCAATGGTGCTGTTAAATACTTTTAATAGGTAACACATTGACAAAATTTATCATGGAGTAATAACCTTTAACCTAACTTTATGGTTACTGCCATGGATCCTTCTCACAACAACGCTGAAGGCGGAAAGAAATGTCGAGCCAATCAAACCTCATGCAAAAGCAACCCTCACCATGAAGTCACCATGAACAAATTTAGAACAAAACCTGCTAGTGTATCAAAAGAGAACTTAGGTGGTTATTGCTTTGTATTTTTGGATATATTGTATAAAAATGCCTCTCGATTTAAATATCGTGACTTGAAGAAATTTGCAGCCGCCCTATCGAAAATCTAAAGGTTTTAATACTCTAAAAGACATGTTTGTTTCGACGTGTTTTGGGTCTATGAATAAAAAAATATGGTTACAATACAAATACAATCGTGCAGGTATAGCGCTTTCACCACTCGCACAAACGACTTGATGTGTTAATAGTTGTTGATAATATATAATACATACTATAGTTGTGGAATTGCTTAAAACGTTTCCACTGTTATCAAACCATAAATACCAGTGAACTGCTGCAATACCAACTGAAATACAATACATCTTTAGTAGAATCACACTAGTATACTATTGCAAATGCTGTAATTTGATTGGTTACTCTTCTCGCTATCTATTCCTCGATAGATAGCGAGTAGCGAAACAATCATCTTCTTATAGAGATTTCTTTTCAAAAAATTATTATAATTAAAAAAATTAATTGAATATTCCATGTTTGACCTCTGATTCTACTAAAACAATTAGAATCACCGCATAGAAATCTCGAGCTCGTAATCTAATTGTTAATTATAAAGCTGGAACTAGAGTGAACTAATGAGCCGTATAAAGATCCTATAAACGCAGAGCAAATTCTCTGTATTTAATGACAAGTAAATGTAGACGTCTTTAAAGCAAAAACCACAATTTTTTATAGGTTTTTATTGCACTGTTCGTTTGTTTTTGTTTGTTTTGTTGATTCGTCTCATCAATTTAAATTCCAATCATATATGTGCGTGATTATTTTATGTAGCTAGACAAAGTAGACAAGGGGCATCTGATATTAAATGTACTAAATTTCCCGCATGCACGGTTTCAAGAAGAAATGTTTCTATCATTTCTACTGCTCGTGGTTAAAGTGTCTGTATTGATTATAGAAAATAATTGCTCATCTCACGGATTTATGCAATCAAGTAATAGGCATGTAGCTACAGTATATTTCTGAGATACAGGTATATACATACGATAATATAAAGCAACTGTCGCGCACAAAACGTAGCATTTGCATGCTAGCTTGCACGGTATAAACTGAGTAAGTACTCCTTTGCCTTTCCAGGCATATTAGGCAACAGCATCAGAAGGTGTCGATCGTGTCGTTTTGGATCGTTTTAATTATAAAAAATATTGTCAAAAGCTCCCGTGTGCACATTTTGGCTGTTGTGAAAACGCTCGAAAACGATACCGGAATTTTGTTGTAATGAAAAAGCGTCGTGTTTCTCAGGATTGTTCTTGCGCGGTCAGCCATTTGAAAAAACACCTGCCACAGAATAACTTATGCTTAGGCCAAAAATTACTGACCCCTCTGCTACTTGCACTCCAATAAAATAAATAAAAATTAGGTAAAATTTATTATCACACATATGAATGCATGTAATTATATGTATGTATGTTTATCTTGATAATATCTAACTACAATTTTTATATTTGAATGCCAAATACAAAATATGCTATTGAAGTGAGTTACCGGTGTTTTGCTGTGTGTTAATTAAATCTGTACAGATGTCCAAACAAAATGGTATTAGAATGTGTGGCTATGTAAGAATTATATTTTACAGATACAACTCAAAAGTCCTTTTTATGAAAGTGATTTTTTTCTAAAACAGTAAAAGTTTTTCTTCCAGCATAATACTGAAAATATACACTCAAAGTCTTTTGTGCCCTGTACAGCATTACAAGCTATAATGTAAGTATCAAGTATGTGTATTGTCTGCGTTGCAACAAAAAAGTAAGAATATCTTTGTTTATTGTTTATCTTCCAAGTTCAATAAGTTTATTTGAACACAATCTGTAATTAAAGAATCAAATAAATTATTTCATAAATTTACGTGATATACTTGATTAAATCCTATAATACTACCATTTAGGAATTATTAGCCCGGGATCGAACGTCCGATATAGCAGCATCAACGCAAGACGACAGGCAAAACCCCATATTCAGAATACGCCTTGTTAAATAAGCTTTCAATGGTATTTAATGAATGAGCAATGTCCGTAAACCAAAAATGTATTGTTGCAATAATACTGCAGGGAATAGTTGAAAAATATGGAGCAATCTCACTCAAGGCCGGTCAAAGGACACGTCCGCAAGACGCAACAAGGACGCATTCATAAGTAAAGGTATTAGTTTGCGCAAGGTAAAAGTGCGCCAACAGACGTACATTTTACACAGTGTATCAAATATTGCAGGTCGACCTCACAATACACAAAGAAAATATAGAGCCTGACTGCAATATCTTATACAATATAAATATACAACCAATAACCTGTAAATATCCCAATATTACACTTTGGTTGTAAAAATGATTCAATCAACGTGTATACTGATGAACTAGTTGATATATGCAGATATTTTTACACAACCTTAGCGAACAGAACCTTTAAAATGTAAGTGATAATATACAAAAGGGTAATTCTATAACACACTAGACACAGCATATGTTGAAGCGCATTTTTCCCTATTGTATGCATATGTATATGATTTCACAGCGCATTTGAACGCGCGCATAAGTCATTCCGCCATTCTAAGCAGGAATGAATAACTAGATTTTGATTAATAAATATATGTATATATACCATCACATAGGTGAAGAATATTGTCTATATAATAATATAAATGAAAGCATTTTTCGTCAACATATTTGCTTACCGTCCTGTGCGGCTACGAAAGAGACGACTAACGCCAGTACCAACACGGCACTAAGAATTCTCATTGTGGTGACTGGACGCCAAACTATCCTCAGTTAGAAGCAAATCCTTTCAGTTAAAAGGTAAGGCGTAAAGAAGGACGACTAGCGACCAGTTAGAGAGCAATCGCGTGTGACTAGGACACTGAAATCAGCCGTGCAAATCCAAGCCAGCCAATCGGTGTTACCTATGAATGGCTGCGTTCAGGCTGCGTCGACAGTCAGGGCGCTGACTTGGAGATCAAATGAATAACTGCATTGTTCCGCATGAAACATGCGCTTGTATTTAATAATATTAACTAGATCATATATCTTTTATATTCATTTTTTACTCTAGTCACGCAATATTATCACGCATAGTGAGTGCGGGCTGCAAAATATCTTTTTTCATTACATGTGAGTGGAAAATTTATGTAAAAGAACGCTGCACTAGGTGTGTTTTTCAAAAAATGTGATCTAAAAATCCGACAGCAGGTGAGGTCAAATGAGCCGATTATTGTCAATGATTACAAATGATATCTGTCTCTCCCTGGGACATATAAAGTAACCATGACAACGCCGGATAAAGTTCGTGATTTATGTTAATTTCCCCAAATATTACAGCACGCTATGCGGCGCTTCCCTTATCATCACACATGCAACTTGGATATGAAAATAGCTAACCAACTCAACTTCTAAAAATTACACAAATACCGTAATACACAAATTATTTTCCACATTAAAAATTAATTGACCAAATTATAGATATCGATAAGCACGTCATATTTGACTGTACCGACGATAAAATACATATACATGCAGAGTTAGGTAGCTAACTGAGATAATGTTTGCACTGGCGCAAAACATTTTTGATGCTAAAGATACCGATTCTATGCAGATTTAGTGTGCAAATTATAAAATTTAAAACGTAGAAAACTACTATTAATGTCGCCAACATGCTATTACATAAAATTATATGCCCTAAATTAGTAATTATAAATGCACATGAAATATCCACTTAAATTTATCATCCTCATCAAATACCCTGGGTACGAGGTTGATCTTCATCGTTATCTATTTATTATCTGTAAAACCTGAAGAGCTCAAAGCAATAAACTAAAAAATAGTCTATATTCAAAAACAGACTCATGCTACCAGAATAAAGTGTTCGGCTTACACCTCTGAAACTATTTTTTAGTCATATAAAGTTAAATTTGATGAGTATGTTTGACTGACACAGAATCAGTCACTCTTACATTTTGTGTAACCATAGTAACTAAGAAATAACTTCCAGTTGGGTAAAATATAGGGATGCGCTGAAAGTAATTCAGGCCAAACTAACATGCAAGTAATCTCAAACGCAGCTTCATTAGGTAGCTAAAACTAAGGGCGGTGTGCATGTCATTTAAACCTAAAAAAATCTGGAGTTTAAAACGATAAAAGGTTCATAGTTATCGTATACAAAATATACGACGAGAAAGCTCCAATAAATAGTACTTTTTGCCTGCTATGATTCCTGTGCACAACTCTTTTTAGGTTCACATAGATGTTTAAGTGATACATAAACACAAAAAAAACTAGTAGAATTGATCCAGCATTAAATTTAGGAGAATTTTTAAAAGATCGCGAGAAGCAAACACATTTAATGTTTTTGCATCCATTCCTGTAATCATTAAACCGATTTTTTGGGTCTTAAACTCAGCTTAAGTGAAAATATTTCATGCAGAGTTGTATGCTGTTTTAGTTCTATATCACCTCAAAATATAAATATGGCCGCTAAAGTGAAATTTCGCAAAATGTTCAAAAAATTTATATGAAGATGATTTTAGACCAAGGTAGGGTTTTTTGCATTTTCTGCGGGGGTGACCGATTTTTTAAAAATTCATATTTCAAAATAGATCGTATTTCGAACCTAAATATTTTTGCTAATTTTGACCTTGACGAAACTTGCTCATGTTTAGTGATCATGTTTAGTAAAGTAAATTATGAGCATAAATAGTTTCAAAACCATCCTTAGAGATATGAAAAACTAGATTCATTTAATCAAACACTGCAGAAAACAATTAACTAAAATCGTAATCATACGCGGCCCTATTGACTGCGTAGTTTCAGTAATATATCGAGATCAGCGCGCACGTAAATATTTATATGCGCACTGATCTCTATATATTACTGAAACTTAGAAACCGAAGATGCGAGTTCATCGTTGCTAAAACACTGACCGTCCTCAAGTAACAGACAAGAGTTAAGTTTAAGTCATCATGAGAATTTTTCGTTGTTCTCTCCAGTGTAAGATTAACATGAATCTAGTTTTTTAAATCTCCACAAGCATTGGCTCTGAAATAGAATTGCTTAGCATCTAGCTCAAAGACAAGCATTATGTCGTCACGAGAATGTTTTGTGCACTTAAATTGCATGGATAAAACTCCCTCGAGAATACAAATTTTTCATTATGACCTCCCTCAAAACAATTATCAAATATTGGACGAAGTTGAGCAAAATACCGTGATTTGTCGGTGGCGAGAAGATCAATTATTTGTCAATGCGAAGAGGCAAATAATTGACCTACGAGCTACCAACAAATCACGATTTTTTTGAGAGAACCGTTCTATTAACCTCTTACAAAGCTTTTTGTGAAACTTGACTGCTAGGAACAACAAGGCAGCAACCACTGATTACAATTTTTGAAAGCAATGCGCATGCTCAGAGCCGCAGCATTACTTGTAGCTCAGTTGTTTTTTCACAAATGCGCATGCTCAAACTGTTATCTACAAGCAGTTATTTGAAGGTAAATTGGCCAATCAGAATTAAGAATGGATATAAAGAGAATCACGATACCAAATATAGAAATTTTTATGTCAAACTCCTCTATACAGTGTGACTCACGATATTACTTTCATGAGATATTTATGCCGCACGTATTCAAAATGAGCATTGCTATTCATTAAAACTTACGAACATCAAAACAAAGTTGTGAGAAGATCTTTACGATGTTGATATTTGATGTTAGTCACATGACTGAAAAAATATGGCGTTGTTCCATATTTGGGGTGGACCACGCTATTAGTTTTAAAGATATGATAACACGACAGGACGTCGTTTTTAACTTAATTGGAAGTGGAAACGACATTCTTTAACCAAAAACAGCATAGTTAACAACAAGAGAATGTTTTAGCTAGAAAATGAACGAACTTGGTGTCATAGTTGAAGGATTTTTCAAAGATTACGTGGAACGGTGGAAAAGAGGGATTCTGGACTTCTAAAATGGATAAGAATGGAAGGTATTAGGCGTTTGAAGGAGAACTGTTCGTAAATTATCATGATCAACGTCTATCAACATTTTGAGAAAGTTTGCTTTGCCATATATCTTCAAAACTAGCAATGATGGATTTCTGGTAAGCAATAATAATTCTAAAAGTACCTCCACTGGTGTCGTGGAATAAACGTTTGGAACTGGATTGAGGAAAAAAAATGCTTGAGAGCACAACAAGTCGAGAAAGACAAGACAGACAAGTCGAGATCAACATGATAATTCCCTAATGCTGGAAAAGGAACTTCTGATGAAAGGTTTTAGGTACCTGCCAAAGAAGTGGTAGAACGATCATTTAGATCTGTATCATTACCAACCAACATGTCTTCATATGTGCCTAAATGTGCAAAAGAGACCTCTGATCCCTATTTCCGCTGTTACCAGCAGAACTCGTTTACTTTGCCACCTTTTTGTTGACTCCTTAGCCTCGCTGGTCACATACCATCATTGAATATCAATAATCTAACCCATGCATACATTTTCCAAGCTTTATCATGCTGATTTCGTCTGCCCGTCAAAAGGACAAACTTCTGCTGTGCTCTCAAGCATTTTTTTGCCTCAATCCAGTGCCAAACGTTTATTCCACAACACCAGTGGAGGTACTTTTAGAATTATTATTGCTTACCAGGAATCCATCATTGCTAGTTTTGAAGATATATGGCAAAGCAAACTTTCTCAAAATGTTGATAGACGTTGATCATGATAATTTACGAACAGTTCTCCTTCAAACGCCTAATATCTCCCACTCTTATCCATTTTAGAAATCCAGAATCCCTCTTTTCCACCGTTCCACGTAATTTTTGAAAAATCCTTCAACTATGACACCAAGTTCGTTTATTTTCTAGCTAAAACATTCTCTTGTTGTTACCTATGCTGTTTTTGGTTAAAGAATGTCGTTCCCACTTCCAATTAAGTTAAAAACGACGTCTTATCGTGTTATCATATTTTTAAAACTAATAGAGTGGTCCTCCTGAAATATGGAACAGCGCCATATTTTTTCAGTCATGTGACTAACATCAAATATCAACATCGTAAAGATCTTCTCACAACATTGTTTTGATGTTCGTAAGTTTTAATGAATAGCAATGCTCATTTTGAATACGTACGGCATAAATATTTCATACAAGTAATATCGTGAGTCGCAGTGTATACTTGCTAATTTTGGCCTGCTAGTTTTTCGAACATTCACTGCGTGCTATTTGATGTAATGGTACTTACTTATAATTACATCAGTACAGACTTGATCATCTCGACATGCTGCTGCTTGACAACATCGTTGAAATGAAGCACATTGGCCATCATTTGTGCACGTATCCTCAGGCGGTGGACCACAAACACTGCTTGGAGCTGGACATAAATCTGTAAAATATTCAACAAAGTTTGTATTTTACTAGCTGCTACAACATGAACACAAGTTAGATTTCAACTAAATTTTCTATCTGGCAGGCAGGGAAACTTTGAGCTTTCAGGTAAAACCAACTAACATAGTAGAGACAAACGAACAACGTCGCCTCGCAGGAAAAATAACGTTTTTGTGGACAACTTGCTTCAGGAATATCAGCACCATGAGAATTCAGTGTTGGTAATTCAGTGAATTCAGGATAATGAGCTAGGATTGTAAGCTTGGAAAATAGTCGTTATAGAAAGCTGTTTGGACATTTAATATTCACGAATCAACTGATACGCAAGATTTTTCGAGTCTTTTCAGTTCTACACTGCGACTCACGATATTACTTGTATGAGATATTTATGCCGTACGTATTCAAAATGAGCATTGCTATTCATTAAAACTTACGAACATCAAAACAAAGTTGTGAGAAGATCTTTACGATGTTGATATTTGATGTTAGTCACATGACTGAAAAAATATGGCGTTGTTCCATATTTGGGGTGGACCATGCTATTAGTTTTAAAAATATGATAACACGACAGGACGTCGTCTTTAACTTAATTGGAAGTGGAAACGACATTCTTTAACCAAAAACAGCATAGTTAACTACAAGAGAATGTTTTAGCTAGAAAATAAACGAACTTGGTGTCATAGTTGATGGATTTTTCAAAGATTACGTGGAACGGTGGAAAAGAGGGATTCTGGACTTCTAAAATGGATGAGAATGGAAGGTATTAGGCGTTTGAAGGAGAACTGTTCGTAAATTATCATGATCAGCGTCTATCAACATTTTGAGAAAGTTTGCTTTGCCATATATCTTCAAAACTAGCAATGATGGATTTCTGGTAAGCAATAATAATTCTAAAAGTACCTCCACTGGTGTCGTGGAATAAACGTTTGGAACTGGATTGAGGAAAAAAAATGCTTGAGAGCACAGCAGAAGTTTGTCCTTTTGACGGGCAGACGAAATCAGCATGATAAAGCTTGAAAATGTATGCATGGGTTAGATTATTGATATTCACTGTATAAGACCGTTAACGCAAACGTTTTCCAGTTTTCTACCAGTGATGTTTTTCGCGTAAAGCGACTTTTTGCTTTAGTGCAAACCTATTGTAATTAGTTACAACTGGAAGATGGAAGACAAGGGGGAAAAGTCACTTCGCGCGAGAATATTCGCTAGTGGAAATTTTGCAACCAATGGACTTTCAACCTTTTATAAAAATTTTTTAAAAAATCGAAATAGAAGAAAATATTACCACAGCTTGAAAGAACATCTTAAACTTAGTAAAATTGCAAAGTTTGGTTGTAAAATGTTGTAAACTATAGAAAATAGAGCCTTGCGAAGTTGGCAAATTTTCTGTAGTTTTGTATTATCTGTGAGAAATGAATACCCAAGGGTATCAACTGGGTATTATTTTCCACCCTTTATACAAGTGTATACAAAATTCGCAAGGCTATATTTTCCATATTTTAGAGCATTTCACAACCAAACTTTGCAATTTTACTAAGTTTAGAATCGATGCTCTTTCAACGTGTGGTAATATTTTTGCCTGTTTCGAATTTTTTTTAAATTTCGTCTAAAAGTTTAAAGGTTTATAGAACAACATAAAATCAGAAACTTACAGACAGAAAGAGAAAAGAAAAATGAATTAAAATAAAATAAAATAAATTTATCAAAATATATGGTAGCTTCTTTTGGATAATTACTGAGAGCAATATTCTGGCAATTAATACTATTTCATCATAAAAAACTGCTCTGTAAAAGCTACCGTAGCCCTCCCCCCACCCCCAGTTTAGCCAACCCTGCAATCAGTGCAATGAACAAGTTACATTGATGATAAAACTCACTGGCACCTTGAAGGGATGTGGTATACTTATGCATCAGAAATATTGAACTAGCTGTTATATCTGTATTTAAAAAGGACAAAGATACTGGCCATCTTTATCCATAGAGAAGGGCAAATGTCTTGAAGAAGAAATTGGCAAATATCGCAGTATAATTTTGAGGGGACGCCACGTACTAAATTTATGATCGTGGTTTTACAAGTGACCAAATTAAATGCAAGTAATCGTTACTTTTTGAGTAACTGTAACGATAACTAGTTACCTTTAAAAATAAAGTGACAGTCGTCACTTCATTTTAGCTGAAAATGAAACGATAATGCGTTACAAGCTGAACTTTACGTAATTTTTTTCTTTACATTTCGTATAGAATTTTTACGACGATAAAATTCGCAAGCAACTCGAGAACAGATCAGAGCGCAAGTCTGACTGGGTAGTGAGTTTATGTCTGTGTTTCGTATTTATAATTAAAATTATAAATTATTATGGATTATAGATTATGAATTATTCTTTACAAGCTAATTATTTCTAGGTAACTTGTAACTATAGTTACAAAAATATTAGATTAATTTTGCAACGGTAACTAGCTACATTATCTTCAGTGTAACTTTTACCAGTAACTGGTTCTTTTTATTAGTATGTAACTGCAACTAGTTCCAAAAACTGCATGAGAAACTTTTAGTAAATAGAATTAAATTATACTGAGATTTATATTCACCATGCAAACATGTACAAAAAACTTATAACTATAGCCATTTGAACTATAGGACTGCAGAAATTCCTAGATGGCCCTGTTCCACAAATATTAAAATCTCTAGTCTTCGCCTCACATTCATATAACATTTTAAGAAGGAGTTAAATACACAGGTTTACATCTTCTTTTATTCTGCTTGACCCCATTACGATAGTGATATCTTAAATTTTATCTTCTATTTAACATTTCTATTTAACAATTAGTCGCCGAAGGCGAGGTGATTACAAGCCTATATTCCCTGAGCCGAAGTGAATATAGGCTTGTAATCACCGAGCCTGAGGCGACTAATTGTTTTAGCATAAATTTCCAGGTGTCTACTAATAATAATCCACTAAACTTTACAAAAATTCACTTTTTATTCAGTACTGCATAAAAAAGCAAAAATCAAAAAGCTATAGTCACTGGTCAGTGACTATCACTTCAGAGACAGTGATTCTTGACCAATCAGAATGCAGGAAAATCAATAGTCACCTGGAAATTTATACCAACATGAAATAGTACTTGTGAAATACATGAATGTGCTGAAATCTTCATTAACCTCGACTAGTATTTCATTGCTATTTGTGGATAGTAATGTTTTTTATTGAATTCCTTTAAAAATAAACTGAAATGAACTGAAATTGACCAGCATAGAGCCATTGCACCGACGTCATCTAGATACTTCAAGTGTTAAGCCAGGTACAGCTTTAAAAATGAACAACAAACTAAGTAAGGGTCCGACATTCAACATTATGTCAAAATTCACATTAATTTGAAAGTGCATACAAATCTATATTCGTCCTCCAGATGTAACGTACAAAGGGTCTATGTAACGATACAGAGTCATTAAGATATCGAATTAAGATATACAGCTTTAATAACAAAAGCACTGAGCCAGTGATTCAGGTTTTGATAACGACTATCTTTACTTTGCTGGTTTTTCTACTGAATCTGAGGAATTTTGAGGGGGTTTTTTTCTTCGCTGGTTCTTCGAATGAATCAACTTCTTCTTGGGTTTGAAACTACTCCCTTGAAATATTGCTCTTTTTTCTTTTGGAGGATCTCAGGTGCGGTGCGTGCAACCCATCATGGCTGGTTAAGGAAACAACCGACAACGGATAAACGTTATAATGCATATGTTTCTGCTTTTCGGTTTCCTTGCGAGCATTCCTTGCTAGCATTCAGGAATGACTAGAAGATTTCAGTACCATACTGCAGCTCATAACACGTTCAACATCTATACGCTGTGTGTCCAACCTCATCCTTGCAAATGCAATTTTGAAGATAGGCAGCATCGTACCATTGGAATCGTTTTCTAGCCCAACAAAACTGAAACGGTCTCCCACAAAAAGATGGGATCTTCTTCTACCCGAATTGATATAGGCAGAATTTGACATCTCGAGTGAACTCCCTTCGTTCAAAAGCTCAAATTCCTTTAACACATCAATGTCATGTCAACACATCTTCTTGGTTAAAAAACCTTTGGTGGATGAGTCGACAAATCCTTGCATCTCCATTGTTGAGTTGCGCATTAATGGTATTGAATTCAACTCCCTTGGAAGACGTGGTGCCATTTCCTTTCTCTGAAACCTGCTTGCTTGCTCGCTAAATCTTAACACCAGCTACCTTCTACACTATTTTAAAAACCAAAGTGCAGGCTCCACTTCGGCAAAAAAATCCCCTTAAACCCCCTAGATGACTCGCGCATGGATTCAATCTCCAATAATATTGAAATACATAATATGAATTCTGAAGAATTGTAGACCAAAACATGTCAGAGTAAAAATTCTTAATGATATCCTAACGTCTTTTCCTCAAACGAATATGCATTTTCTGATCCTAACTCACAGTTAAACGATTGTATTCTAGTTCTAATTTTGTGTAGTTTGTACAGTTGCCTAGATTGCCCACCCATGAAAGATACTGTAATTCACAAACTTTTCCTTGACTTTAAATTTATGTGCTTACTTGGTGGGAAGAGGTGGTGGGAAGAAAGCAGCATTTCCACACTGTATTTGTACAAGACTGTCCTGGTAGGTAGATATGATTAGCAAAGAGAGAGACAAATAAGCATAATATGCAGTCACCTCCTCCCACAGTAATTGTGGAAACCCTGGGAGAAAGTTGCCTGCCACACACATGTAATGTATACAGGGGTGTACCCATGGCCCTACTTTTTGGATGCAAGACATTCAAGGGGAATCAGGCAATGCCGTCCAGGGAAAAAATCACCGACCCAACATCCCTATGGAACTAGGAATTTGTGTTTGGCAACTAAAATCTCTTGTTTTTGTGCTTGATTACTAAATGCTGGTTTTGTTGTTGTGCTTTCTAACTTCATTTTTAAAATATTTATCTAATTCGATTTGAATAAGTGAATAACTTGTGTACCAGTCTTCTTTTATAGTGAGATTCCCTGAAACAGCATTCCATTTAGATTTAATCATTTTTGACATTAACAGTTTGGGGGTGACCACTCCCCTCCCTTGACTACACCCTTGGTAATATGCTGATGTGTTGGGTCATGATATTAGTACCTAATATCTAGGGAATAAAATCTGATAGTTTTTAACATATATTGTCCAAATACCTCCGGCACCTAAAAAGTGAAATATGTTTCAAGTGTTTTCTGATGTGCTGAGCAGAAACAGTTACTAAAAAAGTTAAACTACATTGGTTGTTTTTAGAGAAATATTAGCAAAGCATAACCTTATTTTAGTCATGCTAGGCTAACTATCTGTGTTTAAAATTAGATCAACTGGTTTTTATCCTTGTGACAGATAATTTGTCTGGATGACTTAAGACAAGAATTTTTCTTCTGTCATTTTAAAAATTTGTCTCAAGCGTAAAGTTCGACATAAAAAGCATTATCTGTCTAGACGAACTTAGTCTTTGGTTCATCTTGACTTAAACTTGGTTAATTCGTCTTGTCTGTTGAAGATGTCGATCGAGGTAATCGACATAATATGAGGAGTATTTACATAAGTTTAAGTCAAACATTACAAATGAGCAGTGGTTTCATATCAAAATGGGGGAAAGAAACACAGGTTTCTAGGTAGTCTTTAGATAAATACTGTATCTAGGTTTTTACAGTTTAGATAAATCATCATGTTTGACGGATTAAATACCAGACGTTTAATATGTCTAGACCAATCATCCGTCCTAAACCATAAAACGGACACTTACATGTATGTCACGAGTCAAATTCCCGGGGATTGCCCGGTGGGGGAGTATAGTCACGATCGGATTTAACTCGTACATAATGAAAAAATCAAATTCTAAAAAAGTAAATGAGAATTCTACTGTGACCAACCTCTTTAGATGCTCAAGATGTCTTTTTAATAAACGTTTTTAACAATATACTTTTCTCAAAATTGCTTCATGTATATATACTATATAACATAGTACTTTAATTAAATATGTACTATCAAATAATTATATCAAATGATATAACTTTTGTAAATACTATAATTTTTTAAAAAATAGTTTTGTTTTTCATGTCAGTACTTCATGTAAAACTGAACGAGAAAGTTCGGTTAGTGCCAGTGTGTTTATAAAGAAACGTCTTGACAGCTTGGTTTCAAGTTTCAGGCAAATGTTTGAATCATGTCTGGATCAATAATAATTTCCCTTTTTAAAATTTTGAAAGAAACAAAGGTATGAAAATACAGAAATGAGAACAGTGGGTTGAACGTTAACCCTAAAAACAAGAAAAATAAAGCCTTATACTCAGGCTACGTTAACCCATGGTTAGCCAATCTTTAATTTTAGAAAAAGTTCGAAAGATTCGAAATTTGAGCAGTTTTCGTATCTGGGCTCTGATATCTGGGTACGCTACGGGCACAAGAATAGGGAGTCTCCGTTTCCGTTTGGCATGAGCAGAACCGATGCGCAGAATGGATTGTTCTATTATACCAGTCTATTTCCGGTTTCTTCCGTTTATTTCAAAACATCAGAAACCAAAATTATATTGACCCAGACAAGATTACTGAAGAAATATTTCCAAGTCCATATTAATTATATATCCTATGGTAAAAGTTAACCGGCTTTGAAATTATGACCAACCAGGCCCAGAAACAAATATCAATGATTCAGTTATGTCCTTTGATCGTCATTGGCGATGATGTAGAGCACGCTTTCTATCAAATCACTTCCTAGCTCCTTCGGAATAATTAATATAATAAAGGAGACTATCACACCACAGCTCATGACTTTGGAGTCATTCCTAACAGTCTATCTACGGTTTTCAGAACTTCCTCTTTGTGGTCCCTTGCTATATGTTTCTGAGTCCCCCCTGATCGTAGCAGTAATGATGGGGATGCCTCGAGTGGCGATCGATGGTGGTGCGTGGTTGTGTGTAGCACATGGATACAACCAATTCGCGCGTTATAAAACAAATCGTTCATTAAAAATATATTAATTTGTGGAAACACCGCGTAAGTTTAGTATCGCCAAGCTTTCGATCCGTAAGCTTGATCCTCATCAGTGCTAATAGTAAAAAAATAATAGAGAGCTTTACGATATAAACATACGTGGTGTTTCCACAAAATTATTTTTTTAATTTTGTATTCACCATGCAAACATACGAGGAAATTAAAACGATCATTGCGCAAAATCATAGTGATACAAGCAGAAATTAACGCAGACAATTTGGCGGGAAATTAACTACTGACTTCCCGACAAAGGGCCGTCGTTAAATATGTCGAACGTCTGTTGGCATACAAAATAAAGCAAATTTCGAAAATAGACGTTTTGTATTCCTGATAATCAAGAAAAAACAAGAAAACGACGGGGTCGTTGATATTTCGTCTTTATTCCAAAGACATTGTCAAACCAATAGTAAGCTGTAAGCAAGCTGTAGTTAGCCAATCAGGTGAAGAACATTGAAGGAATGCATGAGTAGTACTTACCCGTCACTATGGGGTCGGAAGTAATTAGTATGCGGGATGTGGCGCCGGAAGTAAGGAGTACGTCATGCACTGACGTCATGATCACGTTACCAGTAACGTCACCAGTAACGTTACCAGTAATGTTACCAGTAATGTTACCAGTAATGTTACCAGTAACGTTACCGGTAACGTTACCGATCAGATGGCGGCTAACGTCAGCATGATAACGTTATGGCTTGTAGGGATATGCCTAATATGGTTGAGTAAACATATAAAAGAGAACTGTGTTTCCACATGTTTATTAAGATATAGCCTTCTCATTACAAGCATTTACTTAAAGCAATAGTTTATCTTTGGCTCTGTAGTGTTTTCCTTGGTTTCTTTGACAATGGATTGGACGGTAGGCTCATCGCTGTGTAAATTCAACCATTTGGTATGACCTGTAGACCGGTGCTTTAATTTCACAGGTCAATAATTTTCGCCATTTATCTCAACACCTCCACGGACAGGTTGATAACTTGTATTACACGATGTGTTGTACATTTCGATGATAACATATCCTTCGGGAATCTTACGGACCTCCGGTGCTTCCGAGGTGTATTCTTGCCACTCGGGAATAGTTGCATTGGACCAGGTGACAGTTTGCACAGGCTTCTTCCTTGAAAAGGTGATTTTGGTTGTTGTGCTGTGTTTGCCTAAGGGCTTGGTTTCCACACGTGTAGGCTCAGTACTGTTTACACCAAAGTGATAAGCATAGCATTCTCCAAATAGGTCTGCAAGAATTTGATTATCGGGTGGTGTGCCGGGCTTGTTGTCCACCAACAAGTATCCATACGGTTTTTCGGTCTCCTTGTAATAAGCATTCAAAAAGTGCACTCTATTCTTGTCAAACATGCGTTCTGCAATAATTTCGATTTGTTTCCGATCGCTAGGACTTCGGAAGAGAGCCAAATACTGGGCATTTCGGCTGATATCTGTGTTATATTTCCCCTTGGAAAACATTTTTGCAGCAATAGGATAACACTGGCGTTTCGATGGCGGTCTTGGGTAAACAGTCGAGATACCCAGGACTGTCTGTCGCTTCAGCCATCAAATCGTCTAGGATGATAATGTTATTGTACCGTGCATTGATTTCACATAGATCTTCAGACAGTTCGGGTACACCTCTTTCAAATCGGATGCTTTTTCCGAGCGATGTTTTCAACATTCCATAACATTCTTGCCATTGATTGTAGTACCAAAAAATGCGAATACTCTTTTGCTCTTCATACACGATACGATTGTTTTCAAAAATTTGTTGGACAAAATACGTTTTTCCACTTTGTATAGGACCCACAACCAAAAGTGAGAATTTATGGCGGAAGTTGAATTCCGGACATGGTTTGGTTGCCAAAGATGTCGTACGCGCTGATGTTCTTGGTCTTTTTGCGGGTGGCGAATGTTCACTTTGTTTCACACGCTTTTGTCCGGGCTTCTCAACGTTCATATAGGACATGGTCATATGCGGAGACCTTTCGACGCGGGGCTGCCATGACGACACCTGGGCTTGCTTAAGATAGGATTTTCTCTCCTCAGAAGATAAGCCGTGAACTTGTAAAAGATGTGTACTGATATTCTTTAAATCAGGTCGTCCGCAAACCGGGCAGGTCCGGCGAAATCGTCTTTGCATGGCTGCTCCAGTAAATGATTCCAGCTTAGATAGAAACATGATTCTATATACTATTGCTTTGAGGGAGCAGTGGTGTGGAAATTCTCTAAAGCTTCTGTGAAGCTTCTGTGAAGCTTCTGTGAAGCTTCTGTCAAGCTTCTGGGAAGCTTCTGTGAAGCTTTTGTCAAGATTCTGTCAAGCTTCGGCCAAGCTTCTATAATCAGTCGCACATAACCGAGAATTCGCTTATTTTGCACGGACATTCGTAAGACAATGGACAGTCAATACAGCGAAAGCCTCGTAGGCGATGACTACAGCGAAAGTTCCATGGAAACCCATGCCGAAGACGATAGTAGCATTACGACAGAAGACCGTGATGAAAAAAGTTCTGAAGAAGAACAAAGCAGCGTCACAACTGAAGACAGTTCTGATGAGGAAATCGATCACTGGAGTACATTGATCAACGACGCAGCGTCTAAGGTCCGGGATCAGTACGATGACATCTTGCAAGCGCTTCTCATCTAGGGTCATGACGAAAGCAAAGCGAAAGAGAGAGCCTTTGCGCAAATTTTACCTGTTTTCCAAAAGGAACTGGGCGATGTCTACATGGATAACCTGGCATGGATGAAAGCGTTGAAAAAAGATCCCATCCACAAAAAGATTATGGCGACCCGAGATGATTATGTGAACAACGATATGTTTGATCCGGATGAAGCTATAACAGCGGCCGTCAAGAAGAGAAAGTTTTTACTGAAACGGCTTTTAGAAGCTCAAGGACGTTTTCCAGAACAACGAATCCAAACACTAGAGATAAACTATTGCCCTAAGTAAATGTTTGTAATGAGAAGGCTATATCTTAATAAACATGTGGAAACACAGTTCTCTTTTATAGTTTACTCAACCATATTAGGCATATCCCTACAAGCCATAACGTTATCATGCTGACGTTAGCCGCCATCTGATCGGTAACGTTACCGGTAACATTACTGGTAACATTACTGGTAACATTACTGGTAACATTACTGGTAACATTACTGGTAACGTTACTGGTAACGTTACTGGTAACGTGATCATGACGTCAGCGCATGACGTACTCGTTACTTCCGGCGCCACATCCCGCATACTAATTACTTTCGACCCCATAGTGACGGGTAAGTACTACTTGCATGCGTTGATGAAGCGTTACGAAAATAAAGATCATTGTTTGCTCGCTTTGAGTCCACAATGTAACTCTGGCATTTTACGTTTTATAAATAGCGCTTCTAGTACAAGCAACTGATTAGGATTGTTATATTTACACATAGGCGTACGGGCTTGTAAATTTTAGGGGGGCGGACGTCAGTCTGCCCGACGAACGCCGATGGCGTGAGCATTTTTAGGGGGGTCCAGGGGTTCCCCCCGGAAAATTTTGAAAACTAATCTTGCGTTGTGGGGTGAGATTTTGTGCATGAAGAGGGTGAGGAATTTTGTCCCGTTTATTATATTAGCTTATAAATATTGTCAAAAGAAATGTGAGGCACGGTGGCTTCGATGGCCAAAAACATCAATAATTCTGTCCATGTCATTTTCAAGAGTTCTATTAGTATGTGCTCGTTCCATGCAAAGAAAAGAAATAAGGTTTTTAACTAGGAATTCACCTTGTCTTCCTAAATATGGTAGTTTTAGTCAAATTTTGGGTACCGAATCATCATTATTTTCATGTAATGGGATGTTGTTATGATTACAGAGTTTGGCTTTGAGTTTCTTGATGAGGAAATTCCATACTTTTGTAGGAAAACCATTCCAGAACATAAAACGTTTAATCTTGTTGATTTGATTATTAGAGTAAATAGCGTAGCGTTAGAACAAATCTTAGAAGCGCAAAAAAAGTAAAGAATTTATTCAAGAAACTTTACGGCCGAAAGGTTCGAAGCTTGAAAAGTTGGACATCAACTGATGTTCAACGTAATGCGTTAAGCTATGATACAAGATTCTAAATAGAAAATTTTTATTACGTGACGTAAACAATACGAATATTTTCTATTTTGAATTTTTTTTATGATTTTGCTCAAAGGCAGATCACTATGTTGGGCATTGATTCCCTCCTACATGACAATGTCTTATAAAGTAGCGAAAATGCGAAATATCCTATAGTTTTTGCTTTTAGCGTTTTTGAGTGCACTACTACATTGGCAATGTTAGTTCATAACGACAATTAGTTATAATCTTATATAATATCATTTTTTTTAGTTTACTCGATTCTGATTGGTTAAGAAGTGTGCCGATTAATCCTTAATCGGCACATTGTGCCGATTAAAAATTAATCGGCACGGAAACGGGCTATACGTCATGTAGTAAAATGTTTTTGTGATAAAATTTGTCAACATTTTTGTATTTTTATTTTGAAATATTCAAAAAATCAGCAGTTTTTTGTACAAAAATGTTCACAAGGTGGTTAAAAAACTTTCGATGGATGAATACTCGTGTTAGAAAAGGTTTCTTTGAAGAGAAAATGGCAACCTGAAAGTATTTGTTGCGAAAGTTTGCGAAACATATCGTCGACAGCACTTCATTCACAAAAACAGTTAAGTTCAGCATTGAAATATGTAGTAAAATGATATTAATAGGAAATTACACTTGTTCTCGGAGTATTGATGAAAAATCTCACTTGTGTTTGGCGAAATATTTATAATACCGCTCGTGCTACGCACTCGCGGTATTATAAACATTTCGCCAAACACTCGTGCGATTTTTCATGAATACTTCTCGAACCGTGTAATTTCCTATACTAATTACATTTTTAACTCTCTATAATTGGAAATATCCGCTTATAAAACGACCCTGGCCACTAAAAGCCATCGTTAAGTACAACTTCTGATAATTGTAACGTCATCAAGTTATGCACTGTCTATATCTCATAGCAGACACCGGTTTTATCATTTACACCCAAAAGGTATGTAGCTGCACTTGGACATTACCGCTCTTGCTTAGTATATGCGAAGTCCTAAAGTCTATCAAAATAAAAATGAATTTATAAGGTTCCTTAAGGCCATAAAGTCGCCAAGTGTTTCCACATAGGCTTAATTAAAACGTATCAGGCGGGCCGTATCATATAGATGGAGAATCAGCAACGTTAGCGCCAATAATTTAGTCTGCGTTCCAAGCCCATATTTTCGATTATTTGCAGTATGCACACTGATCGGATTTTTGCATTGGTTGCAAGGATTTTGTTTTTTCTCCGCAATGTTTTCAGTTTGATCACGTTCAGTTTCCGTCTGATCACGAAAACTGCATGTTTTTAGAAATATGAATTAACTTATGCGTAACTTGAAAACCAACGACTTTTGCCTTTAGGCTTCTGAAGAAAAACCGGCATGTCCATTTGGTGCAACTGCGGATCAGGGACGTAGCCAGAACATTCAAAGGTTTCCGAGGAGTCTGCCACATTGCCGTATGGCCATATCGGTGTCAATAACGAGATAAAAATGTCTTGAATGTGCATCTATAGAGATAATGGAGGTGCCCACAACATTTTCATGCCGTTCTTATATCGTTTTTAGCGTCGCATCGTCTTTCCGCACCTATCTATGAACAAAGGGGGGGGGGGGGGGGGGGGAAGGGGGATTCGGTTGAAAGTCATTTGCCATCTTTGATGTTCAATACTCATGATCAGTAGCAGATTCGACTTTTATTCGACTTTTTATCCAATTTATTGTAAATATTTTAAAGAACGAGGCATGTATTACAAAAGGGGAAAAATTGCAAGAAATGCTTTCAAAAAGAACCACCTGCATGACGAACGTAAGATCGCGCCCTAAAGCCCTCGAAGCTCCTGAAAGTTCCCCTTTTAAAAATGTATTTAATCCAGTGACGCAAAAGTCAGCTGGTTAATAGATGCTAAGATGCCATTGACTATCAATGGCGCTATCGACTGACCGACTACATGAGTCTCAACAGACACGAGCGCGAGACACAAGTATAAGCGCTAACTCGTTTTTGCACATGTGCACGAGATGGTGAAGGGACTAAAGGCAGAAATGGCCACTAAAAAATATGACACACAGTAGTTTAGCTGAAATTACACTTCGAAATTCCGTGAAATCAGACTGCATAAAAGCTGAACCTTGAAAAATTTTCGTTTTTCCTAATTTTCGTTTCTTAAAGATCATGAAAACACTATATATTAGAACTTTATTTTATTTCGTTTAAAGTTGACACATGCATTTACACCTTGTATTTATCAAAACATTTCTGAGCTTTCGGTTTATTACTCAGCCGATTTTTAGAGAACATATTAAATTATTTTAAAGGAAGCCTGGTCCAAATGTGACTTATTCGGAAATCTGATCCAATATTCGTCTGCATGGCTCTAGACAAAACCTATCGGATTGTGTTGTCGTCATCCGCATGGGAAAAAAAGATATTTTGTAGGTGGTAAAAACATGAAGCTACACTTCAAAATTCAAGTGGTTGCTTGAGTGTAGATTGACGCGATAGATAAGGAAAAACCTGTTTTGATAAACGGGTACAGGTAATGTTAGTCTGTTTCGCTCATCAAACAGAAAAAATATGATAGCAAACAAGCAGAAACCACGATTGTTTGGGAGCTACTACACCCCCAGTTTTCGTGCATTCACCAGTATAACCAGGGTGAAACAGAAAAAGTAATGGAAGAAACACGTTCAGTAGGTAAGTTTATTGAAGATGGCCGGTAAATTGAGCAATAAATTTTAATTCGTCGGTACAATGTGGAGTCTGCATGGAAAATCCTCCCCCCCCCCCCCCCCCCCCGTTAAATATAGTGGTCACTGTACGCCACTAGCTGTGCAGATAGCTGGGAAATATCAGGAACAAAATAAATACTGCCACCATAAGAAGCCCAGTACGCTGGTTTAAAGTCAATAAAAAGCCTTAAAACATTGCGATGTAAAATAACGAGTGAGCTATACAATTATTTTCAAAACCTTATTTGTAGCGTGCTCTGGTCATGCCGAGATTTCACTTTACGTATAACAAGATACGTGAAGTCAAATCTCAACATGACCGCGCTGGAGCACGCTACACATTACGATTTGATACTATTTTTATAGCTCACTCGTTATTTACATTGCATTTTTAATGTTTTAAGGCTTGTTGTTGCCTTTAAACTACTGTACTGGGCTTCTTATGCTGCTACCTTGTTTACCAGCCACAAAGGTATGGTTACGTCTCAATAAGGGTAAATCATGGCGCAAGTATTCCTAGAATTATATTATTATATTCAGGTGTGTCATGACATTTATTTAGTATTGCATTCACACGACTTGGTATCATTTCCTGTTGGCTTTTGATTTTTGCCCAAGATAAGTCAATAATGACCTGAATTGCATCTCTCGATTTACCTAGACGTTGATCGTACTTTCTTAAAACATGTCTAGGGTATTCTGGGAATATAATGAAGACAACTGACTGAATAAGGCAATGCACACTATAATGGCTAGTATGTTATGGCAAAATATATTTAAATGTATAAATATCTACAGAACGTTTAATATGCATGTGTACATTAGATTGTTTACATAAAGGTATTAAATATTCTCATTTTTAATACCAAAGAAATCGCGCAAACAAATGAACAATTCTTTCAAAACAGCCTCTGCTGAACAGCCATATCGTGAATACCAAAAATACGATCCGCACTATACAACTGATCCACACTAACATACATAACTGTACGCAAAAATACCATGTCTGAGTGTCCATTTATTGATATATTGTTTCCGTTCCGACAGCGCACACAAATTGTTTCCATAAAAATGTTATGTGGATAAATGACTTTTAATTAAGTATAATATATAGACTATGGACACAAATTTAACATTTCATTCGCTTTCTGCTATACTATGTTTGAAAAACATAGACAACATTCGCGCATATTTTAAACGTGGAACAATGACCTTATTGTGTTGCTTCAGGCGAACGCATTTTATTATAAATGATATTGCATGCGCTATTCCAACGTTTATCTGCAACGGTTGAGTTAAAAATTGACTAAGAATATGACTATATTTACTTGGCGTGTAGCCTGACAAGGAAAAGTGACATTTGTGGGCAAATCCGCAGGGTTCTAATTGAAATATCTATACAATATCCATGTGTAGTGATGAAAACTGATTGTTTACTAAAATTCTAGATAAGATTTTCACGATATAATAAAGAAATAGCACCAATAAGGAAAAAAAATAATTTACCTTGTGAACTTATTTCTTGCAGGGCAACGAGAAAAATCAGCAAGCAAAGGCAGTATCGTCTCTCCATATTTGCTGTTTATTCTTGAATATGGTAGCGAATTGTTCAATTGACGGAAATGACAGGAGTCTGAGCTTCTGCTCTGGTTAGAAACAGACCAAAGACTCTCTCTTTCTTATTACTCTCCCGTGGGCTACGCACTGGTGCAAACCACAGAATTAACAACAAGCAGGATGCACTTGAATAGAGCACCTCGACTGTTATTGGATCCAGTCAATTGATTAATCAACGGTCCTTTGAAGCAAATTGACATATGATGCGTCTCCAGAGCCGATTAACCCAACTCCGCTTAACCTTGCTTTCATGCACAATCCTGGATCGGATTGTGCATGAATAATAAATTTCAAGAGAACAAGAAATTAAGTTTTAAAACGTATAAAGTAACGAACACACATAATAATTTCATTATGATAAAGTTAAAATCTTTATTGAACATTTAGTAAGTCAACTGAAAGCCAGTATTCAGGTAATTTCCGCTGAATTCGTCAGGTCATGTGTAGCGCAAGATATACCGTATGCATATATTATTAACTCCCGAATATAATTCCCCATCACACTATGCTATACTGTCTCTACTGAATATCACTACTCAAATATATATCAAATTCCAAATAGCGGCATTTTAATAAACACATAGAAGCTCGTAGTATTGCAGTGTGAAGGTACCACAGACAATTTTTATGCAGCTTTGGAGCTTTGACCCGCAAAGGCCAAAGCCGTATACGCATAAGGAAGTATGGAAGCACAAGTCAGTACTAAAAATTTAGCTACGATAACGTCCAGTTATACCCCCTGACCTGCTCGCAGAGGTTTTTCTCACCTCAAAATCAAAATGTGCGAGTAAGCTAAAGTTCCAAAAAGTTCCATGTATATGTAAAAGCCTTACATTCGAAGGCTATGGCTAAAGCCCATATACTCGGAATTTATACTGGGTATATATTTAGGTGCATATATGAGGTATTTCGTCGCTTAGTCGGGAATGTATAAAATCACATTTTAAGCCCAGAAAGCGCGGTGCCGAGGCCCGACATGAACAGTAGGGTCCTTGCCCCCCCCCCCTCCACACATACACTTTTTTCCACAGATGAAGTTTCTTTCGTCGTTCCGGCCGGTCGTAGGATTACCAATTCCTGCGAGATTATCAAAGCTGCAGCAAAAAGTTGGGGCCTAAATCGTTGGAACTTGAATTTTCTAGGCTGTAAATTTCCCAGGGTCCCTTTAGACCACCTAAATAGCACGCGTCTTCAGCGCTTGACCTTGCCCCCCCCCCCCCACACACACACAAATACACACACACAGAGTCACACACTTTACATGTAAATTACAATCCGCGGTCCTTGAAGCCCCGTTACTCAAATCTAAAATCACTAAAATCATTATCAATTTCAGCAATCAGCAATTTTTAGAAATTGTTGTTCTGACAATCAATTACTATATTTGCTGACCCAATTATTATATTTTGCAATGAAGGCGGCACTAAATCACAGTTTAGCGAATAAACAGTAGGGTCACTCAGCTGCGCAACATGTCCCCCTATTTTTATGAAAATAGGGGGACATGTTGCGCAGCTGAGTGACCCTACTATTTATTGACTGGCCAGAATCATGGGCGAAACAGCCAGTTCAGCGTTTCTGTGAGCTGAAAAGATAATTGACTGGCCAGAGCCTCAATAATAAACATGCGCAATGCGTCATGCGCGGCAACAAAAACTTTTAAAGGTTCCAGCTCAAGCTGCTCTTTTGATTATTTTCTCTTCTGCTAGTCACAGAAGAGAAAGTATTCAGAGGGGCTTTTGAAGCCTTAAAGGTGCATTTATTTAAGATGAGCAAAATTGTAATGTTAACTTAACTGCAAACTACTGTCGGAGTTCCGGGCTAGAGAAGTTACACGCGTGTACGAAAACCTCTCAAAGTTTTAAAAGAAGTCAAAGCTGGAGAGCTAACATGAAGTTTCTAATTAAAAATGGCGGAAATTTAAAAGTATCGTTGTTTGATACTTTGATCGTAAATTACAAAAAAACTGCGGGTTTCTGGAGGTGAGAACAAGTGAATTCGAATCCAGGATATAAAAATCTATAGATTTATTCAGAGAAAAAGCATTCCCCAAACCATGGCAGCGAAAATCATTTTCTAAGCTAAGCGATTTTAATTTCGGTGCCTAAAATGCGGACTATCCACAGCAGCCAGCAGGATGATTATTAGTATCATTACCATTACTCATTAGGTGACCCCAATTTACCCTAAAGACCCTTTAAAGACGCATAAATTTACTAAGATCAGGAATAATTATTACAGACATTCAAAAACAAAATAATGGCTGCTAAAACTTGAAAGTGCATCAATATGACACCTGCTAGTGACATCTTTATACAAAGATATTAACATACACAGTTCCTTGATATTATTAATTCATTTGTAAGTGGAACGATGGAAGTAGAATGGCATGTATCTGATAGCGAAGGAGAAGAAGAAAGAGGACATTATGAACAACTTATGATCTCAAACTTGAAAGGACTTTGCACAGTAGCAAATGAAGATATTTATAGACGTCGGAATTCCTCGAATTATATTGCAAGTACAGATCAAATTTATGTTCCAAAGAACTTGAATGCTCTATATAGACAAATAGAAAACGACGGTTTTATTGCTCTGCAGTTCAAAGGATCTAAACGTAGTGTAGAGACAATGGAAAATGAAGTATGTACTGTGAACAATCATGCAAACCTTAATACAACGTGCAATGCTGCCAGTGAAACGTTAGTTGCAGGAACTTTAGATGAAGCCCCATCTACAGTAAAGTACGGGTCTGTATGTTTAAATTGTAATTGAACCATAATGTGATATCCTGATTCCTGAACTAAGAGGCTTTCTATCCAAATCTGTTAAGTGGGTAAACATCACCAAGTTGGTGAGGTTTGACATTTCAATGAAGAGTCTAAAAGGTTTTTCAATCAGAAATTGGAGGAATCCCTCTCATTAACTGCAGCTTGTCAGCTGTTGAGTAATACTGAGAATATTGATTTTGATATGATACTGAGTACTTTTGTATCAATATTTTTTTAATACTAATACTGGTCGGTAAATAAAGTATTTCATAAAATAGTTGAATTGTATAACATTAAATACTAACTGTAATCCAGTCACATGACAAGTATTGGAAACATCAATCAAAACGTTTTGATACCGTATTGAAAGTACTGATACTATTGGTGGGTGGTGTCACCCACCAAACCAGCATGTGTTTTCACCTACCAAACTAGTGCAACATTTTATTGTACCATTTAACATTGCCGCAATAATCCTTGCTCTAATCGCTATGTTATAATTAAGATGTATTTGACTGTAAGAAATTTTTAGCCACTCACTAAGAACAAAATGAAATCAAATGTTAATGACAACACATCATCTTGAACCTTGGGATGGCAGTAACTTGACAAACTAAACTGTAATATATTATGTTGACATTGTGTTTGTAACATTAGTATTACAAGCTATGTAATTACTTGTAATTTTTTAATTTTGAATTCCTGCTTATAGAACTGTTACAAAAAGTGAGTTTGATTATGATGAGGAGATGATAGATACGATGCCTGCAGTCAAGTTGTTTAGAAGAAAACCAAAATCTGATAATGACAAATGTACGGTACCCTACCTAATATCAACATGTTTTGTTTGTGATTGACTTTCATTTTGCAACACTATGCCACGATACAACCTACCATACAACTATTTTACTTGTCAAATGGAGAGCAATACTTGCTGTTCAATATGGGTTAAACCATAGACAATATATCAGTATCAGTGGTTTCGTACATATTTACTATATAATTGTGTGAAACTGATAGTTGAGAAAATTCACACTGTAGAAATTATCTACTTTGCATGTGTATTTGATGCATGTGCATAAAGCGCTGGTGTCCAACCATTTTCTATGAAAGGAATTGAAAACGAAATGTGAAATTTTCAACTTTTCACGCAAACTTAACAGTGATTTCATAGGTAAATCAGTAATGGCTAATGATAACAGTTTGTAAATTAAAATTATTTTTCTCATGTAGTGGACTAAAAGAAATCGCTAACATACTATAAACAGTTTTGATTTAACTTGAAATTAAGAAAAAAGTTTGTGTGCAATACCACCTAAAACATAATCTAAAACTCAAGTTAACATGAGTATTGTCGGTATGAGTGGTGAAAAAAATTTACTGGGTTCCAATTTAGTATAAAGTGTGTCAGGCTTTAACATCAGGCTTCAGTTTCAGCAACATTTGTACTTTAGCTCACATTTCCTGTCCATTTCTTGGAGTTTCTGTGGTTAAACACCAATGATAAATTTTTATATGTGTCTCATATTACAAAGTTTGTGGTGTGAAAAATGTGAAGAACAGACTTGAACATCTCTTTGAGTAAATGAGCCAATATTGCAATTGCCTACTCATACAGACAGTAATATATTTACCTTACCCAAATATATTTATATTTAATTGAAAGTACATAATAATAGATCATTGAGAGGTTATGAAGCATTGAAAGATGAGGGAGACTATGCTGTGTCTTCTTCTCTCGTTCGTATTTGACCATAAGCATGCTTCATTTTTAAAAAAACTTGCTGATGGTAGTTCGAGTGCAAAAAGTGAAGCAAAAAATAGGATTTCTGAAGACAAAATTTTTTGACAAATCTCATGCATCAAATGTTTTTTGACCATGTAAAACGGGAATTTATGACGAACTTGTCAACACTCCTAATACACACGGCCTGAAATCAGTTGGCACGTGGAATTTTTCAAAGAAAATTTGGTCGTGCAAAAGAGGTTTGAGACGTCAATCTAAGTCCTCTATCAGCTATCATAGTGGTATCGCACAGATATGACGACATGCATTCCAGCAAAGCTTGTGAGTGGCGCACGTTATGTTGTATACATGTATGCAATATGACCAACCTAAGCGACGCACCTATGCCGGAGTCGGTGTGCTATGACCGTGTATAGAGTATCAAGTACCGTAGCCAGCTAGAAGATTTAGTCTTGCTATGGAAATATTTTTGATATAATGATAATCTGTTGTGTAGAAGTCGCTGAGATTGACTTCAATTTCCACTATCTTCACTTTTCCGAAGGAGGAATAATATGTTTGCAGCTCGCTGGAGCTATCTTTGAGTTAACAAATACGAGCTTGCACAGAGTTTCATCTTGCTCTGTACAAAAACTTGCAACAAAACATACATAATACTAATGAACAGCATTTCGTGTTAAACTTTGTTTCATTTTAATGGTTTGTTTCAAGCAAAGCTTTAAACGATCAATTCGCTCGTTTTGTTGACCAGTACGTCTCCTAACTTGTGCAATTATTTCAAGATATTTTTAACTTGTATGTTCGAGGAAACTGACGAGTAGTTTTGCTTTTCTTGACAGATCGCAAGACAAAACGTGTTGGTACAATGGAAAAGGTCATCAACGATCTTAATCGTTTTGAAAGACTCAATGCTCAAGTCATGGCAGCAGATAATGCTACACGCTAGTGGTAAATAGCATTATCTCACGTATAAAGGTAAGAATTATCGTTTTGGCTTTCATTCATGCATAAGACATCAAGAGTTTATCGTCATCATTGCTTTTTCACTTTCCTGTTGTCACGGCCGCATTGTATGTAACTAATTGTATTTTGACAACATTTCTGCTTAAGCCCCGTGCAGTTTCCGTCGGGGGGCGTATCACTCGAAAAAGATTTTTTGAGATTTTTTTACGGATTTTAAAGAGCTTTTTAAGAGTTTTTGGAATTTTTAGATAGTACTTGGAATTGTTCGATAAGATTTTGGGATTTTTCGATAAGATTTTTTGTTGGGGTTTCTGCGAAAGTGTACGAGATTTTTTCGAGTGATACGCCCCTTACTGTCATAGCAAAGTCGATGTGATATAGTCTAGATCTACCTTTTCTTTTGTTGGCTGTATTTGGCTGTATTCAAATTAGTTATGTTAAGTGTAGATCGACGTACATACTCTATCACATCGGTCACATTGATATATCCGCGACAATCACGACTAAATAGAAACCAGGCTTTAAAGTGTCTTGTTATTTTGATGCTGCAGATGTGTATAATATATTTCCTTGTAATGCCTCACCATGCTGTAGGTTAGGCGTACACCTTCCTTAAATGCCGAATAAGTTAAAATGTTTTTTTAACATGTATGTCATTTACGTTAATTTATTTGATCAACTCCACTCTCAAATTAACCTCTCACCATTAGAAATTTAGTAATCTCATAATTAAGCAATACTCTGAGCTATGGCCTATGGCTACTGTATGTAGTAAGTCACAGTTCCAAACCAGTTGACCTTTACAACTGAAAGCCTCTTTGGAACTGTATATATAGTATACGTCAGGCTAATTTTGACGTACTTCTATTCTCTATTGTTTTTTATATGTACATTTCCATAGTTTTGCCTGACGTCAAGTATATCTGAGCTTGTATGACAGAAATGATGTTCACAAGATGAAAACTCCAACCTGTGCGGTGAATTTAGGTACAATAAATAATAGACAATATGCTGCAGTGAAATCCGTGGCTGTTCTTTTTGTTTTTATTGTAAATATATTGTATAATTGCAATACTTTCATATTTAGGTTAGTTTAGTTTAGGTATTTTATGTTTTGTTACTGAAAGGGAAATCTTGATATGGCCGGACAGCTGTTTTACAACTCAATTCATGGTTGCTAGGAAAATATAGTACGTATACTGAGGTCAAGTAACATAACATTGATATTATGGTAAATGTGGGTTTTTTAAACCTCTTTAGGCATCTTTAATTTACGTACGCCTTATTAAGAGGGTGTTGAAGGTGGGGGGGGGGGGGGACGAAGAGGGTGTTAAAGGTGAGGGGGGTTGTGGATCACGTTTCACAGCGTGGAAAAAAAGCAGTTTCACAAATATTCACGCGTCTTAAAAAAGCTGCTTCACGTTTTATCTACATCACAGTTTGTTTACAGATCTTTATAACACGTTCCTTTAGTTAAAGATCGTGTTTCTTTCCATATGTATAATCGTCCAATATTTATCGACCTCTGAAAGATCTCCTTACTTGAACTATCGAGTCTCACAGATCACAAGACTGATAACTATTATTTTCATTACACCGGGCATTTTTGTTGAGAGTCACACCTCACGGGCGCATACATTAAGCACAAATCACATTTTACGGCACCAAAATCAAGCATTTCACTCGAACAGATGTTAACTAATCACGGCTCACGAAAATACCCTTTACCACCCTTTACCACCCTCTACCAAGTGCGTAAATTATGATAGCATATGGTTGTAGTATAGGTAGATTTAGAGGCTGTTTATAAGAAAATTATTATTAATTCCAACAAATTACCAAAAAAAGGTACAAAAGGATACAAATTCATATGAGCCATGCGGCCCGCAGGCTGAGTTATATGACGCATCTAACCAGGTTCAGACGCAAGCCTACAGATGGCTAGTTTTGCGACAGTCACGTAGTTTAGCAGACACGACGCAATGTCAAAATCGATGTGAAAATAGCGTGACCAATGCACATTGGTATGACGCCATATTCACGTTATCGTTGATATGGCCTTGCTAAACCTCTCTGTATAACTTGTAATAGTTTTCGTTCTTGAAAATAGCTACTACTGTATTTAAATTTAACTGTACTATTCTTCACATTCATGACTTTAATATAACAATTCATATTGGAAATGATATAAATGAATCATTCTATTCCTGAATTTGCATTTCCATTGTAGAATTACTTAACGTTTTTACGTTTCCTCTTTTTTTCTGTCAAAACGTTGTGAGAATGCAATCATCCTCGTTCCTGGGCCTTATTGCGTTGCCGGCAGCCAATAAGGCCTGGGAACGAGGATAATGAAGTTCATTGTGTATTTTAAATTGCTGGCTTTCAATTTAGCATTAAAATTTTTGACGTATTAGCACCCTAAATACACATGAATTACGCGTGCTTTTGTTATGGGGGGGGGGGGGGGGGGCAGAGGTCGTACCTTTTCGGAATTGTGTCCTATATTGTTGCTATATTAAGCCGTTCTATTTTATTATTCTGATTGGTTCTGACTTAATTGGTTCTGATTTTTGATAGTTTGCTTAAAAATAGACTAAAAGTCATTACAAAAAAAACTTAACCTTTCCCATTCTTCCTCGTTCCGAGTAGGAACCTTTGACATAACATAGTCTAGCGGTCAGGGCATGTCTCAAGTGAGTCAGGGTAGAATGACCCTTGCTATGAATCGTCTTGGTTTTAGTTTAAGTATAGCCTAGAAAAAACGCTTGGACAATTCAAACCATATTGCAGGAGTGTGATAGCCATGATTAAATTGCTGTGAGAAATACGAATAATTTCGATTCAAAAGTGAAGGGAATTATCCAGTTGGCCAATCACATTCGACCTTCCGAGAGGTGCTACTAGCTATACCAAAATAACTCACTAAATATTTTTTCACTATTTAAAAATTACAGATAAACTTTAATCTTTACTTATAGGAATTTTCCAAAGTAAACCATACTCATAAAAAAGTGCATTTTATATATGTTTTACCAAAGAAATTATACTAAAACATTGAGGCTCAGTGATTATGGTGAATATTCATCAATAACATTCACCAATAACATTCACCAATAAGTATTATATATGCACTTTTAGTACATATTTATCAGTTATAGACCCGAAGCGAGGGTGATTCGGCAAAATATTAACCCGAGGGCTTTAGCCCGAGGGAAATATCATCACTGAGGGCTAATATTTTGCCGAATCACCCAAGCGGAGGGTCTATAAATGATATATTATAGCGAAAATATATAACTGTTCAAGTCCAGGACAACTTGTCAACATACCTTCGAGAATACGAGATTTCGTTTTTCACTCAAATAAACAATTTTTCCAAAGTTTTTTGCCAAATGGCATCAAGTAAATAGTGCTGAGTAATTTTGCCGTCTTTCGTAATACCATGTCTCAGGGAAAAAACCTAGAATTTCCTATAGCATGGTATTCGCTGAAAAATACTATGGACACGTGCTACTAATAGAACATTCTGATTGGACGAGCTAAGTATGAGGTATAATATTATGGACAATTTAGTTCTGGTAAAACACGCATCGACGTACACAGTTGGTAATACCCTACAGACGAGGAGATGGACTTCGCTGTTCCATATTTCCCAGAAAATAACTGAAATTGCAGCAGTGATGATGTACCAGTATGCTCGTTATCAAGTAAGTGAGAAAGAGATTGATCACAGACATGTAAAGGATATCCTTCCGAAATGGATGTGCAATTGAGATTACATTGAGACACTTGCATGTACACATCATTCAGTTTGTTTAATCAATTTAATTCATTTGTTCTACAATTATAATTTTCTCATCAAATATATATTAATCTCAGTACTAATCTGGATAATTATAACAAACATCAACAATAGTACAATAATTCAGTTACCACATGGGCAGTGTCACAACTCGTGTATTTGATATAAATTTGAATCAACAGCTTATTATCTTAAACGCAGTAGTATATAACTGTACATTTTTCAAAACAATATATTAGTCCGGCAGATAGAGGCCGATATACTTACGATATCGAGGGACAATTCCATTTTGGTTTTATCTTGTCCCTTTAAACTTAGTAAGTATACTTCTGAATGTTGGCCGCGTTGAAATTTCTTGTGGGCTCTTGCCAACACGTTTTTCTACGATATTACTACAAAACTGTATTACTGTCAAAAAAAGGTGATATTTCAAGTTCAATTTTAGAAAAAGTAACTTGCATCAACAGAAAGCTCGTAAAAAAGTAAATATAAGACATTTAAATGGCCACCTGGATTTTTCAAGCGGTTTTCAAGTTATTGATCTTTAAACCACGAAAAAATGCTAAAATCGCGCAAAAAACCTGGGCACTAGTATGAAAATATGCTTTCAAAGGCTGACAACTCATTAAGAATTGGAAAAATTAGGGTAGCCATTTAAATGACTTGTATTTAATTTTTCACGAGCTTTCTGTTGATGCAAGTTATCTTTTCTAAAATTGAACTTGAAATATCACCTTTTTTGACAGCAATACAGTTTTATAGTAATATCGTAGAAAAACGTGTTGGCAAGAGCCCATAAGAAATTTCAACGCGGCCAACATTCAGAAATATACTTACTAACCTTAAAGAAACAAGATAAAACCAAAATGGAATTGTCCCCCCGATATGGTAAACATGCTTTTTGGTACCCTTATCTGCCGGACTATATAGCTAGTTGGTTTTCATATCGTAATTCAATGACGATGCATTTTGTACGATCACTTTAGCAGAAAATTATTTCGGGATTTAGTTTTTCACTTTGGTCATGCACCAACATTGATATTTTGAAACAAAAGTTTACCCTGAAACATTCTTATAAGAACATTATCCCGCGCAAATCTAAAGAGTGGAACTAACCTTATGCTTTCGAATTTGTTAGGAAACATTTTTGTTCTCTGGGAATGGAATTTTCCACAGCAATGTTTCCAAAGGCAATGTTTCCCGAGATGGGCAAACAAGGTAGCATTTCTAGCAACATAATGTTTCCGCAAAGAGGTTTTGTACAGGTCTTATAACTACAAAGTCATCGTCGTTGAATTGCTCACATGCGAGAATCACTGACGAAACAGAAGTCTACAGTTGACTGTACTGTACACACGAGGGCTTAAAAAGGGGTTCATGCTATGAGTATCTCAGGGATGCCCACAGTATAGAAACGTAACTCCGTTGTTTTTTTTTTGCTGTGATTTACAAATACAACGTTGATTGTCACGATTGCAACACTGACGCATTGCAGCATCTTTCACGATTTGAAAAATACGATAGAGTTCACGAAATATAAATTGTATACTTGTATCAAAACCTAAATCATAGAGATATTTTAGATCATAAACATATGTTATTTTAAATATTTCAAATCATTTAAAAAACTCGACTATTTAAAAATTTGTTTTCGTACTATCCACAACTATGCAAGCTAATTGCAATTAACTCGTTACGTTCATTCCAAATTATAACGAAGTTACACATCAAATCATGCGTGCTATTCGGAACCAAGGCACTACCAAGCAAATGCGACCAAAGATCACTTGTGAATACTGCTAGAACAGAACTAGATTGTTCTGCACACCATTCTGTAAAAATATAACAATCAAAGTTAATGCATGGAAAACATCAAATACACTGGCTTTGCAGACTCGATATTAATTCGCAGGCTGGAACTAGCAGATGAATATCTTATGCACTTGACAGCTAAAAAACATAAAAACATGCTCTAGTTCAAAGTCAAATAATCTAAAGAAGTTAAGGGGGTGTTTCTATTATCTCGCTTGGACGGAACTTCATGGAAGACTGGAAAATATCTCAAAATATCTCGAACTAATGAAATATCTTAAACTAAGGTTGTAGGCTGTTGCGATATATCGATATATCGATAAATACCGATAATTCGATTTTTCGATAAAAAATTGTTTTTTAATGACTATATAATCATCATAATGACTTTTAAATTGCTTTTATGATTAGGGTCATTAATTTTGGGAATTTCCTGTTAATTGGTTCTTGTGTTTTCAGTAAAATAGTTTGTTTTGATGAACGCGCGCGTTTGCTGCATGAGTCATCAAAATTGCGACTAGCTACCATATAAATAAGCCAGATATTGCCACAATCTGTCACAGTGGTCACACAACTTACACGAAATACTCGTCACTCGGAAATATGCGGAGCGCTGTTTGGGAACATTTTAAGAAGGGGAAAGATGATGCTGAATGTAAACACTGTGGCAAAACTGTAAAGAGTAAGGGGGGGGGGGGGAACCCAACAAATCTTATGGCGCATCTCAAAACAAATCATTATATGATCTACAGTAGCTTGCAGAAAAGAAAGGAACACTCTTCCATGCGTTCAGTTCAAAACGAGGTATCGTCTACAACCACAAATGAAACGCCAAGAATGTCACCGCAGCCTAGTATTGTCGAAGCTCTCGAGAAGCAAAGCCCAATCCAGTCATCAAGTAGACGTGCAAATGATATCACGGATGCGATCGCATATTTTTTGGCCAAAGACAGCGTCCCGTTTAATGCGGTTGAGCGTCCTGGTTTTAAGCGCTTACTTCATGTCTTAGAGCCCCGCTATCATGTTCCTTCTAAGTCGACTTTCTCCAGGGACAGGATGACGAAGCTCTATGGGGATCTACTCACAAAATGATAACGCGTGTTCTGAAGAATAAGAAAGCCATTCGTCGCGTACTTGGTGATGACAGGGAGACCTCACACTTAATTCCAACGTGGCAAGATATCGGAGTGCTTGAAGCAATTGACGCTGCTCTGAAACCACTAGCTGATTTTACCGACATAATGAGTGGCAGCAATTATGTAACAATCTCAGCCCTGAAGCCTATCCTCTATCGTCTTGAACAGCAAGAGCTCGCAGCTAAAGATAGTGACCTGCCGATGACAAAATCCATCAAGAATGCCATCTTCAAACGTCTTCAAGAAAAATATTCAAGCGAAGAAACGCTGTTACTCATGAATGTCACTTGTTTCCTTGATCCACGTTATAAGGTATAAAAACTTTTTCAGAAATAATATAGCTTCATAATCGTGAAATTAATATCATGTAATCGTTATTTCTTATTTAGACAGACTTCTTTCGGGACGGTGATGAAAGTGAGCTCGCTGAGGTCAAAGATGCCCTGCAGGATGATTTCGCTAAGATGACTGGCTATGTGTTGCCATACGAAGTTGAAGATGAGGCTGATGAACAATGCCATCCACCTCCGAAAAAAGTGAAGAAGACACTCGGCTCGCTTACCAGTATGCGCAAGACGCAACCCTCTTCATCAAAGACACCACGCACCAGACTGAAGCAAGAAATAGAAGAATACACGAAAATACCAACCATAGATGGCGACGACGATCCTTTAGTATGGTGGAAGTGTCATTCTAAAAAATTCCAGTTACCAAGTCAAGTAGCCCGAAAGTATTTAGCCATTTCTGCAAGTAGTTCCCCGTCAGAGAGACTGTGCAAAGCTGGGCAGGTCGTAAGCTCACAGAGAGCGCAAATGAAGCCTGACCAAGCAAATAAGCTCGTATTTTTGGCAGAAAACTTGTAGTCTGTAAATAAATTTGTGCTGTAAATATACTTCTTCATTTTTACATTTTAAGCAATAAAAGTACTTTAACACATATGCATTTATCTAATGTTTTTCTGTAAACAAAAATCCCAGTTTCATACGAATTTCACAACACGAAAATATCGAAAATATCGATATTACCGGTATTTTTTTTTCGATATCGATATTCGATATTTTTTCAATATCGCAACAGCCTATAAGGTTGTCAGTCCATGTCGGTTGTGCAGTATAATGGAACCAAAACCATGAGACCTTTTACCATTTAAACGTTCAAACCTGTATCGGCGGTCTAGATTCGAGTTCAAATCCCGCTCGAAACGACGAATTTTTCGTTGTTCTCTGCAGTGTCAGATTAATAGAAATGAGACAGTGCGCGTCACGAGAATATTTCGTGCACTTAAATTGGATAAGCTGACTCGATAGCTCTATTGGTAGAGCGGCAGTCTGGAAACCCGAAGTTGCGAGTTTAAATTCCGCTCAAATGATCTACTACCATAGCTCACCTGTATGTCTTGTATTCCTTGTGATTCAACTTGCATGTTTGGCTGAGGATAAACTGGCGAGCCGGTTGTTTGTTCAGCTAAAGGTAAGTATATATTCATATTTACAATATTCATATTCATAATACGTTTGTTGCGAATCTAGAACATATCTATCTCAACACATCCTATTAAAGCAACATTATATCGAGGCGAAACAGCAGTTGCCCTATTCGCTCATACCTCTCTGAAGGGGAGGAGGGGGGGCGGGGGTGATTGCACATCTGCAATAGCATATTACCAATGCATCAGTATATCTTGTATTAGAAAATTGCTAGGAAGAAACTTACCAGCAATGTTTGAATTTCTGTTTCTCTCCTTGATAGTTTGCTTTGTGGGAGGCGGTGGTAACAAGCCTGCAGATAACGCCGCTGGTTTTGGTCGGGATACGGATGTTGCAATGTTTTCGCTTGGTTGAGGCGCGGGTGACTGATCAAAGGACGGGAAATTCGCTTGTGCTGGAGGTTGATCAAATGAAGAAAAGTTTGGTTGTTGAGAAGGCACTAGTTCTTGAACTGTACCATTGATTTGAGCTAATGGATCAAATATATCGTCCTCCTGGCTTAGCGGATTTGAAACTTGTGATTCACCGCCAAATATATCGAGTAGGTCACCTCCTGAATTGTTGTTTAAAGATACAGGTTGAGCCTCGGCTTGGCTATGGATTGCAAAGGGATTACCAACAGCAGGGGGCATTGGCCTGGAATCAACTGGGAAAGGTGAGGGACTTTGGATATCAAATGCCGAAGATTCAAATGTTGGTGTAGCGCTTTCAGCAAACGGATCAAATGACTGCTGTGGTGATGGTTGAGCCATACTGTTCTGTAACTACACGAGTACAAATGTATTTATTGACAAAGACAGAAATATATGAGAATTACATTCAGAGAATGCCATATGCTGTACCTGGTTGACGGGAGCAGCAGCTGCTACAGACGCTAATGGAGGAGTAGTATTCTCAGCTTGCTTTTGATTCATTTTTTCCATTTCTTCAAGTTTCTTTCTTAACTGTTCATTTTCCTTCTCTGCTGACATCACTCGTTGTTTCATTTGATTAACATTGTTCCCTGTCTCAGCCTGGTTTTCTTTGTATCGTTTGTATGCCAATTCAAATGCTTGCCCGACTGCTAAGGTTAATTCCTCAGCCTACAACATTTACACACGCAACATTCATTAACCTTTCTGACAATATTTTCAACTAGTTTGTTTGCCAGTACAAAGAAGAAAATGCCGAAACAATTTTCGCCTTCATTAACAGTGACATGCCGAGGCGACTACTTCAGGCGGGGGAAGGGGGAGTTGTTTCCATGTAGACTCCTCATTTTACCGACGAATTAAATTTTATTTTCAATATATTTACCCGTTTTTCCATCGTGTTTTCCCATTTTACCCTGGTTTTACCGACGGATCTCCCCAAATACCCTCCCCTCACTACGTTACTGTTTACTAAACGTGTATATTCTTTATGATCGAATAGTAAAGTAGTCATGCAGTTGCAAAAAAGCGCTGATTTTAGTCATTGTGCAGTATGAAAAATGATGCCGTACACGCAACGATTTAGTTGGGAGACAAAAATCGACCGACAAAACACGTGCCGTGCGCACCCGGCTTAAAATAAAGCTATATAAATGCAGAAACACCTTGATTTTGCGATTGCACTAATTAACTAGACGATACAAGAAAAGGTTGTGCTCTTGTGAACTTACATTCTTCTCACACTCCAGGATGTAGCACTGGTGTTGAGAGGATTCCCTATCTCTGGCAATGAAACCAAACAGTTTCTTGCTACTTTTATCGTCAGCACAATACGAGACCCGTTGCAGAGGAAAGCTGTAGAGAATTGTCTAACAAAACAGAACAAATTGATAAGCCTTTGAACAAGTACTCACCGTATTTGTACGGTTACGTCGGTGCCAGTATGTGGTATTGCGGGTCAGTCACTAGAGTGGGAGTAATACTTTGTGACCTATAAGGGTGTGGTGCCGTATATCCGAGTAATCGATCAAACACTGTGTTTTACAAGCTAACACATATAGTTTAGGAGCGAGTAGGAAGCATGCAATCACATCCATAAGACGTTACCACTGTCATGGTGGCCAAACTACAACACATTCTCCACAATTCCTAACGATGGTGCTATGTTCACAGTCTTAGTTGTTGCACCATTACTATGCTTCTTAAGTATAGCAGGGTAGTTAAAAAGTGAAAACAATCACACATTTGTACAAATTGCACTCAGAGTCAACGAAATCGGTGTGGGAATGAACGTACTTTTGACTTTGTGTCCGTCAAAATTATGCTTTGTGTGGAAACACTTAATTCCACTTTCTTCAGCTTGCTTGCCTTTAAACCTTCCTCGCTTTTTTTGATGTCATTGGCAAACTTGAAAAATAGACAAATATATACAAATTAATAAGCAACTCCAGTCTATAAATCTTCAATACAATCAACTTGTATTGCGTTTTTTACTAAAAAAGATATAATAATTTGCCACACAACCAATTGTGAAATTTTCAAATCAACTGTGTGAATGCAATTTACCTGCAACTTTTTAATGGCCTCTTTAATCAATTCTGATCCTTTAGACTGAGTGACAGGCGTGCTGCCCCAGAACTACATAAAAACATAGCAATGGTTATCCTTCAGCTTCGCAGGTTTACAAGAGTAGAGTTAATCAAGCCATCACAAACAGTAATTTTATTAATAAGTTCTTTGTAAAGTTTGCATGCATGGTAAAAATTAATGTTAATATAACTTAGTGGAACACTATATACATTAAAATTATTATCCTCATCAGTGATAATATTATTAGCACTACCGTAAATGCAATTTTATCCTATTAGCATATGCTTGTTATCTAAAGTGGTAACGAATAATGACAGAAGGAATTGACAGAAGGTAGATCTTGTAAAGGTAACATGACTATACTAGACATCTTCACGAGCAAGACATCAGACTCTAGATACTATCATGCACTAACTATTATGACACACTGCATATCATCACGCACCACAGAGACAACACACCACATCATAAACTTGATGTAATGTACATATCTGTGGTATTTCTCTGGATACTCAGGATACTTTGACAACATGTTTTGCCAGTTTTGGGATAAACTGACCCCTCTAGGACAAGTATGTTCCATGATATGACATGTTCCATAATCCCAATGTTATGAGAGAAAGCCACAAAAAGCCTTGACTAGATCACATTGAGTTGTATCTTGTGCACCTCTTAACCATTGCTAATTTAGCACCTTTTCAACGAGTCTAAAAGCCAAGTGATTGTGTAATCTGTTTGCTGATTAGTGAATTAAACTGAGTAAATTATCGCTTCACAGAACAGTGTTTTGTTTTGATTAAAACATAATCACTTCATCATTGATCTTCCTGCAATAGGTGGACAGACAGAGTGTAGCCCCAACTCAACTCACATGAAATATCACACCTGACTTGATTTTACAGTGGTGAGATACACAACATGCCAACCACTTGCACCACCTAAAAGTCAGTTTGATTTCAAAGGAATTTATTTGACATGTAGAACACAAATATACAAAACTCCTGCTGACAAATTAAATTGAGATGCTATTTGTCATCTTTCAAAATGTTGTTTGCGTAACCCAACTTGTTGCTCATAACTAATTAATAATTTCTCTTTTGTTATATTTGTATTCTGTCCAACTATATATTGTAAATGTACAATTTGTTTCATTACTTCCTATATGTTTATATATGTGTTCTGTTTCTTTCAAGGTTGGTCTTAATATGTGATTGTCAGGTCAGTGTTGATCACACTTTCAACCTTTGCCTTTTCTATAAATGTGCTTATTATATTTCTACTTGTATGTATAATGTGCAATGTATGTTATTTTAATTAAGTTGTAAAGTTAATAAAAATCTTGTTGTCAGTCATTATGTATACTGCATGTACATGATGACCATGTCTCCAAATCATATAGCATGGTATCAGTCATTACAACTATTATTATGCTTTTGAAATATATTTACTAATATTGAAGCAAATTTATAAATAAGATCAAGCTTGTTCTGTGGATGCATGAGAATTTAATCTAGGGTTCATTAAAAAGCATTCTGAAAATCAATGTGAGGCATCTGCCAATGAAGAGTGCTCAAAATGTAAACAAAGCAAATACTAAGCTTATCAAATGTAGAATATAATACAGTAGGTATATCTAATATGTTGTGATTGACCATGACCCTAGGCTTACCACACACTGTACCTAAGCATACCAGAATACGAGGACGTGTAAATAAGGCATAGCTGAAAAAGAGTTGAAGAAAGGCTATGTGTAGGAAATCTTGCGTTCAACATTTTAAACAATAAGAACAAATGGCAATCCAGTCATCTCAACTCACAGAAGACACTCAAAATTTAGGTACCGGTAACCATCCAATCTCCCTCAATCAAACTGCCTTAACATTTCCATGTTTATGAAATGGGAATTGGGAAACAAATTTGGACCAGAATTAATGGCAACACAGATGAAGGAGGAAACGTAGGGAAGCATAATGCATCCACATTTTGTGCCTTAGTTCCCTCAACAGTTTATTCCCACTGAACAAGTTTCAAATTACAATGATCATTATTCATTTCACAAGTAAATTTTTTCTTTCACAGTCAATGAACAAGAAAATAATTGCATAGCATGGCTAAATAGCCAAACTCGCTACTCCACTGCATAGATGTCACTGAGGTCCCTGGAAGAGTAAAATTCTGTGTCGTGATAAGTCTTTTAATTGATAAATTGTGATTGGCATAATATTTCTTTTCTATTTGGGAGGGCAAGAAAAAATTGTCACAGTTAGAATTACTCAAATCAAGGTTAAGGATGAGGCTGAAAAACCTATTGAGTTTTGTTGAGAATTGAGTTGTAAATATTCTAAAATTCTTTTTGTAAATAAAAGTAATAAAATTTGAAATTAAAAACCATGTATCTGTATTTCACACAAAAATTGATTGTGCTCCATAAATATTGAACTTCAGATTAAAGTTGGCAGGCATCCACAAATACCTAAAATTATTCCTACATCAGCCAGTAAAGTAAAAAGAAAACTATACCATAGTATGATGATTTATACGCGTTTGAACTGCGATGTCTGTAGCCCTTTACAAATATTAACGACAGACTGTAAATTGGGATGAAATATCGGGCTAGCCATGTTTACTTTCTTGTTTGCCAAGCATTGTCATTAATGGGCCTTAATTTCACCCTCATATTTTATCACGCATCACCCTTAAAAATCAGATATTCACACAATTGTATGAAGTAATAACTCCTATAAGCATTAGTGGTCCCTCGAGCAAGTAAAACAATAGAAAGGAATCGCAATTACGCAATTTGATTTGTCAATTTTCCGGGTATAAAGCAAATCTACAGTGATTCCGTGCATTATGAGGCGTATATGTTGTGTTGGTTTATATCACCCGAAATAGTGAACGTTTAAAAACAGGCTATTGCCTTCCCCCATGAATTATAATCGGTTAAAAGCGAAATAAAAATTGAGTTTAGAAACAAGCTTTGGCACCTAGCAAACATAAAATATTGACCGCATAGCATAATATGCTCAAATATTTAAGATATGTTGAAAAATATACAAATAAACTCAGATAGACCTTGCAATTGTAGCTCACTTTGCCCCTTTCTACCGCTTCTGTTGAATGTCGCCACTTCGTGTCTAAAATGAATGTAAAGTTGTAATGATTTACCTTTGAATTTTAGCCGTGAACACACAGTAAATGTACTGTCTGAAATGCGTCCACTTGATTCTGTCGAGTTCAACACCAAGTTTAACAGCTAAATGTTTTTAAAACAATCCAAAAGTACTCAGGATACATACCTTGTTGTTCGTTCTTCTTCTTCCCCATTTTAGCACGCTGCAGCATTGCCTCAATTTTTCCGCATGTATTTGGCACAAATTACGGCACACAAATCCAACACGACTTTTTTATTGTTGAGACGTCGCGTGTACTTCACGCAACAGTCACGTTGCTTTCGCGCCGTACGTAAAAAGTTGGTGGGAAAACTTTATTATTACGAGGATTGAAACACGGTGCGGTGTTATGTATGTATCCAGCGCTGCTTCGTATGAAATACTACGTGGGAACACCAATAAACATGTCTTTATGAAGCGTATCGAAAGATAGACCGTCTTTAGAAATTATATGTAAATACCGCAGTGGGGGGTTTCTAACGAGGGCGGTTAGTGGAAGTCCACTGGCACTGTTATGCATGTATCTCCACTTGAAATGCAAGATGACTTTGTTTTTAGGAATTTGTTTCTTTTCGTTTTCTTAAAATACATGCTGACATTTCGCTTTTTCTTGTTACAGTACTCACACTTTCATTAGCTAAATCTGCTATTTTTATTGTGATTCAGACAAGATTTCTGAAGAAGTATTTCCGGCAAACATTTAAAGTTTACAAACAACATGCTGAGAAATTGACATAAATTCATTAACACATGCTCAAGCTAACCAAATTTCACTGTTACCAGTAAACGAGAAACATGTTACAATATAAATCGAATTAAGTTAAATAATTTCTGGGAAAATAGGGAGACTTATTTTGGTGCGGCATCGTCTAAAACGCGTAACACGGAATGGAACAACTGGAATACCTGGAACAGCTGAATTTTTCTTTTGTTACAAACAAATATCTTGCGATTTTCAGGAAAAAACACGATATTAGACTTGCATAGACATTATTTTTCACCTGACTATATATATATATATATATATATATATATATATATATATATATATATATATATATATATATATATATATATATATATATATATATATATATATATATATATATATATATATATATATATATATATATATATATATATATATATATATATATATATATATATATATATTTATATATATATATATATATATATATATATAAATATATATATATCCTGTTCCACTCCCGAAGGATCGTAATTTATTAAGGAAAAGTAGACCCACACAGGGTGGACACGCTTTGGGAACGCCACGCGAATTTCGAATTTCATTGTCTTCAGGGGCCAAAAATTAAAGGGCACAGAGGAAGTATGTAGGGCAGAATGTAAAATTTGAAATGCGAAAAAAACCCCGGTATTTGTGATAGCTAAATTTTACTTTTTGACAGACTGACAGTGTGTCAGACTTGTCTCTTTGAGTTTTTGAACTTATTTCCTTTCCTACTTCTCACGGTTGACTGCTTGATTTTAAGATTCTATCATCGAATTACTAGATTTTTATTTACAATGGAATAGTGATTTTTGTAACTTGTAATGTAAGTGGAACCACTGCAGTCACTAGCTTGTTAATCTCAACAGTGGCGTAGACAAGGGGAGAGGGGCTCAGCCCCTCCAATGGCCAGAAGGACCACCCTTGTAATAAGAATTGATTGCTGTGATTGTGAAGTTGATAAAAACGTCTTTTATGCACCATATAATCCTCAAACGTAAGCTTTTTTCCGCTAAATCTCACCCGAAAATGCAGGAAATCGCATTTGCGGAACAGTAGATTTCAAAATTTTCCCGCAGGAGCATATCGCCTTCGCCTCTCGCATGTTGCCCCTCCCCCCCTAAAACAATCACCCTGGCTACGCCACTGTATCTCGATGGTTTATCTATACTAATTTTGAAGTCATTTTTATTTAGCCCGAATGGCAGGCATTTTTGTCACTCACTTTTGTGCAGGGCATTTACATAACGGCAGGGCAGTGAACCCTTTCACCCCCCCCCCCCCAACCAAAAGGTGTTAGTTTCGCCCCTGATTGTGTTTTAAGTACTTGCTTTGCGCAATTCAAATTATCTGGTCTTATTTCCGTTGACGGTTTTATTCGCTTTTGAAAACCGAAATATTGCGTTGCATTCGGTCTGTTTGAGCAATGCCCGTTTTCCGCGAAAGGCATATTCTCAGACAATAAGAGTTTGGCTCCCGCGAGGAACGCCCATTTTCTTTTAAGGGCTATGTTAGGCTATTTTACCAAAATGTCTTGTTTTCAAAAACTGAACAGTGTAAATTGTTTTCCAAGATGCCATTACAATCCAACTTAATCCTCGTTTAATTTTGACTGTCGATATTTTCGTCTAAGTAATTTGTTAGAATTGTATTCTGTCTGGTGTTTTTCATATTTTAGAAAGCTTATTGAGCGTTGCGTGTACTTCCATACATGCTAAAATTCAGAAAAGTGCTAAAAATCGGAAATTTTTAGTTTCTCCAGCTGTTCCAGGTATTCCAGTTGTTCCATTCCGTATTCAGCGTTTTAGACGACGCCTTTTCATGACGTTAATATCAAAACGCATCAATTAGTCATTCGACCGTTTTGAATTACGTAGAAAAACAGTTTCATTATATAACCTATTTAGTGGACAGTAAGAGGATACCTTTTTTCGATTTTTCTTTTTACGTTCTTTTCAATTTTAAGTTCTCCCCCTCTCCTTTTTATGGAATGAATTGACCTGCAAGCAAGGCCTCTGTTCCACAACATCTCGGTTTGCAAAGTCTTCCTATTTTTTTAGTCACGTAAGTTGGTTTAGTCAGTGGTTTAGTTAAAGAGGAACAAATGTTTAATCTTACAAAGTTGCGAACAATTTCTTTCAACAACGCCCACAACTGGCATAAAACGGGAAGTAGAATACAAAACAAAACCGTGAAAGTCAAGCGGAACGCTGGGACCTCGTTAGTGAACATGAAAACAATAATCATTATCTACAACGCTTGTAGAGAAATAGGTGCGACCATTTCCACCATACTGCCACCAGTGATGCTGCGCAAGAGGATCCTGCGTAAATGTAATCAGTGTAAAACCAGTGTGTGAAGGAGTCAAAAGGGAAAGGGCATCGAAACCACAGTATAGGACACAATAGATGGACAATAGGGTCACTAACTTATGCCGCCCTACTTTTATCAGTTTACTTGCTGCAACCAGCCAATTCAGGCTGTTCACCGTGCTTATTGACCAGAAATGCAATTGACTGGCTGAGATGATGGTAATCACATGCCGTGCGTAATGCGAAATGCGCGGAGAACAAAATTTACTTGAGTAAGCTTACTGCCTATAATAGCCCTATACCCACGTGCCATAACATACCGGCGAGCATGTGCAAAATAAAAATAGGTTGAAATCAGGTATTTAATCACGGAATTTTGAGATTCAAAAAGTTGTTGGTACGATACGCTAGTGGAAAACGGCCTCGATGCTCAAGAAAGTACAACATTCCCTGAAGAAAAACAATATGGTATTTTATAGTTCTAAATTTACAGATGCACTTCTACAGTAATGTTTACAACGTTTCAGTTAGTTTTTCAAATTGTGAATATCGAACCAGTACGTCGTCGAAAGTGATTGCGTTGCTCGTGTCCATGCAGTTGCATCGCAACTACCACGATCATCACATTGTCAGTTCCTAAGAAACACAAAAAAAAAAACAAACATTCGAGTAACTAGATTTCTACCAGAAACGCTGTGCCGGTAAAACGCTACAACTCAATATTTATTCCAGTCTTGAAAACAAATAACCGGAATTTTGGCCAATTGACGATCTTGCAAAAAATTTGAAAATTACACAGCTGCACATATATTTTATCCATTCAGCGACTATTATTACTCACCAGTCACCCCCACCGAGCGATTGTCGAATGTTCTCCCGTCTTTATCAAAGGTCGTGCTTTTGAGGTAACATATCAAACACGAGCGACAGTGTTTCATCGGGATATTCAAACACCGAAAAGAGAGTTGAAAACACGATGCGCAGCGGACGGAATTCAAGGTGCTTGGATAGCCCAAGAAACACTGTCTAGATATATCTTTTCAAACGAAACAAAAACTATTAAGGTGAAATAAAATCTTAAAAATCTATGTTAATTATGACCAGGATATCCAAAGCTCCTTTACGATTATGACTGATTTTCTTTGTAGTAACTTGCTGAATTATTAATGAGTTTGAGAAGTTAAAAACTAGCTCCGGCACGTGCGCCAAACACTTTAAAAACTGGCCGATACATTATGAAGAACTACTCTTCCCAAAAATTTACTTTTGATACTTACCATTATAGCGTTGACGATGTCGTTACTGTTGTTTTTCAAAGCTTTTACAGCCTAAAATAAAAAGTTTTTGAAGGATAATACCACTCCTGTTTATAAAATGATCGGCTCTAGCAGGGCTGAATCGACGCTAACCTGGGTTAAGATTTAACCTGTTTGTTTATTTTGTGTACTTCTGCATGCTCAATAGACAAGAAAATTTAATTGATTTAAAGACACAATTTAGGGGGCTGGGGCACCCTCAGTGTACCGCCCCCCAGTAAAATGGTATAGTTGGTCTCAAAACGATTGGAGTCAGTCTCAAAATATCCCGGAGAAACAATTAGATAACTTATTCGTATTTAATTTCGCGCGTTTTTGTTTTGCGATTTTTTCCAAGCCATATTTCGCGAGACTTCATTTTCGCAATCTTGATTTTGCATGAAATTTCGGTAAAGATTGTTGCTTTGTTTACAATTTTTTAAACAAGTCAACCTCGCAGCAAAGAATAAACTTTTATTGGCAGTGCGCAATGTTTTTACTCGTCACGTTACTCATTAAACATCTGGAAACGGATTCCTTCGTACCGCATTCACGCTTGTATATACGAGCTGTATACAGTACATGTTTTTGAAAGAAATTCACAAATTAAAATATAATTTTGTGGAAACACCACGTAAATTTATTATCGCTAAGCTTTCGATCCGTAAGCTCGGATCTTCATCAGTGCTAATAATTAATATTATTAAACTAACGTGGTGTTTCCACAGAATTATATTTTAATTTGATATTCACCATGCAAACATACAAGAAACTTAATTCACAATTAATCAATTTTAAATTTTTGACTGGGGTATTTAATTTCGGCAAATATAAGACTAAAGTAAGTCTGAATAAAGTGTGCATAATTAGACTTTCCACAATTAAATACTGTATATTTCGAGTCATTTGACTCATCCTCGCGTGTGCAATTTTTTCTCAAGTCACGTGAAATTAAGTACGAACAAGGTACGCAGTGAGACAGACTAAACATATTTGGAGACCAGCTACAACCACTGCCAGAAACTGCATAATACAATAACAGAAACGTCATAAAGTACATAATAAACATATTCGGTCGGCCCCATTTTTGTGCTGCACTCCTCCCCCCCCCCAGCAAATTCAATATCTTCTCCCTGAAAACTGTGTCAAGTTGATATATTTACCTTAGTTCGTGATACGTTAGCTTGCTGCATTACTAATTCGATGTCCTTTTTCTCTACTCCTGTTTCATCGACCTATATGAACATAAAAAATGAGTGAAAATACCATGAATGCCTGATGCTTTGTCTTAAGTTTAATGCCAATTGGGAAGTTTTAAGGAAAATAAGGAAGATGTTTTTGCTTAGGAAACGCAATTTCTGTGCTAAACTTTTCCAATTTTCATCACTTTTAATGCAGGGCTTGTTAAGTACAGTGCTCTCGGAATCTACAGAAATTACGCATTACACATCTTCATTATGCAGGTTCTGGCCAGTCAATTGCATTTTCTGACCAATAGAAATGCTGAAGTGGCTGTCCCGCCATTATTCTGGCCAGTCAATTGCATAAAAATAAGGGGACATGTTGTCCCCTGCTGTTCATTCATTATACTTTGCTAAAAGCATATATTTATGCAATCTTTTCAAAAGGTCTTTGTCTGTTCTTTTGTTCAAATACCCTCCCCCAAAATATAAGGACATGTTTATGCAAGTTAATTGTAGAAAATTTTATCCGTGTAAGGCCCAAAAGTCTGTGCAATTTTTAATAACTTCAAATGCAAGCTAAATATCTGCAACTCTTGATGTAATATTTAAAACATGAGCAGGATATCTGATAAAACACGAACTGTGAGTATTTTGAACTACAAGTATTTTAAATGGCTTAAAAAAACAAGCTATTTTATACCCATTTTGTGAGTTTATTTATGAAGAAATTTTCAATATTGATGTTGCTTCAGCCGAGAAAATCTATGCAGAAGTTTTGCGTGAATCACCACTATAAATCTTTATCACACATAACGACTCACTCATGGCTATGATTTCCTTTGTATTGCACCAGACAAGGTAATGGCAGTTACACTTATAACACGCAATGATCATTAAAGTGCTCTCATATCTCATAATCTATAAGTCATTGGGCCACTTTCTATCATGTCTACCCTTACACAACTGACAAAGACGTTAAAAACATACACAACATAAACAAAACAACAAAGTTACATACAAAGAAACAGAGTAGAACAAAATAGAACAATCCCTCGATTTATCAGCTTTAATCATTGAGCACATAACACAAGAAGTTGTTACACTCTCTGTGCGATTGTAAATGGATAGTGAAGTACAGGAATTCTGAAACAAGCAAATCCAAGAATCTTGTAGTACAGTAATATTCTTGCATGGAGTTGACATCAGGCTTGAATGAAAAAATTCCCTGAAAACTGTCCGATACCATGCTAACAAAGCAGATGACAGTTGTGGCAATAACTTTATGATGTCTGGTAGTTGCATGACAATATAAATTTGAAAATCTCACCTCTTCATCATCACTCTCTTCTTGTTCAGCAGATTCTTTCACTTCACTTATTTCTGACATCAACTTCTCTGTTGCTTCAAATTTCTTGGCAGCCTAGTTCGAAAAAAGAACTTTGGCAACAATAATTAACTAAGGAGGTCTGCATTCAGCTCACATCCATTGCTTTTTTCAATGTTTAAACAATTTAGGAATCCAAGAGCTGTGCAATGCATAGCAGCTGACTATTACACAAGTTGAACTGCAATACCAACATAAAGATTTTGTAAGAGTTTTCATTATCACTCCCTGTGTGAAAGCATTAACTAAGTACTTAAAAAATTGTTTTATTAACTGTTCCTTTATCCTTAGCTCATCTTTACTTCATTTGTCAATTCTCTAATTATATTAAAGTATGCTAAAATGCAAGTCAGTGCTCTCATATCTCATAATCACAAAATCATTAGGCCACTTCCAGTCATATACACTGTAAGCTGGGGAGGGTGACACAGTACAAGGACAACACATCTACAATAGACAAGGGCATAAAAGGCAAACATGTGCAAACAACTGGACTCCCCTCATTGTAAAGATTTTAATCATTGAGCACATTTAAATAACAATAAAATGACTTTCAAGAACCTTACCCTCACTTGCTCTGATTGAGTGAGATCTTCAATCTATATAATTACACAAAAGATAGTTAAGACACACAATGTCATCTTCTTTACCAGTTTAGAATGTTAAATAAATATATATTTGCCATAATTTTATAACTTCTGCATGGCAACGGACACTGGATTACCTTAGCTTCCCCAAATACAATATATGTATCACCATTTGGACTCTTGTAAACATCAGGTTTTGCAATCACAAATAAAATGTTCTTTGATTTTCTAATCGCTACTCTGGTTACACCTGCGACAAGTTTCAGACCAAGTTTTTGAACTGCTTTACGTGCTTTTTTTTCACTCCGACTCTGTCTGGCTTTACTGACAGACTCTTCTGGGACACCAGCAGCAGCGGCCACCTCATTGACAGACTGACTAACACCACCCTGTGCTTCTTCTAACTCAGGAAGATCATCATCACTATCACTTTCAGTTCCAGAACCAGCTGATAAATTAAGAATGAAACAACTCTTACTACTGTCCAATGTTTAGCAGTATACAACAACTGGGTGTCCCAAAAAGCATTATGCCCTGTTTGATTCTATGAAACATAAAACCCATAAAAGCTATTTCACGGAGTATAAAACACATTGTAAACAGTAAAGATTAACTTAGATTTTATAGATAAATATGTAAGATTCCAAGCAATATTGACAGAGCCAATGAGTCTAGAATTCAAATTAGTGGGACTATTATTACTGAAAAAGTCTACAATTAGCACAAAACACAAAAACATCAAATTCTCATTTAGTTTACATAAAAAAAACATTTATGTACAAAAGGATTAACTAATACGAGTTTACCCATTAGGAAAAGCATGTCCTTGAGCCTAATTCCATTGCTCAGCTTTAGGAATCATGCCATCAAAAGAGTGGATCATTTGTTTTAAGGTAGAAACAGTGACCAAATGGAGCAGCCTTTTTTTTTAAACATTGCTATTAATTACTTTGCCTTATCTCATGAAAATCAATCTTAAAGTGCAAGATAGAGCACCTCTCTATACTGTATGCAGGAAGTTGCTACAATTAAGTGAATGTTTGAGCCCCAGCATAAACACTAGTTAACATGGTAACACACACTAGAATTTTTTTATTAAATGGGTTTTTAACTTTCACTTATCAGTGAAAAATGTAAATTTGCTCTCATATCTCATAATCTGATTATCACAGGGCCTCTTCCTATACTGTGCACTATTAACATGGGATAGGTGACATATCACATTACACACAAAATTACTCGAGACAAGGGGAAAGAAACAGCAAAAAAATATTTGTGAGTTTGTGGTGGTTTGCTCTGTTTTTAAGAACAACCCATATTCGATGTGAGTGTAAATTTTTTGATCTGAATTTTTACACAATTCAGATATTCTTATTCAATTTTAATATCTAGTCATATCTAGATTAGTTGTATCTCTGAAACCTATCCAGCATTGAAGCAGCCTGTTATCCTCCCCTGAAATGAATACAAACTATACAACATTTTGTTACCCACACAGGAGTAAAAAATTATGGGATATTTTAAAGCCATATGCCAGACTGCAGAGTATGGCAGTTTTCGATGAGATCTCGGGTGCAGAGCAGGCACAAATCTTAGGTGCAGGTGCGGAAAACAGTTTCCAATTGCGGATCATGAGTGAGTTAAGGGGCAAAAGTAACAAAATATGTGTTAAAAACGATGAAAAAAAATTAGAGCTTGGGAGCAAATTGAATTTTGGAAAAGGAAGATAGGTGCGCTAATTTTTTCTATAAAAAATCTCAGGGGCACTGTTGACACACTCTGCAGTCTGGGCCATACGAGTAACATTTGTAATAGCCCTGTCTGAATTTTCCATATTTCAATCTTTCAAAAATTTAAAGGGGCACATCAAGCACTAAGGCAAAAATACCTAGAAGATCTGATTATTAATAAAGTTTTAAACAAGTTATACAAATATTTCATTAACAACACAAAATTTAATAAAAAGGCGTTACCTTCGTTCTCCTCAGCAGCAGGTTTCTCGACGGTCGGGGCTGTCATACTTTTGGTCTGTTTTGTACGAAAATTATTCTTCAACACGCTGTGAAATTTTACAAATATTTACTTATTAGTACACGAAAGCATTCTAATACTACATATATCATAATTTAGAAAGGTAGAGAGTTACACAGACCCGAGATTAACAAGGATAGACCACCAGTAAAATCTTCTAGTTATCAAACACGATAGGCACAGAAACGAAAAGAAACATTCTCGCGTGGGAAAGTTCAAATGTTACTGCAATGAGCGGGTCAGCGGTAAGCTTAGTTCTATTCCCGATACTTGATGTATTCCTATTTGTTAGTTACCATCACTCCCTCCAGCTCTGCGTCATTTCAGTAACTTCTGGCTAAGCTTGGCCTCTGAGCTTGGCGAACATGCGTGGGTACATAAAGGACACGTAATCGATTTCGTCTGTAAAACGCAGTCATTTGTCGTGTGGTGTGCACCTGGTCAATCAATATTTCTATGTTCAGTTCATATAAACCACGGTAAATCACGCCATGAAAAACTGATGCCCGATTAGATGCCGGAAAGATCGATTAGGTATACAGGTATACTGGCTAGTTTCTGCCCGCGCGGTTACTCCCTTTTATTCTGCGCGAGAATGCATCGTTCTTTTATATCCATCTCGAATGTGATCTGGAATTGCGAATGGAATCAATGAAGAACATACTGAAACTGCATAACAAAGATACCACGCTCCCCGTCCCACCATCCCATTTAACCCTTGGACTTATGAACATGGCCCATTCTGCTGTCGATAGTTTCTCGACACAACATCAATGAATGAACGCAAAAATATACAAAGGAAGTAAAGAATTACGACTGTTCCCAACCACCATTAGCATGCGTCACAGACTCTATAAACATCGCAGGGCAGTTTGCTACTAAACACCCTTGGTACGAGGTTGGCTTGTTGGAAGTTAGAATCGAAACCTATCATCACCTATTTGTATGTCAACGTGTTACGTGTATACATACACGCGTGTTTATTTGATATATTCAGTTTTACTGACAAAGTTTTCTGGAGAAATGTTTTAATAACCAAGGGTCTGAAAAGTTTGCTTGCATTCAATATGAACCCAGAGTATCAACTGGTTTACACATTTAATAACTGCTCATAACTTTATATATAGACCAGTAACTAGAAAGCTGAATTATTGAAAGTTCTTAATTAGCCTTGTTTTCAGATATCACAATTCGTTGGCGACGCTGTCGCTAAATTAGCGTCGGGCGTTTTTTTTTGTACATCTATTTCCTCTCTCAGTAAGTACGAAGAAAAGTTCTGATCATCGCGGACGACTTGTGATAGATGAGAACTGGGCTTATTGACACGGAATTTCATTCAGTCCCCTCGATTGCGTTGCAAGGCTATGCAAATAACCAAATCACGGTCGACACCCATTCCGTACCATTGTAGCTCCCTTTCTCATGGTCACTATGACATCATACATTGAAAAACGAGATTTTTGAATAATATCGTCAATTCGTTAAAATATTCCACATAGAGATGCAAAGGATGCTATCACTTCATCGAAAAATATGCATTAATTTTTACTAACCTTCACAAAGCAACCGAAACTAAATTAAATAAAATTTCGTGTCGCAAAAGGAAATATGAAATTATACCAATACTAAGGGACGAAACTTACATGAAAATAACTCCTGCTTTACTTTAACCCTCGGTCGAACTGACAGATAGCTATGTTCTTTTGAAGGGGTAATAATTCAAGGAATAAATTTTACCATGCACCATGATATTAACACGTTGTAGCATGTCCTTTAGCAATGGCTGAGTTTAAGCTTCTTTGCTCGAAACAACCCGATGTTGTGTTTTCCGTTCATTTTTCATATTTTTTATAATTACATCATTTATGAAATATATCACATATCACAATGTCAGCTCTTAGCATAAATACCTAACACATGTTTATCGTTTTAAGAAAACTAGAAAATGTACTCGCACACAAATGAAAGAAAGTTTTTTAATTATTATCTTATAACCAAAACAAGCTGCATACACTCAAAAGTTTAACGTGATTTTTGTTATATAATATATGGTTCGGTATACATAACACATTCCGGTACTTCGTTCAGAACTCTCACCATTTTTACAAATCATGCATACAAGCAGTAATTACGGATTTCTTTTGGCAAAAACATAATTGATATGGCACAAAAATGTGTTAGTCAATTATATGCTAAGAGGTTGACGACATATTTCTTAGAGCTAATGTTGAAATAGCTTTTTATAGAATACTATTTCTCTGCTACTCGCACAAATATACGAAATATTATATATTATTTGCAACTTATGTTCAAATTTTCATTAAATGTTGTTTGGCATAATTTTGCTCTGTTAATCTTTTTATGGGTTTATAATAACGATAATATACGTTAAAGCCTTAAATATATTTTCAAACACTTTTTGTATCTCTGTCTAAGTATAGAAGGTCAGTACGTTTGTGTGATTTCCACGAATCAACAAGATTGGAGGTAAATCTTTAGTCATCATCTCTAACCAACTCATGTACATCGTAGGTTCAACTGCTTCGCTAGGTACAGGTAATGTCATCACAATTAAACTGGCATCTTTACTATGATCTTTCAGTAATTCACCTAACCGGATGTGACGCAAGCTCTTCTTTTTGTGCTCTCCATCGACCATATGTCCAGCAAGGTTTTTAAAATCATTAACACTGTCATCCCTCGGTTTCTCTGATATGCCATCAAACTCTACGACACAAGAAACGTCGATACGAAATTTCTTCAACAAATTAGCCATTCGAATTTTCCCGGAACATATCTCGCTTTCTTTTTGACTAGATTTCGGAGTGAATACTCGCAGTTTGCACTTCTTCCAATAACGATTAAGACTCAATAAATACGGAATAAGCAAAGTAAGACCACCGTCATCAAACAACCACCAAACATCAATGGTTCTTCCTTCGCGTTTCTCGTTTAAAATACGCAAAGCTTTCTTTTCATTATCTGTTTCGTCAAAATTGGATCGGAAGATTGCTACACCAAATTTTTGATCAAAAGCATCCTGGATAACATTCACGTAGTTTTTGGTGGTTTTTGATTTTTCAAAGTCGTCATTAAGTTCAGTTTGGACTTCATCCTCTCTACTTTCTCGTATCTCTTCGTTTACATCTTCGTGGCTGTTCCTGGGCAAATCATCTCTCCAGTTTGTTTTAAAACCAAGGAATACGGTGTTTGGCTTCATCTTACCAAGTCCAGTGCATTGAAGTAAACTGCTAACGCCACAACGAAATTCTCGAGCTAACAAGAAATTAAACAATAAATTTAGTCATATAACTATCAATTATTGGACGAGGTACCCTGGTCGATTTTAACGTCTTTCCAAAAAATTAACAAATATGTAAGCCGAGCCAGAATAGACCTTAGAAGTGCTTACGTCTCGCGGTTTTCAATGCATATAAATACAAGGACAAGGTAATTTTTCCAACGTGTTTCCCACATTGCATTGCAATTCATTGTTCAACTCTGGTGCGTGCGTACGGACTTCTAACGTCTATTTGTTTTGCTGTAATCAGCCGGAGCCGGAACTGGAGCTGAAAAACCGCTGTTTGCACAGCTGTCCTATAACCTCCAAATAAATCCTATACATTCTATAAAATTCAGTTGCAATAAACATGCAGCTAATATTTTTTTAATCTCGATTAGTATTTTTTACGGCAAAACCGCAGAACTAATTTTGTAAGATTTCAACGTTTTTCTGCAGGAATGTTAAAAAAACTTATTTGAACAATAGTTAAAATTCAATTAACTCACCTGAACATATGCAATGAAATGCTTTTATTTTATTGTGTTGAAGCCAATCTCTCGCTTTCTTGCGGCCATTATGTTTACTCCCCGAGGACTCGATATCAGATACTTCACCGCATATCATTAAACCGTTATTCTTTGCCACATGCGAGACTAAGTGTACCAGTTCTCCATGATTCTCTGGAGATCCACACAACACGAGACACTGAGGACGGAAATTCTTTACGTGGTCTTCTGCTTCATTGTATTGATAACTCATAGCAAGTATTGTTCGGTAAGTAACAGCTTGTGTTGACGAACCCCAGTTAACCTATATAAATGTGATGCACGACTGAGTATTTGTTTTACAACCAAAATTAGTCAATTAGCACAGCTAACAATTAGTACACTTACAACACCATATACACTCTCAACAATATCATTGAAATTAGTACAATGATATAGGAGTACATTATTGCGATTCTACTCTCAAACTATTGCTTCATAGATAGCGAGTAGCGAAACATTCATTTTCAGTAACGCACTTATTGTAATATTACCTACTGTAACATTGATTTCTTTTGTGGAATATTTTATGTTTGACCCCTCATAATCTCACCTACCCTGCTGTGACAACAGCATATACTATGCATACATACTACAACTACTACTCCTACTGCTGTTACTACTATACAGCAGTACCACTGCTAACAATATGCAGCGCAATCATAAGCAATGAAACAACAAAAAATTGTTGTCTTACTCTTACCTGCGGCTTCGCATAGGAAACATATTTATACAGGGATCCAATGATGACAATTGTAACCAATGCTGCCCACCATTCAATAAGAAACATGATACCAATACATAACAATGCTCCAAATAAAGAAACCCACTTATTGTAATATTTAAAAGATGGTCTCCAACCTGGTGATCGACCCAAAGATGCTGCAAATACAGCATAATTGATTAAAGCATAAGACATTAGGAAAAAATTGGAAATGATTGGAGCGATGACATTAAGCTCAGCGATTGCAATGAAACCAGCAGCTATGAAGAAAACAAGAATATACGCTCGTCGTGGTTCGTCATTAGGTCCACTCCCTTTGGCAAAAAATGTAATATATGGGAATATTTCATCGCGACAGACAGCTTGGAAAACTTTCGGAGCTCCGACCAAACTGGCAAGTGCAGAAGATAACGTTGCAGCAAAAATACCAATGATGACCAACGGAGCCCAGATAGAAATCTTTTGCATCAACTAAAAAGTGCACGAGATCTACAACTTAGATCTAAACTTTTGAAAAAGTCACAGATTTGTTTCATGCACATATGATGGACTAGCGGACTCTGTAAAGTGTAGAAGGCTTAACCCAGAGAAAACAGGTTATATTTTAACAATGCATTTGCACTAACAACATGTAGGTTTAAACAAAAACTTGTCATAGTAATTTTAAGCATCCCGAACTTTAACTTTACCTGGTAGTCATTGTTCAACCCGTACTTGCACCCCACCATAGCACAAGTAATCGTCTCATTGACAATCCCTGTAGCATCTCGCACAGCGCCAGATCCAGCCATTATACCCAGGAGTACATAAACAACCCCAGTCATCCCAATTGCGAGAAACGTTCCTTTCGGGATTGCCTTTTGTGCATCTCTTAAGTCGCCTGAAATGTTTACTCCTGCAAGGATACCAGTGGCTGCCGGGAAGAACACAGCAAACACAGAAAAGAAATTCTCCTTGCCAGTGTAACTGGGAGCAAAGTTTTCACTAAACGCAGACGAGCTGAAACCTATAAAACCTTTTGATTTAACGCTGTCACTTAACGGTCCAGCAAAAAATCCAATAACAACGCTTAACATTGCTACCAAAAGCAAGGCTAGCAAACCCAACTGTGCCTTCAGCACCCAATCAAGGCCAATCAATGTGAGCCCTAGTAGTATAACAACTGTCCCTAGACCTATTATGCGAGTGTCATTTATTTCATCTATCATCAATGAGTTGCTTTCTGCCATTAAATATGCGACGGTTTCAGCAAAACCTACAACATACATAGCAACAGCAACCGCATTGGCCAATGAAAAGATCAGACCAATAGAGCCACCGAATTCTGGACCCAAACTGCGTGATATGAGGTAATACGCTCCACCTGTTAAAACAATGTTAAAATAAGATTTAAAAACAGCATGTCTGTTTTCACCGTACATCTGAGCAAGAAACTGTTGCTTATGTTTCTCAAATGAATGGACAATTTGCATAATAGACTAAAGGTCGAACTAGGCCCTGGAAAGACGAAATATTTTACCACAGTTAGAAATAGCATCTTAAAATTAGTAGAAATGCAAAGTTTGGTGGCGAAATGTTGTAAAATACGTAAAATATAGCCCTGCGAAGTTCGCAAATTTTGTATATATTTTGTATTACGCGCGGAAAAAGTTACCATTTTTGAGCTGAAATTGCAATGGTAACTTTTTCAGCGCGTAATACAAATATATACAAAATTTGCAATCGCAAGGCCTATATTTTTCGTATTTTACAACATTTCGCCACCAAACTCAGCAACTCTACTAATCTTAGGATCCTCTTTCTGGTTTTAGTAAAAGCTTTGGTTCTTTTTTCCTACATCGAGTGTTAGTCTATTATGCAAATTGTCCATTGATCAATAATTTTGTCAACGCTTCAATTGACATCAACATCTTATGAGATATACCAAGGCTCTATAGTATTGTGAAAAAGCAATGCACTTTATAAGAACGAAAACGGTAATAATCCATTAGGGTAAAGATAAGCTGTTTTCGAATACCAGGTCAGTGTGATTTATTCATACTGTCATGTTTGTGGTGTTAGTTACCTGTGTCTATATCCACTCTGGACAAACATAATCCTTACTTGAGTACATATTACTGCAATAAGTTAACTATTGTAAACTTCAATCATACCTCCTTTGATTTGTCCATTGGTACAGATTGCTGACATTGATATGGATGTTAAAATCGTTACAGCTGAAGAAAGTAAAATAATTAAGGTGGAAAGACCAATCCCAGCCTGACCAACCACCCAGGTCAGCCGAAGAAACAACATGACACCCCATATATTCAATAAACATGGTACCAAAACGCCTTTAATCCAGCCAAATTTGGTCTGAGTTTGAATTTTTGTTGGTCTGTCTTGTACACTAGCATCGCCAGTCTCCTCATCTTCAACCATTGGCTAGAAAAGATAAAAAAAATAAACTGTAACACTAAGAAAAAATTGAAATTGACATGTTTATTGCTAATTTGATTTAGAAATACGTAAAGGAATAGAATATGAATCGTATTTGATTCGGCTTATGAATCTTGGATTCGCATTGGATATAGTATATACTACCACATATTAAATTCTACGGTACCAAAATGTGACATAATTTGTGGTGCAAATTAGATCTTTATTATAGACAGATTTACAGTGGGTTGCATTACTGTGGGCCCGTATCACCTGACCCACCCTGTAAATTTTTCTTCACAAGGAGATTGGAGAACACGGAGAAAACACATGACTTTCGGGAGATACACATTTTACATGAATTGAGTTCTAGTCAACTTGAGGAGTTTTTACTGAGAACCAAACATGCGACCTTAGAGGTGAAAGGCAAGTGCTCTAACTACTTTGCCACAGAAGCTCCCAACATGCGAATATATATAAATCATTTCCGTGTACGAGTATATGATGAGTATATGTTATATATACATAGCCAATGAGTGTTCAGAATTAGCAAATGCCCTATTTTTATATTGTTTTGCATGTAATCACAAAGGTTGGCGCCATGCACAGTCCAGCTTAGAGCTGGTAAATCTAGAGAGCACCAGGCCAACACACAGGCGACCAATGCACAACAAGAGACAAATAACCCCCTCCCCCCTCCCCCTAAGGGTATATCAGGGGATTTAACCAGGATTAACAGCTTTTTGTCCTTGATCAATTAGGTCATTAGCAAAGCAAATACTGTCAAACCCCCGCATATGCTCAAACTCAAAGATGGGGGGGGGGGAAGATTATCTTTCCTTATCTCGCACTGGGATACAAGCAACTCTTCTTGCCACAGCTAATTTCGCATCGAGGCCGCTAAGACCGCAACAGTAGCGAGGAGCCGTTGGGAGAGGGAATCCTGTGTTTGGTGCCTTTTAGCTTTAAATTATTTAAACCGCTGGCACTGCAAATTAGCAGTTTGGTCTGGTTAGTTAGCTTGTGCTAAATGCTCATCTGGTAGCATAGCTTAGCAATTAGGTCTGGTCCCTTTGCTAATTGTTAATAGCAACACCACTTAACAGCTGGGTCTGGTCCATTTGATGATCTTGAAGTTATCTAGAGTTGCTGGTAGAACTTTTTTTATTTGCCTTTTTTTTAACTTAGCAAATGTATACAGCTTACACTTAGAACAAGGAAAGAAGGTAAGGATGTCTCAGCACGTCATGCAACTCTTGAATCCACATAAATGTTTTTGTTCTTCTGTCGCTTGTTGTCGCTAGGGGTTTTACTTTCTCAAAAACCATTGGCAATAAATTTTTTCATTGTTTCATTTGAAAGAGCATGAAAAAGTGGCCATTAGGCTATCTCTTTTAGCTCTGAAGTTATTTGCAAAAATGTAAAAAATATAAACTGCTGATTCAGCATGAGTTGTGACATCACTAGTTGGGTAAGTAGGCTTAATAAATACATAAACGAGCACAATTCAGTTATTAAATCAAATTCAATAAAATTTTGCTCTCAGATACTACATTGCAAGACACATCCAAAACCATTTCTAATTTTGTTGCCACGAAGACACTGTCGTCCCCAGGCCCCTCATACAAAATTTCTATACTAATGTTTTATCTATCCATGTGGACATTTTTTTTTGAAAACAATGATCTTCCAATTGAACATTAGCCATATATGTATAGCAGACACACTCCTGATATTATGTTATTATAACAGTTCTAGTAAACAGCTGTTTTTTAAATAACTGCGTGCAGGCCTGGGGACGACAGTGTTACCTTAGCAACAATGTTAGAAATGTTTTTGGATGTGTGTTACAATGTAGTATCTGTGTGCAAAATTTTATTGAATTTGAGTTAACAAAAACTGAGCTGTGCTCGTTTATGTATTTATTAATCCTACTTACCCAAGTAGTGGCGTCACAACTTTTGCTGAATCAGCAGTTTATATTTTGTACATCTTTGCAAATAACCTTGGAACTAAAAGAGATAGTCTATTACAGTATGGCCAATTGGCTTACTTTTTCCTGCTCTTTCACATGAAACAATAAAAAATATTATTGCCAATGTCCTTTAAAGTTGTGAATCTGATGCCTTAGATCATAGACAATCTAAGGAATTGATTGTCTATGCTTAGATTGAGTGGGTGGTCAGTAACAGGACAATTTTATTTTATTTAGCTTTACCAGAAGGAAGGCATCACCACAACAATTACTATTGACCCGCATTATCTATAACCCACCCAGTCAACTCTTTCTGTGGAAGGAAACTAGCTGAACTAGCAGAGCATTGAATTAATACTCTTTTCACATGTGAACTGGGTTAGAGTCATCTACTGAGGATAGAAACCATAATAAGACATAATTCTTTGATAGAGTTGATGAACAAGTGGTTTGATCACTCCCTTAATATAAAAAGGCAATTATTAATGACAGATTAACAATCATCCTAGAATGTATTATTTTGTCCTTTCAAGGACCTTTATAAGATTTAAGACCTATAATATACTACTAGATAATTTTACACATAGCTTAACTTTGTCCTTGGCCCTCAAATGTCTCTAAACATTTAATGTCTCTAACATCTAATTTGGGAGTGAGCCTACCTGATCCCTATATTATGAGATCTAAAGGTCTGCACCTAACCATCCATGTTGGTAAGTACAGAAACAACAGATATTAATTTTGTGTTAACAGAATTACCTGCTAGAAGTTTCAATAATTATAAACAATTACTGTGTTGATATACTGTCATGCCAACATAAGTGGAAATCATGAAAACTTAAAACTTTGTGGGAACATACCACCTAAATTGCATGGAAACATGATGCCTAGTACCAATACATTAGTTTCAAGTCCCTAATTCCTACAATTATGGATATAACTATATGTGGCAAGTGGAATTTGCAGAATGCTATACCTTTGTTCATGCATATCATGCATGCCTGAACATTCCTAATATTTTTTGTTGCAGTCTAGTACTTTATCATATTGTTAAGGGCTCTACAGCATGATTCAGGGCGACATGTAAAAGTTTATTACCAAAGATAAACTCTGAAAAAAGGAGCTGAGACATGAATTACATAAAACCAGCTTTATTACAACAAATATTACCACCAACCTAAACTGATTGCATTCTGTAAATTCCACCAAACATGGAAAATGTTTCTTACATTTTTTATTAAGGCCTTGTTTTCATTACGACGTAAGCATAAGCACAAGCAAGCGAAACCTTTGATGTGACATAAGAGATATCAAAACGTTGCGTTCTTTACGCTTAGGCTTATGTCACATCAAAGGTTCCGCTTGCTTATGCTTACGTCATAATGAAAACCAGGCTTTAAATAACATAAACTGCAATATTAAAATAGCTTTAACAGAAAAGTGGCAAGAATTCTTCCATGTTGACATTAAGTTGTGTCAACACAGCTCTTAGTCAATCAGAATTTCAGAATCAAAAATGCTACATACATTATAAATTCCAGGTCTCATAACTAACATTTTTGGTATATTTGCAACTGTGAGTTTATTTCATAAGCCTGTACAAGTTTCCTTAATGTAAGCAAGAAATAATTATATTCTGAATAAGAACAAATTTTTTTTCATAAGTTAGAAAGGTTATTGTGGCTAAACAGATTAGTGAGAGTGTATTTGCTTAGAAATATGACCCCCTATAGTTTGGAGTTTTCCCTGAGATTAATTAAAACCATTAAGAGCACATTCCTTAACAGACTGTTGAATAATCACATTATTTTCTGTTGTCTCTAAATCAAAACATTTAACTAAATAATTTGAATAGAACACAGATAACCGTTTCATTAGTAAAACATTGTATGTTAATAAAGACCAAATAGCTAACCCCTACTGTTATAATGGATAACACAGGTCACAGGTTAACTAATTCGTCCGTCGATCAACCATCACTTATAATATATATTTAATAAAAACTACTGAACAAACCTGTGTCTCAGGGCTGTTAGCTTCAAAACCTTTCCTGAGTTGATCAAGTGTCGGTCTTGCCTTTCCTTTCGGTTGGCCTTGAATGTGGGAAGATTCATTGCGATAAAATAATGTCATGGGCACAGCCTCGTGAGTGCTATATCCAATAGTATTTTCAGCTGTGCTTGGACACTGTATTGTATTTTCGTTAGGAAATTCATCTGTCTCCAAACTCTCATCTCTCAAAGGAACAGCTGTGACGGCAAACCGTATATTATTCGTGGGTACTGTATCTGTTTCAGGCTGCGGATCGCCCATCTCCCTTTCTGTTTTTGAGGCACAGATGAGTCTGTATTAAGCAAAAAGAAGCTTTTTATAAATGCTGTATAACTTGGATAGAAAAACACTCTCATGTCTCGAAGGACGAGTGTTGATGTATGTGCCCGCAATACGGAATGAACAAACTTTATGTTACACAGTACAAAGTACATATTGTTTTGGTGAATTGCTGGTCACGCAGATGTTTTTTCTCCGTCTATATAAATAAAATCGGCTGCCAAGTTGCTATACCTCATATACCTTACAAAATATCTTTATGCTTTCATGTTTTGAATACGCAACAGGGCGCTGTAAAATTATTTAGCTGCCAGTCGCGCATATAATTTATTTGTAACACGAAATAAACTTCGGTACTCATAAAAGAAATGTACGCTCACAAATGTTCTTTTATTCCCAGACACAGTGCTAGCCAAACTTGATGAATGGAAAGGCAGTACATTCATGACTCGTAACATGAAAGAATAACCCATAATTCAAAATCCTAATACACTAACATAGGGCCGTGAGCAAGCTATATAAAAACGATCTACACGTAAAAATTTTGTATCGTAATGTTAGTACAAACTAGGATAAGAGTTATACAGGGTGAGTAAAAAAAAAACTGATGCCCTTTCAAATTCAAATTAGCCGCGAATTCATTACGGAACTTTAAGTATTCCCATAGGTATACAGAGAACAGAATGAGATCGTGACTAAGTACACAGTACAGGATGAGTAAAAAAACTGATGCTATTGAAATTCAAACTAGCAGCAGCGAGCTGGCATCACTAGTTGAATTGGTTTACGTACTGTGTACTAAATCACGATCTGTTCTCTGTATACCCATGGGAATACACCGTAATGAATTCACAGCTAATTTGAATTTGAAAGAGCATCAGTTTTTTTTTACTCACCCTGTATATGTTGAGGAATATTATCGTAGTTTGAATTGGTTAATGGTGCATGCAGGTAGTCAAAGAGACAGAGAATAATTACCCATTTCTATCATTATTGAATATTTCATCAAAAAGGCCGTCCATTTTTCTTTAAAATTATCACTGGCGCACTCAGCCTGCTAAGTCACCTGCTAAAAGATAGAAGTGTTTTTATTTTATTTATTTATTCTAATTGATTCGCCCAAAATACATTACACAGATGAAAAAGCTGGAAAAGAGGAAATATTAGAAGCTGGGAAATATTTCTTTAGAAATTTTGTCCGGATCAATAGTTGTTTTGGTTTCTGTAGAAACACAGAAACTAAAACAGTGGGTCTACCCAGGGTTTTGTTAGCTAGGGTTTGGGGGGATTGTAAATTTTACAATGGGAACAACGGACGCAAAATATAGGGAACATAGTCAAATTTTACTGAAAGCACGGGAACAAAACAAAAATTTTGAAGGAACATGGGAACTCATAACACCCCCCCCCCTGGGAGGCTCTCACAACAACTAGACAACTAAAATTGCAATATTTATAACTTCGCAAAACTAATACCAAACAAGACGCCAGTTGAGCGTTTACTCGAGCTAAAGGAGCATTTCTACGAGTAGCTTGTGCTGGACACATCGGAATTAATCAGAATCTTGTTGTTTACCGTGTATTGAAGAATTACTGTCACACTGTTATCGCGGCCCTTGTTATTTTTCACATTTTATTTTGTCAAAAATTCAAAATAAAGTGCAAAAAACCTTGTTTGCCTGATTACTAGTACGAATCAGGCAAAATCATCAAAGATTTGTATGAAAATATGTTGTATTCCATCTATTTATATTAAGATTTATTTCCGTATTGAAGCACACACTCAGGCCATCTTCAGTTTAATTAAAGTAAGTTATATTAGCGCAATGTTTCTCCGTAGATAATTTACATGCATGTGATGGTAGATGTTTTGAATATAAGGTCGATCGAGTACATGCACAACGTATACGCACAGCTGTTTCGTTTAATCGAGTACGCCAAGAAAGCGTACAGCCGCTTGGTTTTGATCGAGTACGACTAGAACGCATACAGCCATTTTGATTTGATCGAGTAGGCCTACAGAGCTTACAAACGTTTTGTTTTGATCGAGTACGCCTAGAAAGCGTACAGCCGCTTGGTTTTGATCTAGTACGACTAGAACGCATACAGCCATTTTGATTTGATCGAGTACGCCTACAGAGCTTACAATCGTTTTGTTTTGATCGAGTACGCCTAGAAAGCGTACAGCCGCTTTGTTCTGATCCAGTACGCTTAAAAAGCATACCTTCACAAATATTTGATCGCGTATCCATTTTAAAAAGCACGATCACAAATACTTTTAAAGGCTTTTGTCAGATCTTCAGACCGAATGAACAGTTTAGTGTGGTCTGTACAATGGCCAGAAACCTCCGTTGCCGAGTCAAGAACAGGAAGTCGAATGAGATGAGGTTATTGAGGCATAATGTGGCCACAGATGTGCCACTGATAACTGCTAATGAGATGATCCTAAATAATCACGTGCGTCTATGAGCGGTAACGATTGGTAAAAATCTGCAGTGGCCGCGTGGGAGACTAAGTCTTGCGCGAAAAAAACCCGAAGGGAATTTATGACTCTCGCTTTTAATAGCTCGAGTAATTAAACTAGGAGTAACTATCGCAAGGAAAGTGCTGCCGTTTGGCACATTATTTTTCATTTTGCGCTGTTTAAAAATGCATAATTGATGTTAATGAGCTGATCTCATGCAACAGCAACCATGATTGTGCAGAAATTAAACACACAATTAAGCACAAAGATGAAGCGAAAATCGATTACGCATTTTTAAAACAGCGCAAAAAATGAGAAATAACGGAACTTTTGTATTTAGTTCGTATCATTTTTTAAAACTTTTAGGGGAAGCATCCATATTCAACTTGCCACGAGAAACGTCAATTTGACGTTTGTGGGTGTGTGGGTTATTTTCTTTGACGTTTTGCCCGTGGCAAAATGATATAAAGATGTTTCGTATAATGTATAATTCTATTTGTAATATGCACTTTTATTAAAACTGATATACGCAACACAAACCTGCACAATATTTTTTGTAATCAAGGAATATACAAAGCAAACAACCTTCCTTATTTCGCCAGATGGTAAATTCAAAGTCATATATTTATATTGAAGGAAACATAATAAAAAATCTAGTATTCACCTTGTTTTTTTGTTGCCACGGATTGACGTTTCTAGAGTGGGTGGGTGGGTATGGAAAGAAACGTCAAATTGACGTTTTTCGTGGCAAGTTGAGTATGGATGCTTACCCTTACAGATTAATAACAACATTCCATATTTGCTGACAGTGCAAAAAAATTGATTTTCACCTTAAAAAATTTTTGCACAAGCCTCTTCAAAATTACTCCCCCCTTGCCTACAAAATGGAACATGTGAAAACAGAATTGACTGAGATGCACACTTGAAGTCCCATATTAGCTGTTTGTAGCTGTTGCTATCTGTCATTTTGCAGAATATCCAACTTGGAAGCGATTTTCAATTTAGGACATTTTTTTAACACCCTGTAGTTATACACATACAAAGCCACACTGTTGAGTGTTACAAAACTTGGTTTAAAAAGTTCTTCCAGTTCACAAACCAACTAGCGAAATATGTCAACAAAACACGCATTTTAACATGTATGCTAGAACATCTAAACCGCAAGAAGGTTTTACGTGCAAAGATTCTCATGCAAAATGTTTTAAAACGACAAATTCCACCGCGAAACTTTACCGAGGAGCGATGTATCGCGGTGAAGTTTTGAGAGCGCGTTTCCGTCATTTTCTGGTGTATTCCTACTTTTAAGGAAATTTAGAAATTTCTACACAAGAATCAAACGCAAATTCTACTGAAATTAATATCTATATACAAAACACTTTTTTTAACATGTAATAGTTAACAAAAAGCGACAGGAAGATTCTTTATCAAAACATTGCTCCAGAAATGTTTTAAAACGGCAAATTCTGATAGACTCCATCATTCCATGATTAAGGAATGAGTCTAGGAAATGTGTTCCTAATTCTAAACACGTTGTGATTTCTTTCCTTGGTTTTCTATTTCTACCTATGTTGAGATGCAGAGGTTGAGATGCTAATATTTCGTGCAAAATGATTTATTTGCTTGTGGGATCTCATTATTCTCATATAATTATAAAAGGTAAGAGACATTTTACATTCCAATTCCAGAAATACATATGTTGGTCTAAAGTTCCCAACAAATTATATCGTGGAGACTTCGGGCAGTGTGCTACAGAATAAGATTTAAATGATGCTATGAGGTTAATATATTGATGTATTGTATAGACTTTTAGTAAAATTTTCTTTACTTGCAAAATAAAACAGCTATATGTTGGTGGTATCATGACAAAAGAATCTTGTTTAACATATGTACTATGAAAGTCTTTAATTCTAAATTCTAAAAAATGCAATCCTACTAGGACTCTGGACAGAGTGCCTGGCAAGTCACTCAGACATTGATTTTTGGTTATCTTAGTGATTACATAAGATGTGCTAGCAATGCCTTACTGGTAAAATGCCTTGGAAGGCACTCTAATAATAACTGATTTAAAAAGGAATTAGTTGGGCAGAACAGAAATAAGTGAATATACCCCACCCCCAATGAACTCTCTAGTTACAACCCTGCCTGGCCTTGTGCCCATTTTCGTTTCGGCAGGCGGAGTGAACGCCTTAGCAGGCGTCTTGTTAATAATAGTTTGGAATTCAGAATAATACATGTCTCTGAATCATTGTCGTGTCACTTGTTGACTATTCTTGCTAACTCTGTACAGATGCCCTGACAATCATGTACGTCAAACCTTATCATTACACACGTAAAAACGCACAAGTTGCTACAGACCTGCAAACAAGTTGTAACAAGTCTGTTCACAAGTTGTTGACAAGATGTATTCGCACTGCTTGTTCCGAATTTGTTGGAACAAGTTTGGAACAAGTTGTTGACAAATTGTAACAAGCTCGTACAGCGGTCGTATTAAGAAAGGACAAACAATGGAATATGTCTGTATGTTATAGTTCGCTATGTTTTACTAGTTTGCTCTATGCTCGATCCGGTACGTACATGTATGTAACTATAGGGACCGTAGCTAACCTGGCAATAGTGTATCATAGGCTTTATTATTGTTATTAATCAGTTTATTTTAGAAATCCTCATTGTTTTGAATAAAGTTCACATATAAACAACGAGTCTTTCTTCTTGAGGATTTCGTGATGGTGATTGTTCGTTGCAGCGTCCCTGAATGTCTCTTCGAAACGTCACTGAAGCTCTTGCAATTGCACTGCTCGCAAACCACGGCCTCGCACACACAGCGACAGTCGCTCCCGCTGCTAAACGTGGACCCAAACTAGAACGGCCCAAGGTCGAAGTTGGCGTGTCACTGGAAGAATGGAATGTGTTTGTCCGCCGCTGGAAGTCTGGACTCTGGAACGTATTTAAATGCGGCCGGGCCTCGACGATGAATCGGCAGCATCACAACTATTCCAGTGCGCTGAGCAAGCTGGCCTAGGAGATGCAATACTAAAGACAGATGCCGAAGCAGCCACCAAACCGTTGTCAGACCTCCTCGCCGCCATGCGCTCTTTAGCCGTGATCCCCATCGCCACTGGGGTCCTTCGAGCAGATCTGCCACACATGCACCAAGAGCGTGACGAGCCATTCCGCGCGTTCGCAGCCCGAGTTCGTGGCAAAGCCGAAACGTGCGAATTTAAAGCGACATGTTCGTGTGGCAATGACGTCAACTATACGGACCACGCCATACGGGACGTCCGTTTGAGCGGTATCTCCGACATAGACATTCGACGTGAGATCCTCGGCACGCAAGGGGTACTACAAAAGTCAATCAATGACGTCATCGCCCTCGTTGAAAGCAAGGAAATGGCTCGTAACGACCTCCCCTCATCGAGTTTGTCCGCCGTCTCGTCATTCCGCAACCAACAAAGGAAGCCGTCGGCATCGCATACGTCAGCATCGCATACGTCAGCACTCCCGTCCACAGAGCGCTCTAAAAAAGCACGTGCACCATGCCCAGACTGCAAAACGCCCTACCATCTCTTCACAGAGGGCGCAAAAGGATGGAACGTCCAGCCTCATTCGGTCTGCATAGACTGCTAAAGAGCCAAACGCCGCAGGGGACGTTGGCAAGGAAACCCACCACCAGCTCCCCCAGCACCCCCAGTCACAGTACAGGCCGTGGAGCTCGGACCCGTGTCCCAGATCGATGCCAGTCACTTGAATGTAGGCAATCAGCGTCCAAGACTCCGCAAACGGCAACAGGTCTCTGTCGCCAATAAGGACAATGGAAAATCGCGGCACGAAAATCTCGACCACCACATCTTCACCAAAGGTGCCTGGCGACGAGCACACCTTTGTGACAACCCGAAAGTGGCTATAACCGTCTCAAATGACACCTCGTCACCGCGTAACATCTCGAAGTCAAACTCATCGGTCACCGCTGATGTCTCAGCCGTTGCTGACTCGTCAGCACAATCAGATCTGGTCACTGAAGGACTACCTCGCGCATGGATTCTCACGCGACAACCTGGTCCCAGTTGCCCTTAGTCTATCAGCCGCTAACCGATCGCCCATAGCAATTGCAGGCGCTTTCTTTGCAAAGATCTCGACATATTCTCGGCAAAGAAAACGAGCGACGTGCCTGCCGTTCAATAGTCTACGTTAGCCAGTCAGTCCAAGGTATGTACCTCTCACTCGAAACCATGTTCAGCTTCGGTATCTTGGCCCACAGTTTTCCCACCTTAAGCGAACTAGACCAACCTATGGAGAAGCGCCCTGCACCGAATGAGCCCACCCACTACGAACCAACCCCCGTCAACGCCATCCGCGCAGTTAATAGCGGGTGCGATGAACCGAGTGGCTCCCCTGACACACCTTGTTCATGTTCCCACTTCGCGAATCAGACTGTCACCTGATGACATTCATCACACCCTTTGGCCGATGGCGCTACACTAGAGCCCCACCCCCCAAGGATTCTTCTCCTCAGGTGACGGGTATAATCGTCGCTTTGACGCTGTCCTAGGCTCCTAGCACATCTTGAATGTAAGGAGCGCTGCGTCGATGACACGGTTCATTACGACGGACCGTGCGTAGCTGGAGCATTGCACGCAAAAAACCGTCGTGATTTAGGTTGCCAGTTGGGCCAGTGTTTGACATCAGAAGCCACTTTGCCGTTTTCACCGCGACTTCCACCCGGCCGTTAGATTGGGAAAAATGAGCTGACGACACTCGATGACGGACGCCACAGTCCACAAAGTCTTTTGTGCATCACGCTGTGCCTTTATCATTATGTTGCGTTAATGCATGTTGTTCACGTGCATGGACTATTGTTGACCTTTGATACAGGGGTCGTATTGGGAAAGGACAAACAATGGCTTACGTATGTCTCTATGTTATAGTTCGCTATGTTTTACTAGTTGCTCTATTGCTCGATCCGGTACCTACATGTATGTAACTATAATTTAGAAATATAGTACCCTAAATGACTGTATTTCTCTGGGGAAGGTTGGAACAGGAAGGGGAAGTTACAAAAGGGAATTGATTTTAAAGAAAAACTTACCATTTTATTTTGCTAATGATCATATTTTCATACATACAGTGATAACAAAGGCTAAAAGATTTATTAACAGTAAATATATAATTTAATGTAATACAACTGGGATTCGCTAATCCCATCTCTTATTCACACTCAATAGTTTGTTTGTTGTCTGTGCTAACTGATCTAGCCTGTTTTCTTCTTCAAGCCTATATTGTAAATTAGCTGATGATTTCAATCGTCAAGATGCAAGTAATTTTATTCTGTTGGTAGCAACATAAGAAACTCCGGCAGTTCTTTCAGATTTGCCAATATGTATCCATGCTTTTAGTCCTTGGCTATTGTGACATGAATGGTATTGCCATACACACAAATTAAATTGCAATACACAGCATTAAGTACCATAATATATTATAATATATATTTACATACCGGCTTGTGAATTTCAATAATGAACTTCAATACGATAAAACTTCCACAAGCAAGCAAAAATATGATGTACTGTTCTTAAACATCCACGAACAACCAAAAAAATGATTTATTGTTTTTAAACTTCGGTAAATAGCAAACAAACTGACATCAACTTTCGTCGAGAATCGAGTATAAATGTATAAATGACGATTGCTTGGTATTGACATTGCGTAACAATTCGAACAAAATATTACGTAACACTGCGAACAAACATCCAAAAATTTCAGCATGAGCTCCTCATTCGAATTTGCTATATCACTAAAATATTAAACGCCTTTGAATTTACTAATATAATAAATTTACGACAAGACTAACCCTAATCCTAACCCTGAACCTAATCCTGTAACTGCATTTTTATTTACTTGAAAAAAACGACTTTATGCGTTTTGCATATATTATTATAATATAGCGTTTGTAAATTCTGAAGGCTGATTGGCTAAGAGCCGTGTTGATATAACTCTATGTCAACACGGAAAATTTCCCGCCACTCTTCTGTTGAAGTTCTTTGTGCTATATTATAAAAGAAATATAAAAAATTTTTCCGTTTTAATGTACAATCTACACAATTTCTCGTTTTTCCAATTTCCACTCGTGTTGTTATAACAGTATATCAACACGGAAAATGTTTTATATTTCTTAAATAATTCACATGAAATAATAGAACAGAACAATGAAAGCAGAAGATTGGACTAATCGCGTGTTATTTTTTGCTCTAGGTCTCTGCTCTGGGTTAAAACCACGGCTTTACCCCGTTTTCAACGTACTTGTTTTTATAAGTAATATAAACGTGTGGTTTAGTGTAAACGTTGTCCATGAAAGTTCCACGTGACCAGGGTCGCAGGAACCGATTAAGGTTGGAATACTTTTTTAAAGGTGCCCTTTTTTCCTAAACGCATTGTGATATCTCTTTTACTAGTACAAGTTAATTATGTTGCAAATACTGAACTTAACATAATTATATAATTATAGGATAATATTAAAGAATATTAGAGGATAATATTGGACAAAGCTGCAACAAGTTGTGACGTAACTAAATAACCTGCAAGTTGGGCTCCTGTGCCAGGTTTTACAGCACAAATTGAATGTAATGATAATGATAAAAAATTAATGAACGAGGAAAAGACTAAAAGAATACTTTGCACAAAGAATACTTAAATTCTGTTTCTTTACTCTACTTGAAATACCAGACGTACACAAAACATGGGATCAATAATATCAAGGAATATTTTAGCCCCACGCAGGTAGCCTACTGACAAAGAATTCTTTGTAAGAATTTAAGAACGTTTTTAAAGAACATTTTTCCGAAAGGTCCTTAACATCCATTGCTGTTGAATTAGTGTAGCTTTCTAACTAGCGTTAGTTATGTAACAACTGATATTAACATAAGTTATTTTGCTTTGACGTAGATCAAAGCATTGCTGAGAAAAAGCTTTTGAATTTGACTCCTTATACGATCCAACTGCAAACTTAAGCGATTACAGGTATTTTTTCTGACACTGATTGAATTTATTCTTTTCTTTTTTGAAGTCACGTTGACATACTTAAAGTGCTGAGACCACATATGCAACATATACACATATAGTTCAACTGAAAAAAACATCTGAAATGGGTTATCAGTTGGTCATTTATCAGTTGGTTATAAAGAAATATTTGAAAACTATTCTTTGCAATAAACTCCTCAATTCAAGCCAGATGATATTCGTGCAGTCAGACTACAATACAATCTAATTCCATGAGAGGCATAAACTATTCAATATAGAAAAGTACTCTTTATAATGGAGAAAGCTAAAGAAAAGAAGGATTTATGTATAACTGACGTGTTAAATTTCGAGCTTTAATTTGATGATATAACCTGAGCTTGATAAACAGACAAATTGATCTTACCCTTTCAGTTTGAAGTTCTTAATCTTCGTCTTAATCCATCATGTATCCAACTCATATTTGTGTACGAATGAAGTAACCTGTCAAGAGTAAATGTATTGAGAATATATTCAAATATATGGTGTGCATATTTTTAATTCAAGTACTTGAACCACCTAGTTACTGCACTTTAGATACCACGAAGATGAAAGATGTTTTGTTCTTTGAAAATTAAATCTTTTTTCATTCTTATCTAAATCCGTTTGGGCGATCTTGTCACAAATCTGTTGAACCTAATGTACTGTTAGTAGCAGCTGGTAAGTTTTCTAAAAACATCGCGTTAAGTTCTGCTAACCGTTTAGTGCAGCCAATTTTCGGCAAGTTCTATTCTACATGGAAGGTGAGGACTCCACACTCTGTTACCCCGCAGTCCACCATGATTTCCGCCTGAAATGTTTATTTTGCAATATTGTATGTTATCATAAAAATGCCTAAAATTTCTTATGTGTTTTTTTGCTTCAATATCAATATCAACTTCGATATCTCCAAGAGAATTAAAGTGTTTGTTTGTTTGTTTATACTTGTAGTTGTAGCGACGGACATTGAGAGCATAATATGGTATGAGACCAATAAAATGTCTTCACAGAGAATGTAGAGTAATATTCCCTATTTCAGTGCATGCAACAGTGGAATAGTTGCCAATCTTGCAGGGGCCATTCATACTCATCAGTTCACTTGGTTTGACCTTATTCACATTTACCTCGAACCGATCCGAGGCCGTTTTCCTGAACCAATTGTGTGCATGGAGTGACCGCATTTGCGTAAACACTTGATGAGTTAAACCGGCTCACAATAGTGCTAAACCAAGAACAAGATCGATATAAAATGTAGTCTCCGATCTGGGATCGATCTAAATTACTAACGTGTGAACGCCTATAACTCAATTTCCTTCAGGCTGCTAGGTTTAAGTACTAAGACTCTAAGTTCTGAGGAGGTCACTGGTAGGTATAAATAATCACTAATTTAGTTTCTTACAAAGACTTCTTACAAGAACCCATGCAAGACTCTTATATACAGATGCCCTAGTCAGTACTAAGTCGTGCTTTTAGGCTGCAGGGTACTATTAAATACTGGGCAAAATAGTGCACTGTCATCAAGGGATAAGGCTATCCAAAAAAATATGAAAAATCAATCAAAACTTTATTTACGTCTTAATGCATTTTATACCCTCCGTATCTTTGTCATCTATCCATATTTTCAGACGAAAATTTCAATATAGTTTATTTTATCTGTTAGGGATTCAGGGGATATAAAGATCAACATTCTTCGTAACTAATTTATTGGACTGTTGTGTTCTAAGCGAGAGAAATATAATTTAAAATTACTTTACAAAAGGAGGCGCTGACCTGATGCGTTGGTCTCTTCTTTCCCCTCCCCCAAATATTATAGCAAACTATGTCCGTTGGCGATGTCATTAATGTATCAATAAGTTCAGGTAATGTAGCTACACACAAAGATATATATACCTTGTACAGTGAGTATCAAGACGTTGGATATTGCAACAATGATATTGGTTTAAATAACTCAAGTGCAATCGCCAATCAGTCTGGAGTACTTTGAATTGTCATTGGGGACAGTTACTGAGGTTACAGTATTCAGCATCAAGATGTAAAGTATTTGGTATCCATAGGAGCAGATATTGTCCCACATTGCGAAATTATATCAGTACTTCACTATTCTCTTTTACATAACCAGCTAACTGCGATGCTTTTTATTCACTGGATTTCTAACGACGGAATGAAACTCTTTAATCGGTTGAAAACCACTACATTGATAACTACCATGTAAGATATTATGTGAAATAAACTACTTTAAGATGAGGAAAACGAAACGAGTTTCTAATTTGGGAGCCTTTATCAGATTTATGTCTATGAAGCTGACACGACACGAGCTGTCAAATTTTTTTATCAGAAGATTAATCAAAAGACCAGTAGTGCATGCAAGCAGCCAGAGAATGTCGCAGTGTTATGCAAATATTTTCGTGTTTCTAGACCGCGAATCAATGAATTTCAAAACGATCATTTACGACTTTAGAACACCCAACTACCACTCAGTGACAACCTGAAACCACACGAAACCATCACTATCACCCCAAAAAGCCATCACCACAAACGGTATACGATACTGTATTAGATAAAAATGCTTCAATTTGTCTTGTCAATATGAATATGTATTTGAATATATTGTTATAATAATTTTGTGATGATGTTATGAAAAGAATTATAGACTAAGACAAGACTAAAACAAGATTATATAGACTAGCAAACTGATTATGAAGCTAAATTATTAGAAACTATGTTCGATTACATGATCTCAATACAGTAACATTAAATATACGTCATCCAATATGTTTCTCAAATGATATATCGTGTTGTACTAAGTATAAAATGTCAGTACGTTTGTGTGATTTCCGCGAATCAACAAGATTGGAGGTAAATCTTTAGTCATCATCTCTAACCAACTCATGTACATCGTAGGTTCAACTGCTTCACTGGGTACAGGTAATGACATCACAATTAAACTGGCATCTTTACTGTGCTCTTTCAGTAATTCACCCAACCGGATATGACGTAAGTTCCTCTTTTTATGCTCTCCCTCGGCAGAGTGACCGGCCAGGTTTTTAAATGCTTGCATATTCTCAACACTTGGCTTGTCGTATATTCCATCAAATTCCTCCACACACGAAACATCAATACGGAACATTTTGAGTAAATTGACCATACGAATCTTACTGGAATTGATAGAACTTTCTTTCGTTGTCGCTTGTGGAGTAAACACTCGCAGCTTACATTGCTTCCAAAACCGCGATTGATTCAACAGATATGGAATAAGCAAAGTAAGACCACCGTCATCAAACAACCACCAAACATCAATGGTTCCTTCGCGTTTCTCGTTCGCAATACGTAAAACTCTCATTTCTTTGTCATAATTGGTTCTAAGGATGGCCACGCCAAACTGATGATCAAATGCATCTTGAATAATATTCACATAGTTCTTTGTTGTTTTAGTTTCTTCCAAGGACTTTTTTCCATCATCTGAATGTTCTTTCAGAATTGATTCTCGCCAATTTGTCTTGAACTCAATGAAAAATGTGTTGGGTTTTATTTTTCCAAGGCCAGTGCATTCAAGTAAACATTTCACTCCAAGCCGGAGATCATGAGCTAGAAATATAAAAGAAAAGAATATAGGTGAAAGAAACTAGTTTTGATGTTAACAAAAGACTGCGCATAAGTGCTGCAAGCAACTATGTAGATCGCAAAATATAAAACGATTTTCCTTTGATTATCCGAAAAATGTTAAATTACAGACATTTCAAGAACACTCATCAGTTTGTGACATGTATAGTGTAAGTAATTCTCAATGTTTACTTGCAATAGACATCAAAAGTGCTTACGTCACACAGTTTCTCCTACGTTTCCCAGATTGTATTACAATTCATTGGCCATGACGTGATCCAAGCACTTCAAAGGTTTATTTATCAAAAACATTCCCCAGTTTGTGTCATGAAGTAGTGTAGGTCATTTTTTAAGGTCCTTATGCAGTTTATTTAATTTATCAGTCAATTTGGGCGTAGCCAACACGACAATTCTCTACCGTTAGGCAAATCTTAAACTATTACCATTATTCATTTCTTTAGAACTCAATTGTTTTCAGAAATTAATTATTTTCTGAAAATGATTGTTTTCTGAAATTAATTGTTTTCAAAGTCATTGAACACTGATGTATTTGAATAGCGGAACTAAATGGTCGGTCCGTGGTTACGCTACAGTTCTGCTATCTTAATATCGCAACTTTTCTTTTAAAAACGCAGTAAAAATTGCAACTAACCAGCGACCAGAACTCCTAGTAATTTCCACAACAATATTTGTAGTCTACCTGTAGAAATAGTATAAAATGCCTTGATCTTGTTTTGTAGCAACCATGCATTTGCCTTTTCGCAATTCGTTTGTTGTTTACTGATATAGCCTTCGTCTTTCACCTGACCACAAATCATGAGCCCGTTGTTCTTTGTTACATGTGATACCAAATGTAGTAGATCACTCTGCTCATGTGGTGCGGTATCACATAGAACAAGACACTGGGGACGAAAGTTTTTCACGTGATCAGCTATGGCGTTATATTGGTAACTCATGGTTAGAATAGTACGGTAGGTGACTGCTTGCGTCGATGAACCCCAGTTCACCTGGAATACAATGGAATAAAGTACGTGTAAGTATAACTATGAAATCTAACTCCTTTGCTTGGTATACAAATATTTGCCTGAAAAAAATAGATGTTGAAAATCGATATCTAGTGGAAAATTTAAACGTTTTGACTGAGGGTGCTATAAGTTTATGTTTATTGTTCTGAAACAATTTTGCGAATATAGTGGAAATTTTTCTCAGAGTTACTTTCAGATACAATTGGCTGATAATATGTTTTATTCAAAAAATCTCGTAAAACATACTCATTTCTGATTAGAGAGGTCTATGATTCCTCACTTTGAAAGATAGGATAAGATGTCACATTTTCAGCTCACATTGATGACTTAGTTCGAAAGACCAAAATTGCACAGATAATAAATTTCTATCTAGCAATAACTAGTATTATAGATATTAGAAAGGGGAATGGTTGGCAACGCTATTCAATACCATACACGATCTCCGGTTCAGTTATTTTGAATAAACCGGAAACAAACATTGCACAACTCGCTATGGTAATTATGCGCATAAACGAAATTGAGTTCATGAGCATAATTACCATACAAGTTGGGCAATGTTTGCTTCCGGTGTGCTCAACTGAAGATGAAATATAGATAACAAAGGAGTTGCCAATCCATCTCTTTTTCTAATATCTATACTAGTATACACGGTCGTTACCCTCACCTCTGGCTTTTTATATGAAACATATTTATATAGAGAACCAATGATGACAATTGTAAGCAGTGCTGCCCACCATTCAATAAGAAACATGATACCAATACATAACAATGCTCCAAATAAAGAAACCCACTTATTGTAATATTTAAAAGATGGTCTCCAACCTGGTGATCGACCCAAAGATGCTGCAAATACAGCATAATTGATCAAAGCATAAGACATTAGAAAAAAATTGGAAATGATTGGAGCAATGACATTAAGCTCAGCGATTGCAATGAAACCAGCAGCTATAAAGAAAACGAGAATATACGCTCGTCGTGGTTCGTCATTAGGTCCACTCCCTTTGGCAAAAAATGTAATATATGGGAATATTTCATCGCGACAAACAGCTTGGAAAACCTTCGGAGCTCCGACCAAACTGGCAAGTGCAGAAGATAACGTTGCAGCAAAAATACCAATGATGACCAGCGGAGCCCAGATAGAAATCTTTTGCATCACCTTAAAAAAATTATAATGGCTATGAAACTCGGAAAAAAATGACCTCATTATCTTTGTACGTTCCTTAAAGTCCCTCCTCTTTACAGGAACTAACTCTATCTTCATCTAATCTTCGAACTAATTTTGTCTTGCTAAAAAACTGCGCCACTTGCAGTTTCAAAATCTGGCAATTTCAAACCTTTACCTGGTAGTCATTGTTCAATCCGTACTTGCACTCCATCATAGCACAAGTAATCGTCTCATTGACAATCCCTGTAGCATCTCGCACAGCGCCAGATCCAGCCATTATACCCAGGAGTACATAAACAACCCCAGTTATCCCAATTGCGAGAAATGTTCCTTTTGGGATTGCTTTTTGTGCATCCTTTAAGTCGCCTGAAATGTTTACTCCTGCAAGGATACCAGTGGCTGCCGGGAAGAACACAGCAAACACAGAAAAGAAATTCTCCTTGCCAGTGTAACTGGGAGCAAAGTTTTCACTAAACGCAGACGAGCTTGGACCTATAAAACCCTTTGACTCCACATCAGATGAGAGAGGACCTACAAAGAATCCTATAACAGTGCTGGCCATCGCAGCCAAGAGAAGCAAGAGTAATGCTAACTGAGCCTTCAATACCCACTCCAAACCAACCAGCGTAAGACCGAGCAATATCACGACTGTGCCTAAGCCTACTATACGAGTATCATTGATGTAATCGATCAACACAGAACCATTTTCAACCATTAAATATGCGACAGTTTCAGCAAAACCTACAACATACATAGCAACAGCAACCGCATTGGCCAATGAAAAGATCAGACCGATTGAGCCACCGAATTCTGGACCCAAACTACGTGATATAAGATAATACGCTCCACCTGAAAGCATTAAAAATGAACATCTTTAAAACTGTTTTACATGCCTTACCAATCAATAAATGTATAAAAGAAAAAGAAACGGACGTCATTACATACTCTTTGTAGTTACCTCCTTTAATTTGTCCATTGGTACATATAGCTGACATAGAAATTGAAGTTAAAGTTGTCACAAAGGCAGAGAGTAGAATAATAATTGTTGACAAGCCAATCCCAGCCTGACCAACCACCCAGGTTAAGCGAAGAAACAACATAACACCCCAGATATTCAGCAAACATGGCACGAAGACTCCTTTTATCCAGCCAAATTTAGTTGGAGCTTTTGAAGATTTGCTTCTTGATGCAGCTTCCACATCTTCGTCGCGAGTCTAAAATTGAATATATACGTTGATGATGGTCTCACAGGGGTTTGGGGGGAACAAGGGAACATTGCAAATTTTACAACGGGAACAGGGGAACAAAGGAAACACGAAATATACGGGAACAAGTGAACATTGTTAAATTTTTCAAGAAAGCAAGGGAGCAAAGCAAACATTTTGGAAGGAACATGGGAACTCATAAGTCAAAACCCCCCTGGGAGACCCTCATTGATCATTAAACTAAAAATAAGCTCTTTTACTGGTCCTTTTTATCTGTTTTATTTTACTATATCGTCACATCTGATTATATCATAGATATTAGAAAAAGGAATGGATTGGCAACTCTTTTGTTATCTATATTTTATCTTCAGTTGAGCACACCGGAAGCAAACATTGCCCAACTTGTATGGTAATTATGCTCATGAACTCAACTTCGTTTATGCGCATAATTACCATAGCGAGTTGTGCAATGTTTGTTTCCGGTTTGTTCAAAATGAATGTCCAAGAATGTCCAAACAAAGCAAAATTTTCGGGATAGACTATTTTGAGCATGAAGATTTTAATTCTGAGATCTATTTTTTGCAAAGATGCATGGTAGATAGTGAAACAGAGAACTGAGATGTCAACTTGGAAAATACATCGAATTAGAGAAGACTAACGATTTTAACGTCTTATCTGGGAAGAACAGACAATTTACAAAAGACAACAAGAATACGTTGACTGCGTTCCATAAAATGAGGCCTATTATGGGACCTAAAGTAGCCTAAAATCGTCCAAAAATCACCTTAAATCACACAATATCTCCTTAAATTATCTATAAAGCATTTTTTGTGCTGACATACAGTTATATTAACATGGCTATCAGCCAATGAGCTTTCGGAATTTGCAAATGCTATATCATAAAACCTAGTATCGTTAGAGAAATTTTAACTTCTTGATCGGCGTTAAAAAGTCCTAGCTGGGGGACTACACTTTTGACATACAGCCTGGCAGAACATTATAAAAAATGGCAATGAAGTCTAGGAAAACGAAAGCAGCTGGACCTACAAATGACCGTAACCTTTGTGAGAATATATGACGAAATTTTATTAACTGACATTTCAGCTATCTTAAGCTTATACTCCCCCCTCCGTCCTGCAATTGTGGAAAAATACCATGCATTCACAAACATATAAAACAATCAACATGAGCTCCTCCTCTGAATTTACTATATCAGTAAATTCTTAAACGCCTCTGAATTTACTAATATAGTAAATTCGCGACAACGTGGTGCATCGTAACAGTTAGACATGAAACAAACATTATTAAAGTAAGATTCACTTTAAAGGGTGGGCGGCCAGCGCGGAAGGTGAAAGTACATACAGGATTAGGTTCAGGGTTAGGCTTGTCGTAAATTTATCATATCAGTAAATTTAGAGGCTTTTAGCAATTTACTGATATAGTAAATTCGAATGAGGAGCTTATGCTGGAAACAATACATCAATTCAACATGTTTTACCTGAGCCTGTGCTTCCGTATCACTAGTGATATTCCCATCTTTTTCAAAGTTTTTTCTTAGCTGATGTAAGGTTGGACGAGATTTGAGGGAATTTTTCCCTCCATTCCTTTTAGAGGAATCATTTCGATAAAATACAGTCATGGGAACAGCTTCGTTTGTACTGGTATAACCAATGGTGTTTTCAGCTGTGCTAGGAGCTATTGATGAGCGAGGCGTTTCATTTCCCAGACCTTCTGTATCTGTAGTATATTTTCTCCCCTCTCTTTTCGATGCAACCTGTGTGGAATGTTTCACACAAACAGTTTAAAAAAAATCATTTAATTAAATATAGTTGAAGTTTACAATATTTTTAATCTCAACACCTCTTAGCCGTATCTTATCATTTGAAATTAATCGTCACCTGATCCTAATTCACCCCAATGTTCATGCTAATCTTTCATTCCAAACTTGATTCTAATCCACACACTAATCCCACATATTCCTACCGCTCCTTCATGTGGAAGGTATGACGAAGCCTCAGTTAGGAAATTAAAAAACAAAGATGGTTCGGACATCAAAGCAGAATGACCACACAGACCGGACGCAATTAACACGACGCGAGCTTTCGACTTTCAACTTTATTTAACTTTAATCATTTTCTATTTTTCTCCAATCGTCGGAGCGATCTGGCAATTTAAGCTATTTGGTGTACTTATCCATTAAAATTTCTTTCCGTTTATGTTTTTATTGGCTTTTAAATCGAAAAAATCGCGTCTTGTTGCGAAATCGCTCTGTGTGGGCCTCAATAAAGGAAACTCAAGGAGGTAATTCCACCACCATTCCCATCCAACGGAGGATTATCGCTGTCTATAATCCTGGCAATCTGATCCTTAATCTAACCAGGGTTCCACAAAGTCCTTTTCAAATGACGTCACATTGTTCCGCACGATTCTGCTCAGGTTACTTTTCGCCTGCCCATAAATCTCAACTGTTCAGCCAGCCGTCTTATCTATCCAGCTTATACGCAAAAATTGTGCGCAGGACTTGTCTTAATATCAATAAACAAATAAAAAATCTACCTGAATGACATCAAATCTTTGCTTTGTTAAATCTTCATCATCAACGTCTTTTCCCGAATTATCCATTCCAAAAATTGTTTAGGAAGTCGAAACCTAAAATAAAAAATATGCTGCAGTATCATAAAATGGTGTATCATAAAGCAACTGTTCGTGGACTTCGATTAAATCAAAGTTGAGAGTCTTTATTCCTTGTTCGATGAACACCTGTTCGGCATGCCCTGTTCCTGGTTTTTCGATCGCCTAAACATGGAATTGCAGCACTAAACTCTATTCATACTTATCTGTTATTTTACAAATATGTTTCTGACCACTGACTGTTTAAGTCTTTCAATCGATGATGTAATCAAAAAGAAGCGGCTCTTCGTTTTTCAACGAAGAATTTAGTTGCATCCAACAGCATTTCATAACCATGTGCTTAACACCGCCGTTTCAAAATCAAATGATTCTAAATTGTATGCCTTACCTCCAGATAGATTAATTTCTTGGTCAAGAACAAGTCAATTAAGCAGTTAGGCTTATCTGAGTCAATTGAGATTCAGACAAAGAATTAAGAAATATTCCTTGCCTCAAGAGATTTTTCCAAACAAGGAGCAGTAATTTTCGTGCAATATTATGCACGCTTGATATCGAACTTAAACACGAATAATAATAAAATATTGAAAGTAGGTATTGATCTGGGATTACTTCGTCGTATGCAACTTGTCATGAATTAGTGCACGCATGAAGGATGGCAGTAGAGTGGAAGTTCTTAAAATGAAGAGCCTTTATTGTCTGAAATGTAGAAAGGCACAATGAACGCAACAAATACCATTTTATAAACTTCAAGTCTTAAAACTTGTAAAATGGATGAAGACACGGATATAGTTCAGCCTAATTAGCGTTGATTTATTGAAAGTGTTTTGTTGAATTGATCCGGCCTTTTAGTATGTGTGCGTGAGGTAGTTGCAACCGAAAAAGCATACATAATATTATAGTCAAGTTATTTCAATTTGATAAATATGCGTTTGAATACCTCGATGTTAAGCAGGTGAAGTAGCTACTAAAAATTATCTAGGCAGTCCGAATCATTACGATTATCATTGGTGTGTCAATGCTCATTAACATTGAGTATGTTCTGATATTCGCTCTCAGCAGTTATATCTATCTCAGACGTAGGTGGTCTGAAAAGGCGCAAAGATGCTGGCACTAGTTAGATTCACTTTTTAATCAAGACTACTAAATTCCTCATGAAATACAATTTACTTTTTCAAAATTTTGTTGCATGGACTTACAATTTTCTTGACTTTACCTCCTTATTAGGTTTTTACAAGTTTCATAAAGGAAAATAAAAATCAATGATTAAAAACAGAAAAAGGGATTTCTACTCAGTAGGTACAGAGAATAGATAGTATATTGATTTTACCGACAAAAAAGGTCATAACTATTTCCTCACACAGGCTACCAAAGGTGCAAGGTCATCCTTCTAAGAATAGTCAAAAAGTGTGAACGTATATGGTGAAATCAGGTTTACCAAGGGTTTTTTATGGTCAGAGCATTCCATGCAGTGAAGATTTCATTGCACCCCTTAAGAGACAGTCAAAGTCAGCAACAGTCGTGCACTCAGCAACAAAGCATGCATATGAACAATAAGAATAAAAATATTTACAGTATATTTATCACGTATAAATTGCTCCAAGTTCTCTTTATATGAAGTATTGCACATAATTTACGATCAACAATGTTCAAGCGAAAGAACATCTGAAGTTTTGTGCTAAAATCATAGGCGTATGAGGGGGGGGGGGGGCTGGGGGGCGGGTGCCCCCCCCCCATTTTTCGTGATCAAGGAAAGTCGGGCAATTTGAGCTTGAAAAGTCGGGCAATTTAGGTCGGGCATGCTGCGCTCAAATGGGCTCAATTACAAAGATAGCCAACGGAGTGCGAGTACGGACAAAACAATAATTGTCGAAACCTGTTTCACATTCAGGCAAACGAACTTTGAATCGAATTTATTATACAATATTAGTTTATCAAAAAAGTTGTTGGATGTGTGTTAATATAGATATAGTGTTGCATCATGCAACGATTAAACGGTATTTTGATTCATTTTTGACCCGTCGGACAACTTTAGGATGCGTCGGGCAAAAATATGTCCGCCCCCCCCCCCCCCAATTTTTTTTGACCGGTATGCCTATGGCTAAAATGTTGTTAAATTTTGAAGCAAGCTATAGCCAACGAATATCCTATCAGTAAATCTTATCCACCATGGCAATAGATATTGTTGTGCGCCGCGGTGGTGTAAAAATGAAATATGGATATTTCCCAATGGCAATCAAACGTGAACTCATTGATAAAATTAGATTAGACAATTTATTAAAATTAAATGCAGTCCGACAAAATGTAGGCTACAAATGTAGCTGTCCTTGCTGCAAACAAAGTTGTCTCCACGACGACATGCCAATATCCATTGTTTTCGTCTCTTGGGATGTCGTTTTTCCCTTGGGAAATGAAAAAATGTGACTGGATCGCCATTATTATTTCTCACCATGCGACTGGGATACCTTGAATCATTTTTGCACGTTCCCCAAGCGCAACGTTTTGTAACAACCATTTCAAAAACGTTATAGCTTTTGAATATAGTAGCTTGCCGCCAATGCCGCCATGTCCGAACTTTGTCGCATTGTTTACAAATTTGGTCACGTGCACCGCAGTGGCCTAAAGGTCAATTGATTCGTATTGAGCCCGTACGCGGGCTGACTACACAGAACTTTTTAAACCAGAAAATTGAAAATGCTGAAACTGAACTCGTGAAAACGAAACCCTGCAGAATTATTCGAATCCATATTTTGTATCCGCATAGTATAGCCTACTGTACACTCGTAACCAGGGGCGTAACTTGGGTGTAACGATAGAGAGGGTAAAAATTTATGTTTTAGACCACACTAACGTACCATATATTTTTATCAGACTATCTCCACCGACAAAAGACCTTGCTCAAATCAACAGGGTGATATTATTTGAAATTATTTCACATTGTATTGCATTGTCTGTTTCCCATTTTAGTTGCTTATCTTGGATCACACCTAATGACTTTTTTGGAAAATCCGCTTGATATTGTGTCCCCCGATGCCTTTTCTAAGTTTGAAGTTAAGCGACGTCTTGATTCTATTATCATGAACACAGTCTTTTTTCATATTTAATGGGAGATTTTTAGGTCTTAATAGACAGCAAAGGCTCCCAGAGGTTTCCTGAAAGGTTTTCCGTACATACGCTAAATTGGTTGCGCATTGCAGAAAACACTTTCTTGTAAACTGTCTCCACACATTAACACATATGATGAAACGTATCAATTTTTAGTAAAGATCAATGCCTTAAGGCTAAAGAATCTCATACTCAGAGCAGTGGCGCAGCTAACCTATATTTTAAATAATAGAAGAGCTTTGGTCTGGGGTTAGCTTGCGGCAGCGTAACGGCTTTGATGTGGTTTCGAGATCAAAACACGTCAAATTGATAGTGTCAGATTTGTACATTGGTTTGTATTAAAAAACAACAACAACACGACTGTTTAAAATTTTTATTGTATTTTGTGTATTCTATACAAAAATTGAATATTTATCTCGACGTCTCCTCAGTCTTCTTCTTCAGAGTCTGTTTCTATAAAATATGCAACAGAATCTCAATGAGCACTAATCAAATAGGAATCTCAAAGGTGTGACAAATAAACTTGGCAAATGAACTATTTTATATGCAGTGAAGGTTGCGTTGTTAGTTTAAATTGATAACACAATAGATTAAATGGAACATTAAAGATGTGGATTTGTTCTGATAGTGATACAACATAAATTCTCAGCAAGCTTTTAAACATTTGCCCGTTTAACTTGAAAGGATCTTAATAAAAGTCTAGATGATGATTTTAAACGTTGAAACGTAAAAGTTTGTTTTCTAGCCATACATGGATCGCGAATCTCAAAATAAACAAAAGAGTTTACTCACTTAGTACAAGATTTATGGTAAATTCCTCCGTGTATTTTTCGAAATTTTAATTTTGTTTGGTCAGTTTCAATTAAACAATTTGAATAACAAAGCGAGCACATGCGAAGGTGAGTAAACTTTGAGATTCGCGATCCATGTATTATAATGTGCGATTTTCACACGATTAAATTGCAATTTTAATATGAAATCTGTATTTTAACATTTCAGTGACAGCGTACACATATCTTTCGTTTTTTTACTAGTTCGACATTACAGTTGAATAATTCAGCAAGGCTTGGCCATTGCATGGGAATTGCTTCATTATGCCAAAAATTAACTGTTTTCACCGTTCAAAAAGCAGCATAAACACGAACAAGACAAAGTTTTGAGACCTTATCTTGAATGACTATGATGCGCACAACGAAAGGTTAGTGTGTATTGCATTAAATTGCAAGACATTTTATAAATTTAGAGTTCTCAGTCGTTGCTTTCAAAATACTAATACACATTTGAAATAATGTACAGACATTTACCTTCCTCGGCACTCTGAAGCCATTCGACCATTTTTTTCATTTGTTCCAAGAAAATACTCTTGCCTTTGGCAGCATGGCCTCCCTTGTACCATTTTAATACAGTGTCTTCACTTAGCACATCAGCTGAATAATAACAATCAAATTTCTATTAGAATTTTATTATTTTTATTTTGTACTTTTGATATGTAGCTAATTCAAGAACGTTGGTTCTTCCGAAACTGTAAACTATAAGCGCACAAGAGACGACGGATTATCGTTTATTTTCACCTCAACACGTAATTATTAAGTAAGTGATATATATAGTAACTGAATGTCTAACACTATTTGTGTCTAGCATGCTTATAAATTAATGGGGCTTATGGCGGTGTAGTGGTCAGACCGCTTGCCCTGCCTCGTACCTGGCGTCCCCGATATATACATTACATGAAGTATTGCAGTAATTAGGCAAGCGCGAAGGGGTTTGTGGAACGATACCACATGAAATCGGAGACGCCTGGCAGATCTTGATCGATTTCTTGCAAGAATATACGATTTCTTGCAAGTTGCGCTATTACTCGGTTTGTTTAGTTTTTTAAAAGCTCTTTTCAATTGTATTGACGAAATCCGGTCTCAATAGGTTATGCTGCATGTTTTTATTATTACTTATTCCAATTCCGCGTGGCCCATGACCTTTTATGTATATATAACTCTTTACTTGAAATGTAAAAACAACGCCTCACAACAAACGTGTGGGCTTACAGTAGCAATAATAATAACAGTTCATATTAAATTATTTCCTACGATATATAGTATTAGTAATTGAATATTAAAACTAAAGTCCATTTATATTAATTATTTCAAATTTGTTCTAATCGTATTGGAATTATATTATAAAATATCATATGAAGTTAAAAAGACATCTATTGACTAACACTCTTTTAAATCGTTGTGTTCTAACTCTCGGTAGTTCATATTTATGTCCTCGGTCGCGTAATTCGAGTTGTCGTTGAGGAGGTAACAAGGTTTTCAAGGCATGGTTGGGATCTGTAGTTATTTTCTTCCATAGGACTCTGTCTTTGTTGTTTAACATGTCGACAATAGATAATTCTTGCGCAAGATATCCATACTTGTTGAACGTTTTAAAAATTTGTCTATTTGACTAAGGTACTTAGAATACGACGCACATCCCCAGACCTCTATACCAAAAACTAATATTGATAAAATAAGACTATGAAACAGAAGATCCAATTCTTTACTAGAAAACCCATAGTATTTACAAGTCCGGATAATATACAGTCTGCTGCAAACTCTACTCATTAACTCATTCATTTGCAAGTCCCACATAGTAGGATTTTCTTGAAACGTTACACCTAATATCTTCAACCAACTTTTGCGAGTAATCATAGGCAAAGGCTCAGGAAGTGGGCGAGATATTTTACCGTGTATGACCATCTCCCACGTCTTTTTTAAGTTAAGTTTCATACGATTTGTTTCCGCCCAGTTCTTGATATTATTAGTTTCCATATGAGAAGTATCACTATCATCCGTGACCTTAATCCCTAGATTTATGTCATCACCAAATTTGACAATAGCATAATTGCAAAAAATACCAAGATATCAACACTTGACCTCGTTGAAGAAGACTTAGAAGGATCAAATTTGAAAGGTATGTTCAAAACTTTATTAATAATTCATAAGCAAAATACAAAGGAAATCATAGCCGTGAAGGAGCCTTTATATGTGATAAATGACTCCATTCTTCTCGGACTTCTCCGCACTCGTTCGCCGCCATGACAGTATACAAGATCTGCCAGGCGCTCCTCAAAATGCATCTTCCCATCATCCCCTTCGCGCTTTGTTCGCATTACTCATACTTCATGCGCTACTTTATATAAGCCTGATAATAAACGCCTGGGTACGAGGCAGCCGCTCGCCTTTCACCTCTAAGGTTCCGAGTTCGATCCCCAGTAAGGTGGACTTGAACCCAGTCCTCATGTGAAAAGAGTATAGTCAACGCTCTGCCGAAAGTCGTGGGTTTTCTCCGGGTACTCCGGTTTCCTCCCACAGGGAAATTGGACAGGGTGGGATAGGTAATACCGGCCCACAGTAATTGGCTCACGCTGTTGTGGTGACCCTGCCCCTGTGGCTAAGCTAAATAAAAATAAAATATACAACGAGAGTTCAGGAAAATCAGAAAAAGTTCCAAAGATGAGAAATTCGGAAAAACCTCGTATCTGCGAGTCACTCTTTGTGTTCTAAGCAAAACCGATGCGCAAAAAGTTGCGTAACCTATCCTTAAGTGAAATCTTACTCTTGCTCTCTTTTTAACAGAAAAACTTACTTTTGTACAAGAGAAGAATTATCTTTTGAAATACTTTCAAAAAATTCATATTATCATAACAATATTCCTAGAGAAAAAAAATCATAAAGTTAACTCGTGTATTATTAAGACAATACAGGTAATGTACGTAACAAATCCAAACCCTCGACCACCGTCGCAATAGACATCTTTAAAATATCATACAACTATATTCAAGGTACTCAATGTGAGGTATTCACATTGTCCTCGGAGACTAAAACAAACTAGCTACTCAAAATTCGTGCTCAACAAATAGATACTCGCGTAAGTTATCAAGTTACATCAAATCTAATTTTGACATACTTGATTCAACTTGATGCAGTCAACAGGCTTGATTCAACTTGATGAAGCCAACAGGCTTGATTCAACTTGATGAAGCCAACAGGCTTGATGCAACTTGATGAAGTCAACAGACTTGATGCAACTGAATGAAGCCAACAGGCTTGATTCAACTTGATGAAGCCAACAGGCTTGATGCAACTGAATGAAGCCAACAGGCTTGATTCAACTTGATGAAGCCAACAGGCTGGATTCAACTGAACGAAGTCAACAGGCTTGATGCAACTTGATGAAGCCAACAGACTTGATTCGACTTGATGAAACCAACAGCCTTAATGCAAGTGAATAAAGCCAACAGGCTTGATTCAACTTGATGAAGTCAACAGGCTTGATTCAAGTTGATGAAGCCAACAGGCTTGATTCAACTTGATGAAGCCAACAGGCTTGATGCAACTTGATGAAGCCAACAGGCTTGATGCAACTGAATGAAGCCAACAGACTTGATGCAACTGAATGAAGCCAACAGACTTGATGCAACTGAATGAAGCCAACAGACTTGATTCAACTTGATGAAGCCAACAGGCTTGATTCAACTTGATGAAGCCAACAGACTTGATTCAACTTGATGAAGCCAACAGGCTTGATTCAACTTGATGAAGCCAACAGGCTTGATTCAACTTGATGAAGCCAACAGGCTTGATTCAACTGAATGAAACCAACAGGCTTGATTCAACTTGATGAAGCCAACAGGCTTGATTCAACTTATTGAAGCCAACAGGCTTGATGCAACTTGATGAAGCCAACAGACTTGATGCAACTGAATGAAGCCAACAGACTTGATTCAACTTGATGAAGCCAACAGGCTTGATTCAACTTGATGAAGCCAACAGGCTTGATGCAACTTGATGAAGCCAACAGGCTTGATTCAACTTGATATCAAAGTTCCATCAAGCTTGTAAATCCATAACTTGCACTATGTTTTCTTGAGTGTTTTTCGGCAGAAGCACAGGAACTGTACGCACCTGAATTTTAACCATCAGTATAAATTCTGATGAGGAGCTTGCAGCAAACTCAGCAAGCAATGGAGCATAGATCTAAAATGTTCGGGAGGAAATCGGAAAAAGAATAAATTACAATAAAGTCTTCATTGTTGTCAAAGGTTTGGATTAAATTGCGAAATATTCTGGTTTCAATACTTTTTTTTGGCTAAATTTCAAAATGAAGCGCTGAAACTTCACACAGAGTTAAGCCTGGTTCTCACATGTCGCGTAATGACTCCTTCTCATTAATCACTCGAGGAGAAAATTCACAAAGGATTTTACTCGCAATTAATCACCGACAATGGTCGTCGCCGACGCTTCTGTAGAAACCGTAGACGGTCGGTGGCATCTTGGATGGTTGGGAGCATCATTGATCTCGTTCCCAGAGTTCTCAAACCTTTTTTCTTAACTTGTTTCACTTTTATGTGATTTGGGTTGGGTTTTGGATCAGGGATTCGATAGTTCAATGACGCTACCGACCATTAATGATGCTACCGACCGTCTACGGAATCTAAATTTGCGTCAGGGACATACGAAAACCAGGCGTCCGTAATAACACAGAATAATCAAGCGTAGAAAGTCATCTTCAGTGCGCACGTGCTATTCATCATAATTCGACATTCAGCAAGTGCCCTAAACAGAAGCAGTCAACTTCTGGAACATTTAAAGTGCATACGACACGAAATGTGTTTTTTAAAATTACATAATTCTTTGTGCAGTGATTATCGAAGTGCAACTTATTTTTCAAAATCAAAATTTTAAGGGGAATATTTTATCGTTTAAAAATGTACTCATGAGGCACAAAATGTCCTACGTCTGAAAACGAAATTGCACCAAAATGACGTCACTGAAGATATACATTTGCTGTTCTTTGACTGAATTTTACACCACGTAAAACCAGCGGCGTCACTACGACGTCATTTTGGCGTAAATTCGTTCCCGAATTTGAATGGGAAAGTTTTTTGTCGCACGGCCACGTATTAAAACATTCAAATAGTCCTCTAAGCATCATGATTTTCAAAAATAAATTACATTACAATAATCACCGCACAAAGAATCCTATGATTCTCAGAATAGATTTCGTGTCATATACACTTTAAAAACGACATGTTTCTTGGGCTGACTGCTTCTGTTTAGCGCAGTTGCTGAGTGACGAATCATGACGAATCGCTAGTGCTTAAGCGAAAACCATTGAAAATGCCTTTCTGTACTTACCTATTCTGTGGTATTAGCCACCAGTTTCATGAAATACGATTAATTTAGTCTAATTTTGTCCAATTCAAACATTTCGCCCCCCCCCCCCCCCATATAGTGGATCGAAGGCCTGGTGGCATAGCGCCGCATAGCGTGAGAAAAGGCAATTAAAAGTTCCCCTGCAGATATGGAATGTTAAGCCATTTTCCACTAGACATATTTTTTGGCGCGTGATTATGATATGTGCGAGATAGTGTGCTGCATGGTTTAAGTGTCCCTGACTATTGATCTTCGTAATTGTATTCTTCACGTAAAGAATACTTACAAGGCGGCCTCTGTGCAGTTGATGTGTTTGAAAATACTCAAACTAAACATTCGCAGTTATTTTGCAATGGAGAGTGACGATATTGTAATTCGCGTATTGTACACAACCAGCTAAGTGAAGTGAATCATAGGAGAAACAACGATTGTAAATATATCATCGTAGACACATCAAAAATAACTCACCTTTAAATGTCGCAAAGCTTGGTCTGCAACCAAGTCTTCTTTTTTGTTCCATTCAACTGAAGACATTATTGCTTTCCATGTCTTAAGAAAATGGGATATCAATGATCGACCTACTAGAGTATAACGCGTTGCATATGTTTCACTTTTGTCAGAGTAATAAATATAGGTTATTATATGAGGGGCGAGGTGATATCAGTTTTATCGCTTGAGGGACGATATCATACATGTCACAAGTGAGCGCAGCGAACGAGGGACATTTATGATATCATCCTGAGAGCGATAAAACTAATATCACCTCCTCCTGAGTGTGATAACCTGTTTATCACATACTTCTGCCTTGATCAGAGTAAAAAAAAAACATACTATATTTTGGACATAAACATTTCACCAATGTAAAATCATTAAAAAATAGACTTAACACAGAGAAATTAACAAAAACAAACAAAGAATAACTTATCTTTTAATAGCTGCAAGTTTCTGTGTGATTTTCTCACTCTAATTATTTTTTGAAATCGTTTATCTTGTAAAATTTCACGGCGACAATCCTTCGGTCAGACGCCATCTTTGTTTTGACAGCAACAAATTTAGCGGGACAAAAAGCGATATCACAGTGACAAAAAGCGAAATCAGGGACATATCGTTTTTATACCACCCTGTTATCGCCCTCATAAAGGCACAAGTATGTGATAAATAAATTTAGCATACGTACATAATACAGTTGGGTCAATTAGGTAAAACTTTGGGAACAGGCCAAACACTGATCGAATCAAATTTTAATTCAGTTTTAGTGCGAATATGATGAAAAATTTACAAAAAGCTGTCATGCATGCTTTTCTGACCTGAAGGCAACTAAAACAATACTACAGCGCTTTCAACATGATCAAGTTTCTTACCAGAACTATGACTTGTTCTTCAGTCAAGCTACCCTTTTCTTTCTGTTCATGACAACTTGCTATAATCTACACAAAGAAATAACTGGTTTACAATAGTAATTTATTTTTTAAAAAATTTACTGGTCGTTCATGCTGCAAGGTTAAAGCACTAACAGAGATAACACTAATTCAGCCTCCGATGAACCGGCTTCGGGTTTCGGTCTATTAGATTTCTGCCAATCATGACATACAATGTAGGTTTTAACAAGTGTACTAAAGGGAAATGGTAACAAAAATTTTATTGTCTCATTTGAAAGAGACTCTAAAAGTAATATATAGAAGTCTTTTACAAAATTTTTATATCTGCTTTACTTTGGGAGATATTGTCACCTGAATAATAGAACTGCCCGCCATCTTGGATTAATTCTTAACCTTATTAACAATGTTTTGGTGACGTCAAAACAGGGATAAGGCATTCAAAGCTTCTCCTAAATACTTACCACCAAAAAAATATTTGTGAAACCTTGTGACCCCAGTTTTAACGTATCATACATATCTACAAATATCCAAGATGGCAGACAACTAAAGATTTCGAGTCAAAATATCTCACCAAATAAGGCATATATAAAAATTCTGTAATAGACTTCTATATATTGTTTTGGAGTCTCTTTCAAATAAGACGATAAAAATTTTTGTTGCCATTTCCCTTTACGCAGAGATCTCGAGCGGATTTTATGGTGAGCATTTCCTGCGCTCATGAGCGTGCAGTACAAAACAAGCATATGGATTTTTGAACAAATATATGTTCAAGTTTACATACAGGTAATATTTTTTTAGAAATATTTTTTAGAAGTACTTTTTAACACAGTTCATACTTACTTCTTTTAAGGGCGTTTTTGATTCGATCATCTCAGACAATTGAGACTGGTACTCTTTTTTTGACCCGACGTGTTGTTGAGCTTTCTGTAGAGAAAACAGAAGATACGACATGAACAAATAATGAAAATATAGTTATAATCTTTTAATCTCGTGTTTGTCGGTGATTTTGTCTTTCTGGAGAATCGGAACAATGAAATTTGCAGCACAAAGCACAGAATCGATCCTGTTTGAAAAATGAATATTGCGTATATATCACTCTTTCAATGACATCCGTCATACAAGTAAAGAAAATACGCCGAGAAATAAATGTACAAGCATGGAGATCCAGGAAGATATAATTTACTTTTAACAATTTCAGGTAGACTTATAATTTTTTACTAGACATGATTACTAAGATCCAGCAAGTTTCATAAAGGAAAATAAAAGATATAAGTGAAAGAAAACAGGAAAATTGTTTTTTACTCCATAGCTAGTAGTCACGCGCAGTCAGGTCAAGAAGATAATGAACTAATAATGAACAACAAAGTTCTTCAAGCCTCACCTGAAATTCGACAAGCTTTGGCAGACCAGCTGCTACAAAGTGTTTTTCAAATTGTTCATTTGTCCTTTTATTGGGAGGGAAAAATTCCTACCAAAATCATACGATTGTTGAGTAAATTTCCGCATTTTAATAAAATTACATTATATTATGCTAATCTAATCTTTTCATATCTCATGGTCACAACGCATGGCTTTCATCATTCTTGGAAAAGTTACTTTCTTAGAAAAAATTCATTCAAAAATTTAAGTTAAAAAACATTTTAGTCCAAGTAGACTTATAAGAAAAGACTAATAGCAGGACTCTTTTCACATTATATTTTCCTATTCTATTGTTGTTTCTGTGCCACAGCAGAGGCAAAAAATATTAAGCATACCCAACAAACTTTGGGGCATGAAAACAATTACACCAAAGAACGTAAAGCAAAAGATTTAGTTTCTAACATAATCATTATTTACTTACCAACAACTTGTCATCCATTTCATTCTTTTTTAAAGTACTAATAATGCTAGCAGCATCTTTTTTCTCTTTCAACCATACTTGAAATAGTCTTGTTATGAATTGAAGAGATAGACCTTTAAAGGAAAGATTCATTTTTGAACAGCTGACGCACAACAATGAAAATTTTCTTTCAATGGACCTTTCCCCTTTCAGACAAAATTTTGAAAAAATCGAAATAGGCAAAAAAATCACCATAGCTTGAATGAGCATCACAAGTTTACTAAAGTTGCGAAGTTTGGTTGTGAAATGTTGTAAACTGTAGAAAATATAGCCTTGCAAATTTGGCAAATTTTGTATACATTTGTATTACGCGTAGGAAAATGATAATCAAAAGTATCAACTGATTATCACTTTTCCGCCCGTAATACAAATATATACAAAATTTGCCAACTTCGCAAGGCTATATTTTCTACATTTTACAACATTTCACAGCTGAACTTTGCAATCTTACTAAACTTAGGATGTTCTTTCAAGCTGTGGTGATATTTTTGCCTGTTTTGAATTTTCTCAAAATTTCATGTAAAAGGGGAAAGGTCCATTCCCGTGACGTATGTTTTATCACGCAATCAAGCGTATAGCGCGTAAGGGCCTGTTCATATGGGAAGAAGTTTTCCCGGTTAGCGAGAAAACATTTCGACAAGTTTACAAGCGAGATCTCACCTTCTTACGACAATAGTATGAAAAGTTACCTTGCGTTCATGTGAGACGAAAAGTTTTCCCGTTAACCGAGATCTCGCTTGATGACAGACGAGATCTCGGTGACCGAGATAATTTTTATCCCATATGAACACAACTTTCCCGCTTATAGCGGGAAAACTTTCTGTTTACACTTTACAAAATCTACATCACCGCGGGAAACTTTACCCGGTAAGCGGGAAAACATTTCTCCATATGAACAGAACGACATTATTTGACCTGTCGAAATGTTTTCTCGGGAACCGAGATAACTTCTGCCCATATGAACAGGCCCTAAATTAATAGAAAATAAACTAGAAGGGCAACTTGAGTCGGAGTCCTTCGTGCATTACGCATAGTTATTATATGACCAGTCAATTGGATTTTCTGGCCAATAAAATCTCTGAACTCGCTCTCCTACCATCATTCTAGCATTTCATAAAAGGAGGCAGCCAGTCATGTTACGCTGCTGGGTATTTATTATTTTGTGATAGTACTTTAAAAGACTGCGACGGTCCGACTTGAGTTTGACACTACTCGCTCAATTTTAAGCACTCTGGAGGTCGTCATTATTAGACGGGGTGCAGAAGATGAAAAGCAAGTGGAGACCATAGCGACTAACCCTACATAATTGCATGATTTTAAAAAGTGAAAGCTCGCAATTTAAACAAAATCCTTGAATCCTTGAAAACCTAAAATCCTATCGCCAATCCTTGCATATGTAGTTTACATACGAAGCACAACACAAAACCGTATATACATAATAGAAAAAAAAACGTTACCTTCTTTGACCAAGTGTTCATTTCTTAGTTTTGTCAAGAAGGTTCCTTGTGTCATACCTACGTAAGAGACAAGTCTTAGTGAACATGAAGACGGAAAATTTGGTCTAATTATTCATGAATACGATAAAAAAAACGCTTGTTTTGTCCTGGTTAAAGTTTACGACTTACTATTTGCAAAAATCATAGCGTAAACTGTTGCAAGTTTCATACGCTGCTCTTCAGTAAAACCTTTCATGAAAACGACTAACTATAAAAATAAACATCATGATATTAACATCATATATAAAACAATCAAACCTTAATGCTGAATAAATCCAAGTATCCAACCATAACGCATCAATAAAGAACTACAGTACACACACCTTATCCAAGACATCATCAAATGCTTTCTGAAGGTATTTGAACCTTCGAATAATCTTCTGATACAACTAGAACAAAACCAATCTTCAAAATTAATTTTTTTAATCAATAAAATTATTGCCAAGAGAATGGACACACCTAGGCTCTATGAATGCTGCCGTACATGTCAAGATTGATGTTCTTTACATGTCGAAATTCATCCAAACACCACATTTTTGGTCAGTGGTGGGCACGCTGTGATTCGTTTAGAAAGGCAACAAATTTAGAATGCAATGATATGATCACGTTTCATCAACTTTTTTAGCCCTTTGCACATTTTTTGCAGATACAATAGATCACATAACATGGGTTCAAATACCATGTACAACAGCCTAAAAATGTCTCCTGCCTGAATATGTGTATTCATACCTGAACATACGACTTGAGAGTTTCAGTGTCTTCATTGGCTTCAAACACACATGTTGAGGTTTTTGGCTTCTCACCTTCTAAAATAATGCTGCCACCAGGGGCTTTGGAATGAAAGATGTGTTTAATCATCCAAAAAAAAGTTGTGGTTACCACTGAGTAATTTTAGAAAGTACAAAACAATGAATGACACTCCATTATTGGAAATCATTTTAATACAACGTTTCCACCAACTTGTAGTCATGATCAGGTAGTGATGATGGCAAGTTAGTCGAAACATCGTATAAAAATTATTTCTATTCAAGGAGTGTCCATTGTTTTGTACTTTCTAATGGACTACATAACCGTACTTATAGCTAAATGCAACTGATATAAATGGGATCTATGCACCACAATTATTAGACATTGCTATAAAGGTAGACTGCATTAGGTGGACGAGGTTACAAGTTTATGTGGTGCATTGTGCACATTGTTTTGGAAAAAGGTGATTTCTCTGACCACAATGAGGTACCAGAAATGTATAATCTTAGATCATTATGTAGCACTATACAGTTTTTAAAGGGTAAATTGGCAAAGATAAACATTTTTTGCTCATTTGACAGAGCTTTTGAAATAATAAACAAAGCCTGTTACGACTTTCGGAACGCTGGTTAAATTGTACTGAATGGAAATCTGCCTTAAGATATTGTGTTTTTAGTGCTGATCACTTGAAATTATATTTTTACTGATATTTCAATACCACATGCAAAAATTGAGAAACAAGCAAGTTGAAGCCCTTAACCAACAAAGAAATAAAGAAACCTCTCCACATATTTACAGATTTTTAGTTTGCCAAGTCTAATTAAAATGCATGATTTCAAATAGATTCCTTACCAGTCACTACCCTTACCACATATTCTCTCTGAAAACTCACCTAATAATCCGCCAGCAATCAGGATTTCAAACAACTGTTCACCATAAGCATGGTAATTCAGCTTGTTCCCTGGATTATCTAAGAATGCTGACACCTACAATTTAACATAACATTCCGTTTTAAATGTGCAACATCCAGAGCACATGTTCTTCACAAACAAAGAATTCGAATTAGACAATTTTCACTTACAAGTCTATGTCAAAACATTAGCAACATATTTTAACATGCTTTTTGCGAAAAAAAAGGTGTAGAAGTGCAGAAAAACACTGGAAAGACCAACACAATAAAAAAGCTTTTCCACTGTGAATACTCAATATCTGTGATTTTATATGCAATTGACTTGCATTGGTAACAAGGTGCATATCCAAGTCAAGTGCAAATCATTTGCTGTGAGCAGCAAGTCATGTCACAAGTCATGACTTGAGTCTACCACTCTGCAATGAAAAGCCAAGATTGGTAAAAAAGAAACATATCTGACCTTAATGTGTCACTATATTTGCCCGCTAACTGATGGTGGCATGTTTCCTTTTTAATTAAAAGGCATGCACAACAAGACCAATTTGTTATTATTAAGGCCATTTACACAAGCGAAAATATGATGTGCATTAAATTAAGTTGCTTCTTCTTTACGAGGTGTACGGTAACAGCATTCCTCGTGTTTGTTCACAGTAACATTTGGCAAAGAGAAAATTGACGTTTGATGAGTATGTTTGACTCAAACAAGATGAATTGTAGGTAAGCCACAACTTATTTTTTTCATACATAAATTATCCTATGATCTTATGTTTAACATAATTAAATTTATTTGCATGTGTGAATTAGGAATGTTATTAATAAAAGTTGTGAATTAAATGCTAACAGCAATATAAATATGCTTTAGAATATAACATAGAACTCCAACTTACATTTTCAAAATCATTATCACATTTTTCTAGGCCAGTAATAACAGAATCACGAAATCCGAAGGGATCGTACTTTTCTTTTTCGTCTAGACACAAATAATGATGAATGAATTTAAACCTTCTGAACCACATAGCAATTCCTTCAACTATAACAATATTATATAGTAGTATAAAAATGGAAGACAATCACATTTATTTAGAAACTGTATTCAACAACATCATCTATTCTTCACCTCTTTTGCGGGTCTTGATCCGCTGTCCTCCAAGCGTTGGTTTGGGATTCTTTTGATTCATACAATTATCTAAATAAAAAATTTCTATCTTAAAAAAATCACATAAGAAACACTACAGGGGTCAGAGTTCCCATACAGAAACATTACTGTAGTAGTAACTGCAATTTCTATCACAAAAAATTGTCATTGTTTCTTATCACATTCTAACAAGCATATCTGCACTTATTTGCAAAATAACACAAAAATTACAATACTTATTACAATATGGCTGTAGTAAATCAACTTCACACCATGCAATTCAAACTTGTCCAAGATTATATAAACAATTGTGCATAGTTTTATAATCATATTAGTTCTATATGCCATCTTGTAATCATATTAACATAAAATTACTATTCACTATTTTCACTAAATCCCAGAATGCTGTAAATTGTTTGGGGTACCAAATCCCACCAAACTTAAACAAAATGTTGTTGCCTTGGAGCTACAAAAGCTTTAAGTCTTGAGTTTTTTATTTCAGAACCATCCTCAGAGATATGAAAAACTAGATTCATATTAATCTAACACTGCAGAGAACAACGAAATATCCATTGTCTCGAGCAGGAATCGAACTCGCATCTTCGGGTTTCTAGACCGCCGCTCTACCAATTGAGCTATCGAGCCAACTGGGATTGGTAGCGAGTCTTATCCAATTTAAGTGCACGAAATATTTTCGTGACGACTTAACACTTGTCTTTGAGGACAGGCAGTGTTTCAATAAGACTCGCTACCAATCCCAGTTAACTCGATAGCTCAATTGGTAGAGCGGCGGTCTAGAAACCCGAAGATGCGAGTTCGAATCCTGCTCGAGACAACGAATATTTCGTTGTTCTCTGCAGTGTTAGATTAATATGAATCTAGTTGAGCTTTTTATAGCACCAAACTGACTGCATTTTGGTTTGCATTTGGCAGGATTCACCTCAAATAATGCACACACACACAGCATTATGGGATTTAGTGAAAATAGTGAATGTCCAGTAAAATACTTTGCCCACTAAGCCTATTTTCCACTTAGCAACATTATTCGCGCGATGCGAAAACAAGAATTATCAACATGATTGGTTAACATTGGTTGGAGAAAAAATTCACCGCGAACAAGTAGGAACTGTTCCTATTTTTTCTGTTCATGTGAACAAATTTGCCAAGTGGAAAACAGACTTAAGTTAGATTTAATTAAGGGATCCCACAAGATATCAACAAATCAGTTTCTTTAATTAACATGTAAATTTATTGTTTTAGATGATCTGAGAAAGACAAGCATATCATCAATCACTTGATTAGGAGAATGAGGAAAGCAGGAGAAAAGCAAGCTTTATTCTGATGATTATGTGAATAGGCTTTTCATGTTTAAAACTGAGATGAACCAGAAAACTATGCAAACACTTTTTAAAGAGCACCACCCTGAACCTGCCAACATAACCACACCAGCACCCACTTCACCTAAACTTCACTTTCTTAACACAACAACAACAGAAACAAATGACCCGGTTTAAGTGAAATTTTTTCTACAATTGGGTTGAGCTGGCAGATTGGAAGAAAAGTGATCTCCTAATGAGTCTCAAAGCAAAAGAAGAATGTGAACATTTTATAGTGAGCAAATGTCTAATACACATTACTGTACCATATTGCAAAGCTTGCAAAGTGCCTGGGGAAGACAATTCAAACGACCACTAATGTGTGAATGAAAAGAGCTCCCATGTCCACAAGAAAAAAATTTATGCACTGCGAGAGAGCTAACCAAAGTGATGTTTTCTCATGGCAGAATTTCTATGAGTATGAGTTCTACTGATAAATATATTCCAAGTACGTTCTGTCGGCTGACATATGTTGACGTTTGCATCCGCAGCACACGGCACGTTGCATTTTGAATGTTTTTTGATTCTACAAATACATTTTCTTGCAAAACATTGCACGGATAGTATGTATCTTATATATTTTGCGTGGACAAATACAAAAGTGTGCAGGGAAGATCTCAGCGAGCAAACTTTACAATTTGATCACTGTAGAACCTGACAAAGTAGCCAAATTATCACCAGTAGGATGTCAAGAGCATGACAATTCTTTAATCCAATCCCAAGTCCTAGAAAGTGTATTTTAATTGGATGCAAGCACTCGCTGAAAACTACCAGGAGCTTCCTGCAAGCACTGGAAATCCACCTTAAAGGACCCTACATTATTAATACTTTACTCTGTCCAGAAATTTTAGCTGTCAAAGAGAAATTAATTCAATATATTTAACAAGCATGTTTTTGAGAAGATGAGCTGTTACAAACAGACATTCACTTTAGCTGTTTATTTTAATATAACAAGTAAACACAAATGAATGAAGTCATAACTTCAGACATTTGATTAAAAGTGTTGTAATATCAAAACATATCACTCTTCAAAAACACTCAATCTGGGTTTCAACTAAGTACAAAATAACAGTACTCATATATCAAACCACACGTTCACGATAATGAAGGAAAAAGTAATTCGCCAAGTCATTATTATCACACTTTTGAAATTAGCCAAACTCCACGGAAAACCTATTCAGATAAAATTACCTCCCAATTAAGCTTGGCCCATACGTAAAAACAGAATTCTTTTAAATACTCTGATCTTCGTTTGTCATATGGAATAATATAACTCGATCTTTACTGCTAAGATACCAAAAACAAGTCTATTGAATATACTCTATCTACTACTTCTTGTTTACCGTATTTCGGTAAGGTACTGTGGGGTCTACATACCTTAAAATATTTTCTTCAAAGCACAGACAAACCCAGGAAACACAGAACAATGTATAGCAAATAAAACATACCGTTTTCAACAACAAGAAAGTCTTTTCTCGATGATTTCTGGCGTGATATTAACACGAGGCTTTGGGCGAAGTTGTTTCGTGCAGTTCTCCGCGTGATCAAGTGAAAAATAAGTGTGAACCAAATTATCGAATTTCCGCTTTCATTATGCGTGAATTTATAACTGACGTTCCCCCTGATTTATATGATAAAAAATATAAGACGCTTAATAACTTGGAGAATCCCGGGGAAAACTTGCCAAAGATAAAACGTGTTTGCAAATCACGCGTGTTCACCGCGTGATTTTGGTATATAATCCCGAATTCGCTTGCTCCCTCCTGAAAAGTGGTGTAAAATAATTATTTTCTCAGATTTCCCGGGGTGCCCAAACCATTGACTGAAACTTAGGAACAACACCACAGAATAGATAACTCAAAGAATCTTCAAAACAAATTCTTCTGCGTACGATGGCTAATTCGGAGAGAAAATTTGATGCTGCAGTTCATGTTATTCGGTCGTTGCCAAAATCTGGTTAGTTTATTTCAAAATATAAATTACAAGTACTCCATTAGTCCATTGGAAATTGATAGTTTTAATACTGTATATTGTATAATTGATAAATTAATTTTGTGTTGTAGGTTCATTCCAACCGTCTCATGAAATGATGTTAAAAGTAAGATATGAATTCTTGAATAGAATACTTAACAGCAGAATATGCCAAATATAATTACTAAATGCTACCTTCCTTACTATGCATTGTTGACTGAGACCAAGGGAAACAGTGTGCTTTGTGGTCCCGAGACTGTCGATGTTGCCTGAGGCAAAGCCTGCCCACCTCTCTTTTGAACGTGCATTTCTCTTCAAATTGCTAGTATATTTTGTCATATATCTGTCTCTTGTCAGATAACAATTGTTAAGTAATATTGCAACTTGCCATTGCCATATTGTGCCATTACGGCGTTCCAATGGGTTCTTCATTAGGCTCAGTTTTGGCAAACATAATTTTGTCTGAGTTTGAAAATATATATAGTAACAGAACTAGTTAACTCCGGTGTCATAAAATTCTACAGAAGGTATGTTGATGACACTGTACTTCTAATCTGGCAAAACGATATCTAATTCGTGTTAGATAAATTTAGCAGTTTCAACAAAAACTTAAAGTTTACCTTCAATGACTTTCCTGATGGCAATGTGCACTTTTTAGATTTAAAAATTACTAAGGATGGCATTGGTATTTCCTGCAAAAACACTCACACTGGCCAGTACACCAACTTTTCTAACTTTCAGCCGTAAAGTTTCTTGGATAAATTGTTTATTTTTTTGCGCTTCCAAAATTTGTTCTAACGCTACATTATTTAATAATCAAATCAACAAGATTAAAGGCTTTATGTCGTGGAATGATTTTCCTACTAAATTAAGAAATTTTCTCATCAAGAAACTCAAAGCCTAACTCTGTAGTGATAACAACATCACATTACATGGAAATAATGGTAATAATGATGATTTGGTACCCAAAATCTGGCTAAAACTACCATATTTAGGAAGACAAGATGAATTTCTAGTTAAAAATCTTATCCGGAAAGTATGCCAAAGTTTAAAATTCATGTCAAAATTATTGTCGTTTATGAAACAAAAAAGACACCTTTCGTTCTACCTAACAAAGATAAAATTCCGGACTCTTGTAAGGCCAATGTTGTTTATGAATTTTCGTGCCCTGGATGTGGTCATTCTTACAGTATATAGGCAAAACTGAATGCTCTTTGGAAACGACACTTTCTGAACATGCTAACATGAACTCTTAGAAAACTGAAGAGTTTTCCAACAGAATGCATTGTCCTATTTCCTTGGTCTAAAATAGAGGTGCACCAGATAGTGATTTTTACTATCCGGCCGGATACCGGATTTGCCGGATATCTGAAAAAATCCGGCTGGATACCGGGTGTTTTGTTCAATTTTAAATTTTGAATACTAGAATTTCTGCAAAAATGGATCAAATTTATTCCTTTTGCCCGCATCATATATTGGCCATATGTGAAGTTATTTGTGAAAGCAGGCATATAATAATATACAGTATACGCTATATAAAGAATTAGATGCATGGATAAATAAAAGGTTCAAACTTCAAAACCAGAAAACCTTATCTATATATCTACATATGGTTTATATACATGTAATTTCTACATTTAAGAAATATAAAACATTTTCCGTGTTGATATACAATTATATCAACACAAGGGGAAATTGGAAGAATGTGAAATTGTGTGGAAACACGACGCCCGCAAGGCGGAGTGTTTTCACACAATTTCGAATTTTTCTAGTTTTCACGAGTGTTGATATAACTGTATATCAATACGGAAAACAAAGTTTTATATTTCTTTTATAATATAGCACAAAGAACTTTAACAGAAGAGTGGCGGAAAATTTTCCGTGTTGACATAGAGTTATATCAACACGGCTCTTAGCCAATCAGCGTTCAGAATTTACAAATGCTATATTATAAAGACATGTATTAGACACATAGTTAATATTCACCTTGTAAACGATGGAAAATTGCAAAAAATTGCTTGTATGGAGGACTGAGACCTACAAACTTTTTTCCTTTTTTGACTCTAGCGTTTTTAATACAGTTTTTACATAGGTAGCCTAGGAACATAGTGTTTTGTTTTGTTTTTATCGATTTGACGTATGCATAGTTATAATTACCCTAAGGTAGGCAACTTCACGCAAACTAACGATACATAGACCCTTAAATAATCCAAAAATACTTCACATATCTTTACCACTATGCTAAAATTATGACAGAAATATTTTTTTTTTATATTTTTTTAATATACTTGATGTATTTTAACTAGTGAAACAAGTTTGTAAAACAAAAAATAGGAAAAAGGTCTGTATATTTGTTAAATTTTTTCATGGGACAATGCGGGATTCGCTCTTGCCGCTTTTCGCAATGTTTCAAACAGATTTGAGATTATATCAGATTGTTGTTTTGTTTTGTTGTGGTGATTTCTATTTTTTATTATTTTTTTATATCAATTGACGGAAATTTAGTACACTTCAGGAAAAACAAATTATCGGGTATCCAGCCGTATCATAGCACAGCTTGTTTGTAATGTTGTGATCTATTGGTTTGACAATGTGTTTGGAATAAAGACGAAATATCACCAACTCTGTCGTTTTCTTGTTTTTTCTTCTTGTATATCAGGAATACAAGATGTCTATTTTCGGAATTTGTTTTATTTTGCCATTGCCACATTCATTTGTATATAATTTTCATTCATAATTTCAATTGCTTGCAATTCTTTCTTGAAATATTTTTCTTTTCTTTTTGTATCATCATTCCTGAAAACTTTATATATAGAGCTACCAAATTTCTCAGCTTTTAAGGCATCATATCATATTTCAACATTTTGCCAGAAAAAGATCAGTAGTTCTTTGGACAGGTAAATTTCCACTCCTTGATCAACAGTTGAGGGTCCACAAGGTCTCAGTCAATACGTATTTGATTATATACCAATTGTCAAAGAAAGTAAAAACACAGAGAACTTAATATGTAAATGCGTGAAATTTTTTATTAATTTTTTTAAAAAAACCCATTATATTTCCTGTAATTCGTTGCACCAGCAAAGTGGCAGCACTAGCAAGGAGTAAATGCCCCCTTCCCAATTAATTTCTTCCCCTTTCCCATTTTTCTCCCCCTGTGTCTTCAGCATGTCTCTGGAAATTATTACATGGGGCAAAAGACAGCAGATATTCAAAATTCTATCTTGCCTTCCAAATATAAAATGCACCTTGAATGCCCCCTTTAAAAAAAGAAATTACAGAAAGGCCTCACACCATCACTATTGACAAGTATATGATTATGCATCAGACAAAACAAAACATTGGCCTTCAGGGCACATATATATGTAGAAGAAAAAGATAACACATACAAAGACTGTTTTGTCCATTTTGCTGCCTTAACAATTCTTTACCTATCTTTTTTAATTTCTAGTTTTATGGTTATTATAAACAAGCTAAAGAAGGACCTTGCAATGAAACTAAACCATCCTTTTGGGATGTTGTTAAAAAAGCTAAGTGGTTAGTATTTTAAGGGGGGAAATCAAGCTATCATTGTCAGTTGTAGGTTTTTCTGCTTGAAAAAGGCAATCATGAATAACTGATATTCTTTTAAAAAATCAGTAGAAAAGATAGCAAATATTAGTAGAAAAGTAAGTTTCATTTTGCTGGTCAAATTGACAAAAGTATGTGAAATAGTTTACCTGCTAAACCTTATTTTTCCTCACAGTAAATAATCATGATATTAAACAAAAATCAAACATTGAAATGGTTGTTCCTGAAATACAGTAAATAGTCAACTTTTGTTGCAGTATATCATTAAATTTACTATTATTGTAGAAGAATGTTTCATATGTGTGTTGCTTTATCAGGGAAGCGTGGTCAAAACTTGGGGACACTAGCAAAGAAGAGGCAATGAAACATTATGTCAATGAACTCAAAGAAGTAATATTTAATGAAATGAATTCACTGTGCATTGCTTGAAAACTGTATTCTTTTCTATCACATATTGGTAATTGTAAATTTTATATATGTGTTGTAGGTCATTCGAAATATGCCAGAAACAGATCAAGCATCACAATTTATTACCGCTCTTGAACCATTCTATAAAGTTGCTTATGAACAGGGAGAAAAAGCACCACCTATATTTAATATATTCAGTAAAAAACACAATCTTACTCCAAGTTTTAAAATGAACGGGCATGTATCTCCACTAAAAGAAAATGGTAATGAACAGGTGCATAATACAAGTGCAGCAAGTGCAATGCATAATATTACTTGGAATGTTGCTCCTCATGATGGTGGACTATCAAATGGTGCTATACAAACTACAGGATTATTAAATAATGGAGATATAAATGGAGTTAATCACAGTTCTACTGGTGAAGCTGCTGGTAAGACATTTGCGCTACTACCCCTTCTCAAATGTGGCTAATGTAACTCTGTACTGTGACTTGTTTTTAATTGTGAAAGAGCTCACGGACTGATTTCGTTCTGTGTATGCTATTTAATTTCTAACCAGAAACTTTGAAAATAATTAACTATTACTGCAAATTTGAGTACATAATAATATAATTCACCATTTCACCTGATTTCACAGGGGTGAGATTCTGGGTGAGGAAGTATGATTATTGTCCTCGTAGTATTCAGTGTTAGTATGTATCTGTGAAAGAGATCATAATTGAAAGAATAGTGCCAAACAATATTTCGACTTTCCAATTCTCCACTTTTTTCATCTCTCCAGTCACTGTGAAAGACCTGCTGAGTACTGTAATGCCTACTAAGCATATACGTTTTGTTTCTGAACAAAATTAAAAATTTCATGCAAAATTTTTCCCATGTGCGCATAGTCTTAAAATGATAAACTGCTAAGTATTACACTAGTCTTCTAAATAAGGTTTTCGCGAGGCGTGGAACTAGAAATCACTTATAGCAGATATCATTGCCTGTTCGATTAAAGCTTCGAAATGCGGTAAAACATACATATGATTTTGGTAGAAAGACTGGAATTCAATGTTTTTAAAGAACGTGGAAATGATATTTTATGTCCAGAACTATTTTGCAAATTAAAGCATGCTATCCAGCGATTACCATCTTGAAATGAGGTGGAGTTAGTGAAAATTAGCGGAAGAATGCGAAATTTCATGCCACATTTTTATTATACCAACATGAAGAACATTCCAAATAATCTAATAAAACATTTTTACAACTCTCTTATTTTGGTTTAACGTGCAGAAGCAGTTCAGCAATGTTTGATATAGAAATTAACTTCACTGTGATGTCACATTGCATGAGCAACTGCAAAACCTTAAGAACATAGAATGTTCTACATCTAACGACATAGACATGTGTAGGTATGTTTGTGTGAACATACTGGAAACTCTATTATATTACATTTGGATAAATTGAATTGATTGGGCATCTTGCAACATTAGTTTGCAGTTGCACGTTATGCATTGTGACATCACAGTGATGTCAATTTGTACATCAAACATAGGTTAGTATCTACACAACAAAGCAAGTTATGAAAGTTTAGGGAAATATTTTATTAGGTCATTTAGAAAGTTCTCTATGCTGCCATAATAAAAATGCTGCCGAAATTTCGATGCATAAGGCCTCATGTGCGTATTTGTTATTCACTGCGAGAAAAACGCACAGCCATAAAATAATGTAATCCGGTTATCTTTCACCATGTTCTGAATTCTGAGTATTCATGCTATTGTATATCCATGTTATATAGTGAAAAATGATGTAGCCGGTGGTAACCATGTTATTTCAAATGAAAATACAGATGTTATAGAATTGAGTGATAGCATTAAGGAGAGCAATGGCAGTAAAGAAAGTAATGAAGATGATGACGATGATGATGATGATGATTTGTTTTGTGATTCTCTTGGTCCTGAATTAATGGAAGAACAGGTACTACACCCTTACTTTGTAGTGTGAGATGATGAAAAAGCAACTTGATATAAAAAATTATATTTTTGTAGTTAGTTTTCCGTTCAAGAGTCTAGGTGGGTGGGTTAGTTCAATAGAATTTTCACAAAGAACCTGTTCAAAGATAAAACACATAGAACTTATAAAATGATACACGCTGTGCAATGGTTTTCCATCTGTTCGATTTCGCAGATTGCACGAGAACAGATGCTTGATTCTGGAAAGTTGGAATCAGTACCAGAGCATATAGTTCCTATTACTGACACAAATCTCTCAAGCTTCTCCGATGTTGAGATCCTTGAACAGTTTGACCTAAAGAATAATGGAGCAAGTGAGGGTGATACAAGTAGTCCATACTCGGAAAAGGCAGTTCATGTTCACTTTAAAGATCTCAACACATCTCGAGATGGCGGCGAAGGTACCAACACACACGAGGAAGTATCTATAGAACATGGTGGTAGAGAATGTGTCGTACAACCCAACCAACTTGGAGGTGGTTCTGGTGGTGGGGATAGTAGAGGACTCTTAAGAGCTACTGCGGCAGGTGGAAAACAAACACCAAGAAATGGTAAGTATCATTGTGAACCCTTGGTAGCAAATTTCTTCATCGCTCGTAATGGGGATAACTAGGGATGTTGAGGGGATACTAGCCAAAAACCCTCAACAATCCTCGTTATTCTCCATTACGAGAGGTGAAGAACCTCTGGCAGCCAGTGTGTGTGAAACTCTAACCCAACTGTCCTGTTGCATTCATCTGCTGCCATAGGTTGCAATTTCTGTTAGGGTGGCAGCCACTATCATTTCCCTCAAAATAGCTATTCACTTTTAAGTCGTCCTGGTGTAGAGTTAAATCAATACATGTATGCCCTAATCATTCATTCTTCAATGCCATACATGTTTACAGCTAATTCAATAAGGATTTTCCTTTTAAAAGCGTAAACTGCAAACTATGAGCGCGCAAGGAATGACGGGTTATTGCTTATTTTCACCTCCAAACTCGCAATTATTTCTTAGAAACAGTATCGAGGGCACACAGGTAACTTATGACGGCAAACTGAAGTCAAATACTGATTTTATGGGTCCTATAACAATGTAGTTCGATATTGACACGAGAACAGGGAAATCTAACATTCTAACCATTCTAACACACTATCTAACACAACATTCACGTGATTAAAATCACGCCGGACGGATTTTTTTGGGGGGGAGGCTTAGCCTCTCCTTACAAAATTTGGGGGGGCTCGAGCCCCCCAGCCCCCCCCCCCCCGTTCCTACGTCACTGTCAGGGATAGATAATGCTACATAGTAATATATACAGATAGATGTAATTCGATATCTGCTATAAGAAAACGCTTTGATGCCATGGTTGCGTCCCGGTTTTTGCCTGTGAATGGCGAGTGCTTCTTGGCTATCTTTAAAGATGGACGAGTCCCCGATTCCCCAGTGCCTGTTTTAGAGATAGCCAGTGCTTCTTTGAATAATAAGACTGACAAGCGTCATAGTAGATATCGAATTACAACTATCTGTGTATTTTAGGCATTAGTATGTAACGTTATTCATTCCTCTCTCTCTCAGAGGTTTTTTAAAATTTTAGCTCAATTCGCGGGCTTAATACCCGGAAAATATCAAGTATTCAGGTTTAACAATGAACGCGCGCTGGGAATGAAGGAAAGAGCAAGCTAAAATTTTAAATAACTTAAATAAACGCCTCTGCGGAGGAGAGAGATTCATTCCTGATGATGATTAAATAAAGTCGAAACGTTGAATCATAATGTTGTCTTTATTCAGAGTTACCGTTGTTGTGTATGTCACAGTTAACGCTTTTGGAAGGACAACCTTAATTGAAATAGCTGTATATTATATTCTTACCCTTTGCAGTTCAGTATTCCGACAGATCACAACGATATGGTCAAAGATATCGAAGAAGAAGTCAAGAGAGTGATAGTGACGAAAGTCCGGGAAGGTCAGATCATAATTCAAGCAGTGAAAGAGATGATGCAGCTATTGATAGGATTGCGGATCTTCTTATGGAAATTCAAGATAATATGAAGAAGATCTTGGAAAGGCTGAAGAGACTTGAAACTTCATTACAGAGTCATTCTTCTGTAAGCATAACATCTGTGTTTCTCAATAATATATGTATGATATCACTCAGTCATTCTGAGAATCAAGTATAAAATGCTTGTGGAAATTTTTCCTCACTGTAAGGTAAAAAATATAATCCGAAAAAAGAAAACATCGTGAAAACCCAAAAGATGGATTAGTAAAGTCCTGTTTCTTCTTTTTTCGGATTATGTTTTTTACTTTATCATCTTAAATTGTCTGGTTCTCGCTTTTCTTCACTGTATTTATTAAAATATGGATGTACTACATGTACAAGAAATTTTGATTGGTTGCTAAGCTATGTAGTGTAATCTGATTATGTCTCAAGTATGTCTATAAATTCTCTAAGTATTAGTCGCCTCTTGGTAAAAAAATTGTGCAACACAATGCTTTTATGATTAGGAATTTGGGGGCCAAATGAATAAGCTAATATATAGGCTAAATACAGCTCAAGCTGAGAAATATTTTATTGCTTATATATTAGCCCTTCCCCCTTTTTTCTAATACACCCCGTGAGCCCTGATTGATATGTTTTCCTTTTAGTCTTGGCTCGACAACCATAGACCATCAAAAACATTCATATTTCTGGTTCTTTGGCCTATCATTGTTAATTTCCTCTTCAAGTTTTTACGACGAAGGTACAGTATTTGAATTATTAGAGTTGGCATGTAAGGCGGAATAATTGCATTATGTCACTGCTCTCTTCGTTACAGTTGGAAGCGTTCGCCTTTTCGTCTAAGAAAAATCATGACCATTACGCTACAGCATAAGCCAGGACGAAATATAATTCTACATCTAGATCGCTGCCTCGTAATACGACCGTACAAACTAAACATATGCGAACTATGTGACGTTGAACGTTGGAGTAAATTCTAATCAGGATTCTAATTGAAGTGCTTGAGTTTTTACTCGATAGAAAATAAGAAGATCTCAGTTTTTGCTAGATAGAAAACTGTTTGACCTGAGCACTTCCATTAATTCTATGATGTGTTGTATTTTACAGATTTTTCAAGAAAAGGTAGCTGCTACGACGTAATTGTGCCAACGCCGAACAATTTCCTCACCGATGCATCGTGGAAGAGTACGGGAGGTGCACGTCATAACTTTTCACACGAAAGTTATTAAAACGTTGTTGCGAGGTCCTGGGTACCAATTTTGCCACATTAAAATGTTTACGCAGAAGTGAACGAATTGTAAATAATACAGAAGTCAGTCTATTCAATTGAAAAAATAGGGATTAAATTACATAATATTATAAACACTTGTAAATATATTTTGTGATTGTGGTGTCATCAGGGCTCCATAATTGCAGGAAATTACGAACACTGCGGGGGAAATGTGGGGGTGGTAATATGGGTGGAGAGGTCAGTAATTATTGCATATGTGATACAATGTTTTCAAAAGTTCTTTATCTCTCTCTTTTTGTTAATGTCATCCCCCTATAAGGATCGAGGACAGCCTTGTGCAAGTGCGTTTGATTTAAGGTAGCTCGCAATCGTGGCTCGATGTCGCTTACCTCTCGGTTATTCTTTTATGTTACGAGTCAGGAATGTACTGTCTTTGATCTCATCATGAATTTGAGACTGGGATCAAGAATCGTAATATTGTGTTAATATGAAAGAATAAGGTGGCTCTCAGTGTTGTTGCTTAATTTTCACGGGGAAAATGCTCAGTTAAAACCCAGCAATGTTTTTTTTGTTGATAAACCGACGTGAATCACGTGATTGCCAATATAATTAAAACATAATTAAAAGTATTTCATCGACAGATCTTGCGTATAAAATTATTAACTACTCCAACTCAACTGATAGGAAAGTTGAATAAATAACGAAATAGAAAAAAATTGAAAAAATTTGCAATCGCTCTCAACGTCGCGAAGCGGCTTGAAATATGACGTTTTTTATAAATATGCAGGGTGTCCCAAAAAAAGCGGAGTTCTGCATTCAAGTTTAAATCTTGAAAAGAATATTAAGCAATGAAACTAGTGTTTATTCTCGTTTAAAAGTGTATTCACTCAGTTGTCTATGAAATTTGAGCGAGTAAGTCACAAGTTATGGTACATTAAACGATCGCTATTGGAAGTTTTTAAAATTGACATAACGCTTTAATTACATCACATGTTCACAATCTGTATTCAAAATGTCTATCTGGATTTCATATCTGGCAGCTGAACATTCATCTTATGTTTTATAATTTTTCGTGGTTTGTTGATCTTCTCCAATAAAAGTGTGTTTGAGGCAGCGTACAGTAAATTTTGTCTTTAAAAGAAAGTAGCTACACTGTCTCATGCATTAAGTCAAAAAATGTGGTTAATGCATTTAATTGCAATCAGACACATTTAATTTTAATCAAGGGAATCTCAATGAGAAAAAAATTTTCTTTATCGATATTTTATGTAATTCCGTTAATTAGAATAAAATCATTTTCAACAAGGAGAATTACTTTTGCTGCGGGACATTAATAGGCCGTAGGATGAGCGTCCAAAAGATGCAATTCCGTTGCACCCCTCGTGGAACTACCTAATTTTCACACGAATGGATAGATAAAAACTCACTTTACTAGAATCCGCTGCTCCCCAAGCGAAACAGGTGCACAATTGGGAAAAAATTCCCTCCAAAGTTTGTTAATTTCGCGCTTTGAAATTTCGAACCGCCATTGTTTTGGTGACAAATACGCATGCGCACATCAGCCAAACTCCCACTGCGCACGCGCAGATAACAAAAATGGATTTCCCTGTGGGTTTTTACCCCATTTACTATGTCATAGCCTACGACGTAACCTCTGAGATCGGTCTACGCATTAACGGCAAATTTCGTGTTGTAACCGCCATCGAGTATCTGGATTTGTGCAGTAGTTTTTGATTGGCTCTCGCAAAGCTTTAATCATAGAAGCTTTCTGATTGGGTTTCCCGAAATATTTTAGTGGCTTGCGACTTCCGGCGCAATAATATATCCAATTAAAAACTACTACACAAATCCAGGTGCTCAATGGCGGTTAGAACACGAAATTTGCCGTTAATGCGTAGACCGATCTCAGAGGTCTACGTCGTAGGCTACTATGTCAAAACCATAAATAAAAGACACGGAATAAAGCTCAAAATTTGTAATGTTAACAAATAAATACATGCTCTTAAATATTTCCCAGAACACACTGAAAACTACGGTAAAAGGCCGTCAGCGACAACGAGGCGCCAGTGGCACGTGGAACACCCATAGGTAGTTTATACTTCCGCTTTTGTAGTCTGGATATTGGGTAATTGTAAAACAGTGTCAGTGAAGTAATAAGTAAGCTTTTTTTTGCAAAAGTGCATGTAAAAAGATCTAGACGAATATCGGGTTAATTCCATCGGCTTTTGACAGAAACAGTCGCAAAACTCAAAACCCAACCAGTCAGAGTTAGTTATATGCAATACTCAGCATCGTCCCCGGCGCTTTGACTGGCTTTGATGTGCGAGCGATTTGATGGCTTTGATGCTTTTGACTGGCTTTGATGGCTTTGACTGGCTTTGATTTCGCGCGCGAGATATTGCGTGGGGAAATTTGGCCGTAGAACATCAAAGCGCTGGGGACGAGGCTGTGCAATACTTGGAATTGTTTATCGGTTTGAATTTTGGACATTGACCTGAACGTTCTACAATCACTTTCAAAAGTGTTGGGACACATCGAGATTTTCACTAAAATATTGTTAAATCTCCACCCCCCTCGCCCCCTATTCAATGTTGAGTCGTGGCTGCCACATATTTGTGTTGGCCATTGATACTCAAACATCAAACCCAACATTGAATGGGGGAGTGGGGGAGGGGGAGGTCATTTTTTGACGGGATAATTGTGGAAAGGCAAATGTAACGTGACACCGTTGGTGTCCCAACTACTTTTGAAAGTGATTGTAGTTATACATATCGTAAAAATCGTAAGCGTTTTTTGATGGCTTAACTACGGGTGGCATGGTTTGTGATCGGTGTTTTACGCGCCGGGTGGGCGGCGTATAACTGCCTGGCTTTTTTGGCAGACGTTCCGTTTGAATATTTAACTAGCTACAGTGAGTTAAACTGTCTTTGTTTCAAAGACCCTGCGGCAATATATGAGATCTTGACGAAACTGATGTAGTGATAGATTAAAAACATCCTACATGAAATACGCGTAAATTTCACAGTTTGCGGTAGGTCTTCAAAATTCACTTTTAATTAAGTTACAGTTATCAGAAAGAATATGCATACATAATAATGATTATCCGGTATCCGTATCCAGTATCCGCTTCCGGCATTAGACGTTTAAAGGATTCTGCTCTTAGACGTTTAAAGGATTTTGTTGATAGGCAAACACTTCTTTCCGTTCATAATGCTATTATCCGCCCATATTTCGATTACTGCTGTGAAATATGGGATGTGTTCAGTGAAACACAATCTAAACGACTTCAAAAACTCCAAAATAGAGCCGCTCGAATTATCATGAATATGAGCAATGATACAGATCATTCTGTAGCATTGAAAGCGTTGGGCTGGAAAACACTCGATCAAAGTAGAAAGGAAGAAAGCCAAGGCAAAAATGATGTATAAGTTGTTAAATAACATGGGGCCTCAATCACTCACCAATTTATTCTCTTATAAAGGTGAGACGACTAGCTATAATCTCCGAAACATTTCAGGTACACTTTGTTTACCGCAACCGCGTACTAATAATCTAAAAAAAAGTTTAGTGTATGATGGATCATTTCTTTGGAATTCCATTCCTAAGGAAATTAGAGAGAGCAAATCCCTTTCTTCCTTTCGGACGAAAATCGCTGCTTACTTTGATAGTTAAAGCAAATGTGCATTGTAAATACCTCGCTACCGCACTATATCTTACATTTTGTAAATAGCTTTTAAATATTTTTATGTATCTGTTACCTGCTTCACACGCCCCTCGTGGAAATCAGCTTTTGTTGACGAGGTTAGCGTGTTTAAATAAAGTTTTATCTATCTATCTATCTATCCGGTATCCGTATCCGCATTTTCTACCATGCCCACTGAGACTGTAGCAGCGTGGATAATTAGAACTTGTTTCGCCATCGCTGAACCCAGCGGCGTAAATTGGGGAGGAACTTTCAATGGCCACGACGTTGTTTCTCGGTATCGGAGAATCAGAGTCGTGGAATTTTCAATTTCTTCTAAATTTGTAAATAATGGCGTAACATGTGAATGACCAAAATGGGTTCGAGATTGTAGACGACGCCGGTTTTGCTGATTTAAACTTTAGAAGACAGTGGGCATTGGTTTTTAACATTTTTATAAATACTTAATTGTTACATACGTGGCTAAATTGTCTTGTTGTGTTATGAGAATAAAATTGCTTTTCAAATGGTGTAGATAAAATGCGGGCGCGGACTGGTGGATTTGCGGATGCGGACTGCCGGACGCGGACTGACGGACGCGGACTCGCAGACTTCATTATCCTCGATAAATCTTCTTTTATCAACTTCCCCCATGCGCATTGAATTTGTGCGTCCTCGATAAATCTTCAATTAATCAATCAATCAAAAAATTTATTCAAGTGCCATATCAAGAAGGAATTCGTATTACAAATGTAAACCTATACTAATATATATAACCTAACTAATAACTTAATTCATGATAGGCTCTTGCAGAAGGATCAAGAGGTTAACCCTATAAACTGACCCCCTAGGCTCCCCCAAAAGATGTTAGACTAAAATAGATTATATTAAAACTATCTAATAAATATTCATATGTTTCTTTATTTCCTTTTTAAAAACTGCTAGGCTTCCTGCCTCAACAACATACTTAGGTAAAGAGTTCCAAGCACTAACAATTCTAACGAAAAACGAATGTTTGTAACAGTTAATTCTCGATAGCTCTGTATACAAGCAAAACTTGTAGTTTGCTCTGCTTATTTTGGACTTCTTACATTCGAAGACTTCGTTAAAGTTCATACCGTTTAAATCAAAGACTGTTTTATAGCATTCGATGAGGGAGAAGTACTCTCTTCGCTCTTCCAGTGCATTCCATTGCAACAATTTACAACGGGCTTCGTATAAGACATTTCTCCCCGCTTCTGATTTAATGCTATACGGGATGCTCTTCTCTGTACGGATTCCAATGCTTTAATGTCTTTAACTAAATGTGGTGACCAGACTGGTGCAGCATATTCTAAAACAGGTCTCGCTAGCACTGTATACAATAGCGTAAAGGTGCTTTGGTTGGACGAACCAACTGTTCGTCTTATTACGGAACCGAGAATACGATTTGCTTTGTTGACAACATTAAATACTTGGGTTTCTATGTCAAGTGGTGTGTCATTGTAATACCCAAGTCCTTAACTTCACCTACTTCTTTAAGTTTCTTGTTGGACATGTAATATATTCGGGTTTAGAGAAGTCTTTTGCATGTGTTATGCATATGGATTCTCAGAATTAAATTTTAATTGCCAAATATCCGACCAAGTTTCGATATTGTTCAAATCGGACTGCTTGATGTTGGTATCTGTGACCCGGTTAACGAACTTGCGATATAGCTTGTGTCGTCCGCGAATAATTTAATAGGGCTTTGAATTTCTGATGGCAGATCATTTATATAAACTAGGAACAAAATTGGTGCTAGAATTGTCCCCTGCGGCACTCCTGATTTAACACGTGTCCAATTCGATCGCGAACCCCGCACAATTACTCGTTGCTGACGGTTGGTAAGGAAATTTCTAAACCATTCTAACTGCTGACCATCTATGCCATAACATTCCAATTTCTACAATAGTCTCTTGTGTGGTACACTGTCGAAAGCTTTACAGAAATCTAAAAATACGACGTCGGTGGCGTTGCCGTTATTTCTAGGTTCGGCCCAATCATTGAAACATAGCAAAGTTGAGATAAGGTAAATTTGTTTCTCCGGAACCCAAATTGTTGATCACAGAATACCTGATGATCAATCCAGAATTGGACACATCTGTCGCGAACGATCTTTTCTGCGATTTTGGAAATAAGAGATGTCAAAGATATTTGGCGATAATTCTCTTTGTGGAATTTGGAATTACGTTTATGAATAGGAGATATATTCTCAATCTTCCAGTCTTGGGGTAGAGTGCCAGTGGCAAAGAAATCGTTGAATAAACTGGCCAATGATGGTGCCAATTGTTTCGAACATCTTTTCAGAATGTGAGGTGAGATGTTATCTGGACTGGGCGATTTATTGGTATCCAGTTTATTTAGGTAACATTCAACTTCATCGATAGAGCATTCAACTTTGGTCAGATTTTCACTAGTCATCTTGTTAAAAGTCGGAAAATTTTCAAATTTTTCATCAGTAAACGTAGAAGAAACGTAGTTGTTCATATATTCCGCGATTTCAAAATTTCACTGAAATCTTCTTTTATCAACTGCCCACATGCGCATTGAATTTGCGCGTGGCTTTCGCTGCTAGAGTAAAATATTGTTAATCGTAAGTAGAAATCGGATAAATCAAACCATAGAGTGTTCCTCGTCATATTGTGCGAGTCAGAGAAATGATGAACCCACGATATCTCGAGCAGAACATAGGCTTTGACAGTTTGACTGTAATGTTAGCTGTATATTCTCCTAGCTTTACTTTGTCGAGTCTTTCATCTATAATGATTTTTTCCTGATTTTAGAATTATGAAAAAGCGCTTCCGCAAGATTTCGTGGAGCATTTTTTCGACAACTGTGTAATATAGTTAAAGTATAATTTCGAGTTGTGATCCGAGATGATTTTAGCGGCTACACGTGTTACAATCAGTGACAGCTAGTAGCCGACAAACACCTCCTTTAGTAACATCTTTTCAATACATGTAGTAATAGGATGCTTTTGCTAAGTGGCTAGTGCGTAAACAGACTGCAAGTAGAGCTTTCCTTGCGCTGGATAAAATTCAATACCGCGTGCCTCTATATTGTTTAACATATTTCGCAATGTCTAAACGTCTTTATGCGAGAGTGGTCTCCAGCGATGATGACTTGGAAACGGGGAAGACGTCGGGTAACTCGAGCATTTTAAACTGGATGCATGAATACCAAGTTGAGAATGAGGAAGTTGCGCTGCGCAAGGCTTTTGATCTAAGCAAAGTAAATGTGTTTAGCTTCCATTAACAATAGCCTGCGAGTGGATATGACATATGATTGGATCTATTAAAATGAATGTCTTTAATTAACGCATTAGTGATTACATAATCAGATAGTATTTATCTCGATTACTTTATATTGGAGGTTGATGGGAGCTCGCCTGTAAGGGAAGCAAATCCTTCGAGTCCATCCATACTACGGGGTCTTCAAGTGAAGATCGATACGGAATCGAGCGTAAGTGAACCAAGTATAGTTTCGAACTTACTATAGCTTTATTTATATTATATATAAGAAAAAAAAACCGGCACGGGCATTTCTGAAGAAGTTTCGCCTAAAATATGGTTGAGCAGGCGCGGCGTGGCCCACCGGGACGCCGGGAGATTTTCCGGTGGGCCACCAAAAATTTGTAGCTTGTGGGCCCCCAAGACAAGCAATATTTCCCCCAATTTCCTTAGTCAAAATCAATAAATTATTTGTAATATCTGCGCCTGCTAGTCTGATTCTAATTTTCACTTATGAAGCAATAAAAGCAAAGGAGAGATTCCTAAATCATGAAAAAATCTACAAAGATTTCGCTTGCTTTGATCCAAGAAGGTTCAATGAGCTGAAACAGGCAGGAATTCCTTCGTCTGCCGCAAGCAAAGTTTGCGAACTTCTTTGAGACAGAGTTAACAGAGAGCTTCTGCGGACGAAGCTGGAAAGTTTTGTGGGTTCATACAAGAGGCTCGCTATGTCTCTTCCAGAGGAATTCGAGATCCTTGCCAGTGGGGAAGAGTGAGAAGACGATGGCGATGAAGAAAAAAACGATGTCTCGACGTGCAAAGAAAACAGCAAAACGTGCAAAGCGTGTTTTACTTGTGCATACAAAGTTCTTCATCAATACAGCCTGAACAGCACATAATACTCAGAGTTATACACAGTTTATCATTTCCTGCTGACTTTGGCCATTACTCAAGTGGAATGCAAAAGATCGTTTTCAAAGTTGAAGCTAATCAAGACAAAGCTGCGATCCACTCTGAGCCAAGAGAATTTGGACAGCCTAATGCTAATTAGCGTAGAGAGTGACATTCTAAATAGAGTGTCGCTTGCAAAAGTTGTTGATAAGCTAGCATCAACGTCAAAAGAATTAAAAAGGTTTTTGGCCATCTAACAAAGATCATCTTACGAGTCACATGTTGAAAAAAAACACGCAGACGGACACTGTAAAATAGTGCAACTACTTTGAAGAAAAATTTCATTATTTGGAGACCACTGACAGCTAGTAACATTGACTATTTGTAGCAATCCTTTTCATGAAAATCTTTTATGATAATTAAGTTTAAAATTCATGTAATAAAAGTTGGTGGCACCCTTCACAAAATTTCGAATACAACGTGTTTGCAAAAGTTATTATAAAAAGATACAATTGTTCTTCACCAGCACCTCCTCCCGCTTAAAAATGGGCCCCTAGAACGTTATCTCCCGGTCCCAATTTGATAGCCACGCCGCGTCTGTGGTTGAGAATTCCTTTTCTTGGCAAACAGGGCGAGTTTCTTGTTAAAAGGCTAATTAAGAAAATACAGCAGACTTTAACGCAGCCAGTCAAATTTATTGTGATTTACCAAACTAAAAAGGTGTCATATTTTCTATCAAGAAAAGATAAAATTCCTGACTTATCACGAAGCAATTTAGTCTACCAGTTTACTTGTCCGGGCTGCAGCAGGGCTTATATAGGCAAAACAGAAAGAAATTTGGCTACACGACTTTCAGAACATGCCGATCCTTTCAAAAGTGCTATTTCCAAACACTTGACAGACTGTGAACATGCCAACTTCATAACAGACGTCAACAATCTCTATGACAACCTTAAAATTTCCGACATTCATCAACCTGACGTACACCTCATTTTATCATCTTGATCTCATACTCACTAACACTAAAATTCTTCATTCTCTCCAGAATACTAACTCTACATGTAAAGCTCAATAAACCAGAACTTAACACTGGTCTCATGGCATCGAAAGTACTAGTTGTTTTTCCGTAATCTATTTGCTTGTAAATATAGCGCCTTATAATCCCGTTTCCTGTTCAGCTGATTACGTATATATACTTCCTCTTCCTCCTTATAAAGATCTGAGCACGCTTGTAAATAACTAGTTTGGTTTGACAATGACCCTGAAATAGAGTCGAAATATCACCATTATAATTTGTGTCTTGTTTTATTCAAACAACTCACATCTTGAGTTTACAAGATGTCATTATTATTCGGAGTATGTTTTTCTTATATTTCCTAAAATTGTCTGCTATTCTGTCTTACATTCACGTAAAATGAGGGCAACACATGTTACCGACTGCTCAATTTTTCATACAACATTCTGTAATATCGTCCAACATTATTAGACCACTATTAGCAAATGATGCACTAATACATCCTTGTTTGAACGTCACTTAATTAACAGTAAATCATTTAGTGATTATGTGTATAGTTATAATTACGTCCACTGATAAGTGGTATATGGAAGTTGAATTTTTAAGCTTTTAAATTTTTACACGAGTAGGCTGTTTGTAAAGGGTATATGCCCTACGAAGAAATTGAAGATGATGAGGATGATGATGATGATGGTGATGCTGAGAGTGTTGTCTCTTTCACCAGTACCGATTCTTCCAAAAGAAGTGAAAAAGAGTATGTATCTTGTGTTGATTTATGATCAAGTTGGTTTTCTTTGGTACTGAGGATTTGTACTGAGGGTTCTGATTACATTTAGATTGATTGAATACTAATTCGGTCAAAAGATCAGAGATGCGAAAATCAGGGACCTAAAGAAATGTGTAACGTATCTTCAAGGTATGCCGCAGTTTCTTTGCGTTAGATTTGCCAACGTTTAAAAGTTAGGTTGTTAAGTTAAGTTAAATTGAAGTTGCACACGTTTGCGAGTGAAAACTTCATTGAATAATTTAATTAATTTTGCAGAAAACAAAAACCTTTTTTGCTCGTTCAATACATATTTGATGGAGAGGAGCACGGAATAACTCCAGCAACTCACGGAAATTCACGGAAATTCACGTAAAAACAAGCGCCAGCCTATGTGAGAACGAAGCCCAGTGTTCTCAAAAGAGTAAAGGAAGTTGCCAAAAATGTCGGCCCTAAAGAAACCTTCCACCAAGTTTGCGAAGAGAATGGGGGCTATCTGGGAGCTGCTTCGGCAAGCGACCTCCCTCGCAACCGTGACCAGGCAAAGAACAGCAGTTCCAATTCATTAAAAACTAAACCGAGCTCTAAAAAAAGTTGATTCACTTGCTATCCTGCTTGAAGAATGCAAAAGGCAGCAGCTGAGTATTGGGACAGATCCTTTCATAAGGGAAGTCACAGGAGCTCCGGAACTTAGATGTGTCCTAGCATTTCACTGACAACTGCAGGAAATTGAAAAATTCTGCACAAACCCTCAAAATTTTACGATTTTTTCGGCTGATCCCACATTCAATTTGGGTAATTTTAATTTGACTGTCCCGACATATCATAATTTGAAGGTGGTTACCTGCAGGGAAGGACATCATCCAATAATGATAGGCCCTTTATTGTTAAGTCAAACAAAATCCTTAGAAACGCATCATTACTTTTTCGGAAAATTGATTGGTCTTAACAAGAACTTAAGGAATGTATTAGCAATTGGGACTGATGAAGAAGAAGCATTAGTTGAAGGACCGAGACAACTGTAAAACGAAACTGAAGCAGTCAAATGTTCCGGAAGCTGTTCAAAAGACCTTTCTTCAAGAAATATTTGGAAAACGAGATGGTGAAGCATTTGAGAAAGGTAAACTAAATACCTATGCAAGTACAAAAACTTAACTTTTGTCAACGTTTTCATTATTTATAGCCATTATGAATCAGGGAAACCACCATTGATGGGTGTTACTTACTGTTATGTGCACTCGGATAATGGTGTTTGTGATATTACTCCAAGTTGTATATCCAAGTCATGCCACCTGCATGAAATGTCTTACTAGGGCTGTGATCGAACCTTTGCTACCTTTGGAATATTTTATTTTTTCAGTTTGCCCGGTGCGGATCACATATCAAGAACATCACTTTCACTCAAAAATCATTTTCATTTGAGTACATAAATTAATATACATAAAATTTATATTGTTTTTTCTTAAGGGTTGCTTGATTGCTGTTCTGAGGATGATTTTTATGCCAAACTTGCGTCCTTGAAAGACATATGGGATGCATGAGAAAGAGAAGCCTTTCCTTGGGGTCAACAAAGAACCGTGCTTTTTCGCTTTTATAAATGAAAAGGTAATAAGTCATATCGTGGCCCGCCCGATCTCACACGATTATTTTGTGGGTACTAAAGCGTTAGTGACGAATTTTTGTAATTTAAAGAGTGCACAAAAGAACAATATAAGTTTTTTAAATATTTTCCCATATGATTTTAACTATCGTTTTCATGTCAACTGTATAGGCACACATGATTGTCGAGAACATGCTGCCTGTAACACGCATGAATGCTGGGATGGGCGATCCACCAAGCCCATTCTATACGAACGTCCCAGAATCCGCCAATGCTGTCATTAAACGGGCAGTTAATTTCGGACAAAGTGAAATGTGTGACTTCACGTTGAAAATGGCGCAGCTCATGAAACAACAAAAGGAAGACATCCGAGGAGCATTGGTGAATAGCGGCCCTTACAAACTAACGGGCGAGTATACGCATCTTCAGTTGACGAAAGAAAAGTGGTTTGCAATGACCACCGAACAACGCACGGCCTATGAGATGGCGTTTGATAAATCCTGTCTAAATGAAGTTACGAACAAAGGAATACCAGAGGAGGCCCTGTCTTCCCGTCTTTAATTAAATGCAGAAGAAGCAAATTTAACGCATTTGCCTCTTCAGCTCGTAAAACGTGTATTCAGTAAGGCACAATCGTTACTGTCGAAAGAGGATGCTATTGTTCAAGCACAAGTGAGTAAAGGAATGGTATTCATGGTGGAGAGCGAAACGTCCAGGCGACCCACTACGTTTACATCGAAAAAAGTGGAAAAATCACCTGTGAGAATTGCCCAGGATGGTCGTCTACCAAATTTTGCAAACACTCTGTCGGAGTAGCCGAAAAAACACAAAATCTAGAGAAATTTCTAGAGTGGTGTACGCCTGTCAATCTAACAAGTTTGGTTACATTTGATTCTGGCAAAGGGGTTGGAAGGAAGGGAAATAAAACAGCTACAAGTCGACGGAAAGGTGGGCGAAATGCCAGAAAGGACCAAGTGGTTGATATGCTTCACAAACAACGACAACAACAACGTGAACAACAAAAACGACCGCAACATCGTCAACAGCAACACTGCCAACAACAACAGCAACACTGCCAACAACAACAACAACAACAACAACAACAACAACAACAACAACAACAACAACAACAACAACAACAACAACAACAACAACAACAACAACAACAACAACAACAACAACAACAACAACAACAACAACAACAACAACAACAACAACAACAACAACAACAACAACAACAACAACAACAACAACAACAACAACAACAACAACAACAACAACAACAACAACAACAACAACAACAACAACAACCAATGCAACAACAACAACAACAACAACCAATGCAACAACACCAACATGAACAACAGCACGGTCAGCAACAACCACGGCAACGCGAACAACTATTACAAGAACAGTAGCTGCCACAAGTACGACAACTACAACAAATACCAGAACAACAACTGCAACCCGAACATCAACCTCAATATCAACACCCACCGCATGATCATCATCGACAACTGTAGCAGCAACGGCAACCACGGCAGCAACTGCATCGCAATTTACCATCACCACAACAACATTTTCCGAACAACCCCATTGCACCGGCATCTCCTGGTTATCCTTACCCATTGTTTGGGTCATACATGCTTTACCTGATGCAGTATTGCCCACCTCAAGTAAAGACCTGTTTCGGATGTGGGAGATCTCTGAAACCCGGAGGATAAGACGGTGAACGACCGTATGACCTCGTCATTGTGTCAAACGCAACGAGGTCTTACTACGACAATGCAGGAACGCTAAAGGAACGACCTGGGAATGTCTATTATCATGTTAATACTGGCTGTCTCAAAAGACAGCAAGCGTATTTTGTGGCATCGCTTGTCCAAATACCTAATGGAATTGGGGACCTGCTCACGCCACAACATCTTTTTCATTTGCGAGAGTTTGGAATAATTATTTAATCGAAATAACCAAATTAATAAAAAAACTGTCTATTCTTTGTTTTAAGCCAAATTCTGCCTACTTGTATAATATATTGATTATAACCATTCATTATTCTGCATGTTGGGATAAAAGAATCTAATTTTGCGAATGTTTTGCATTGATCAGTGAGTAATTAGCTTATTGTTGTGGTTTTAAAAATGATAAGGAAAGCAACTTCTAATAGTGTTTTTTTATCCCGAAAATTTTTAGCGACAAACCTAAACTAACCAGGTTTTTTGATTGGCTTTTGTCACCAAAGTTTATCATTGTTTGTGTTTGGCCTGTTAGGGACAAACAGTTGGGACAATATTTCCAGATTAGGATTAAATACATGAAGAAAGTCAATTTAGCATTATTTTTCTAACTTTTTTTAACGGCAGTCCGCGTCCGCCAGTTCGCGCCCGCATTTATCTACACCCAATTCTGAACCCTCTATGATAACGATTTGCGTTTTTAGCGAAATATTGCGGAACTAGTATTATAGTCGGTTCGAAATTCTGACTCTTTTATCTACCCGAGAAAAACAATCGTAAATTCGATAATTTGGCAGTTGGTGTTTTTAGGTAGTCAGATATTGTTGATTATTTTAAAATTATAGAAGGCTAGCGAAATATGCGTACCCTCCGCAATTTCACGTTTTTTTCCCAAATTTTGCTGGAAAAAAAATAGTTTGGAATATCCCGATTTAGTTTGGAACTCGTTATTACTTCATAACAAGGCGAGACCTCGCTTGTAGACTTGTCGAAGTGTTCTCTCGGTAACCGAGATAACCTCTGCCCATATTAATAGGCCTTAGAAATGGCAGGGAGCTTTAGATTTGACAACAAATCAACAAATACAAATTCCATGGAGTTTAAGAAATTAAAATCTCGTAGCATAGACCCGTTGCACTTATTGACCTGCAGCAAAAACTTATCTGTAATGAACAGGGGCGAAACCAGAGCGTTAATTAGGGTGGAGGGGTGCATATTCATATACTCGTGTTCTGCCCGACGAATTTCTTTTGAAATTAGCCCTAATAATAACTGATTTCAAAAGAAACTCATCGGGCAGAACAAGAAGATATGAATATTCACCCCCCCCCCCCCCAATTAACGCTCTAGTCTCGCCCCTGGTAATGAATGTATGTGGAGGATATTAATTCACATTAGCTCGGTGGTTTGTTCCAAGTTGCCCTCCATGATCAGCTCATTTTAGGGTCAGCTGCAATGTGTCTATTCTTAGGGATTGAGAGCCGGAAGTACATTTTAAGCTGGCCGCCATGTTGAATGGCCCACTTGAGTAGTGAATATTATACATTTCTACTACAAAACAAATATTTTCTTTTTTATATAGATAGGGCGCCGTAACTTGCACGTTAATTGGGGTATGTATATTCATATATTCTTGTTCTGCCCAACCAATTTCTTTTAAAATCAGTCGTTTTTAAGGTTGATTTCAAAAGAAATCAGTCGGGCAGAACATGGATATATGAATATACCCCCCCCCCCAATTAACGCTCTAGTTATTACGGCACTGCATATAGATATGCATTTATATACAGGGTGTATCAAAAAGTTTACTCTTGGAAAATATTCGCTAAACTAACGAGCGCGCAAACTTGGCGAAAACTTTCAATTGCCCAAAGAAGTTTAACACCCTCTAGTACATCTAGCACTAACATTATTTGCACTTCTTCCCATTTTTGAGTACAAAATGAGTTACGGAAAGGCACTTTAAAAACGGCTTGAGCACAAAAATAAATCACGAAACACGATATTTGAATTAGTTGAGTCAAAATATGGAGTATTTCGGAAACTTTGGTTTAGGCCGAGGCGAACGGGAGAACTCCAAAAACTGAATTTTACGCCTTAATCCAAACACTATTTCTTTGCGTGATTGCCAGTTGATTTTATCATATGATTTTATGCATTCTTGGATTTTGCATTAATTACAGGGCGAAATTCGAAAGCTAATTCCCAAAGGCCGTTTTGTAATAATAGTATAGGCACCTTTTGAGACTCCATAGCCTAAAATCACTGAGATGGCACAGGAGCAGGAGTTCTGCTAAAATAATACAGAATGGGCTCATTCGGGAGTTAAAGCGTTCAAATCGGACATGCGGCACTACCACTGGATTTCAAAGGGCAGCCTTATTTTTTTGAGACACTGTACAGGGTGCATAATAAAAGTAAAGTGCACTCTTTGAAATTCAAATTACGTAAGCTCTTGTATAATTATATGACAGGGTGAGTGGAAAAAAACTGACAGCTTTCATATTCAAACAAGACGCTCTATGGAGCGTTTACTCGCTGGGGCTTGTACTGACATGATCATGTGAGATATTGATCTGAGCGTTTCTATTTACTGTGATCTGAGATACTTCAATATTCAGAACAAAACAATTGTCACGAGTAATAAACATTAGCTGGCTAATTACCTGTCCTCAGGCACAACTTGCTTGATTTTCGTAAGTAGGCTATTTTTTAAACTTGTTGTCATTTTATACAAATACCATAAACATCGCTGTATTGATGGCTTGCATCATACAATGTCATTGTTTACATCTGATCTGACGCCATAGCCGGCACGTTGGATGTATACTTTATAAATAAGGGTATTTTAAGTATTTTATCGTTCTAATTATTGGCTTCAGCCCCCGTGGTTGCCCCATTTGACATTGTTCGCGTTGTATCCTGTTTGCTTTAAAAAGAACCAGGGGCGAAACTAGAGCGTTAATTGGGGTGTATTTTCATATATTCATGTTCTGCCCGACGAATTTCTTTTGAAATTAACCTTAATGACCACTGATTTCAAAAGAAACTCGTCGGGCAGAACACGAAGATATGAATATTCACCCCCCCCCCCCGCTCCTAGTTTTGCCCCTGTCAAGAACGTTAACTGAATCCTGTTGCTTGAAATTTTCTGGGGTTTTTTCGCTCAATCGCTGACAGTGTTGCCAGATGAAATCTAAAAATATTCATGTATGCTCACGCCAAAAGTTCACAAAAAGTTCATGTCCCTAAATTTTAAGATCGGAACTCGTCGGAATTTATCGGAGATCGTCTGAAAATGTTGGAACTTATCAACATGTCCAAAAATCCTTCACAGACTATGTTTAAATGCGAAATAAATTGCAAACGAATTCTTTTTTAAAATTGTATTTAAAAAACAGGAGTGTCATTAGGCTATATTTTTATGCAAGCAAATCCATCCATTATCATCGCTAATATTGCTTTCCGACCAATCCGACATTTTGATTTTTTAAAACACAGCGAACGGCACAAAAAAGGCGGGAAATTTAATTTAACATAAATAATACAAATTGTGTTCTATACTTCTATTATGGCACTTATTGTTTCTTACAGCCACTGCAAGTCTGCAAGACATATTTCTAAACATATTATGGGTTTTTTAGTTGAATCATTGAACATTTTCATCTTGAAAAAATGAAAATATCAAAGTTCATGGACTTGTTCATGATATTTTAAAAAGTTCACAAAAAGTTCACAAGTTTTCAATGTTCAAAAAAAGTTCATGTAGAGGGTAAAAAGTTCACAAATCTGTGAACTTTGTTCACGATCTGGCAACACTGATCGCTGAATCGCTCGTCGCAAATTTGCAAATTTACAAATGTTGGTGTTTCCAATTTCGGAAAATTGTACAATTTTCCCAAAAAAATGGGGGTAACGTATGGATGATTTCTGGTCTGTGGCAAATGTTTAGAACTTTTGTGCTTCGCTGTGATTGGTCAATTTTACGAATTCTGAAATCGACAAAGAAACATGAACGACAAAGTGAACGTGTAACACTTGTGTCTATTTATAACAATATTTTTCGACTCTACCACAATTAATGCATGGTTTATTAAGCTTATCGGGGGAAAAGATTTTCAAAGTTACACCCATATCGATTTAAGCGAAATACGTACGTTATTTAATGCATAAAATGTCGATATCGAAGCAGCAATTTGTAATTCTTCGTGGCGCCACTGACATCAGTTGGCAACATGAAGTTGTGTATTACACTACTTTTTTCACCTTAGACGTCGTTTTTATGTCTGAATTTCTATCCTATTCGGTGGATACCTTTTTGAAGAATATTGACTGTTAACTATATGGACTACAGTGGCTGGAGTTGAACAAAATAGGTACAAAACGAAAAATGTGTGTATTAAACATTTGCCACAGACCGGTGATTTGGATAAAATTTGGTCTTAGAAATATGGATAATATTGAACATATAGGGTAAAATTGGCAAAGCTCATTGATATTCTGTTTTGTGGCTATCGACGACGATTCCTGACACGGGAAAGCCGAAAACTATACTCGCTTGGGCACATGTGCCCCAGCGAGTAATTAGCTGCAAATTTATTGCTGGAATTTGACTGTTCCCACGTGTACAGCCAACATGAGGTGGTTAATGATTGCGAAGATACAGTTGCATTCAAAGTTCTACAATTAAAATGCATTTTAACTCTAACATGGAATTAGATTTATCAGCTTTAGATTAATTGAGGGTTCACTAAGGTTCACTTATTTGATATGCTTCGTTTACTAATAAGATATTTGGGAAATTCTGTCAAATTGCAGTCGCTATATGCGGCTAATTTGAATATGAAAGCTGACAGTTTTCTTTACTCACCCTGTATAATTTGACAGCTCTGAATGCTTCGAATTAATGTCACGCGAAGCCTCTACAAACTAATGCATAACTAGTAATGCATAAATTATGATTATATGTCAATTGCATTCTTTACCAATTTTTACCGTAATTATTACCGCGTTAATAAATGAGAATTGACAGTCACGTGATTATTTAGAACATTGAGTCACTGAACACGATGTTTGAGTTAATTGGAGTAAAATATGGAGTATGTTATACAAGTGACCAAAGTTTCGGAAAATTTGGAGCACGCCGAGGCGAGCACGAGAGCTCCAAAAACTGCATTGTATGCCATTTTCCTATCCAAACACAATTTCTCCAATAAATTTTATATATGCTCAGATTTTTGCATTAATAGACACTTCCCGAATTTATTCTCTGAGCATTGAAACTGCTCTATTTCAATAGCTTTTATACCCCGCCCCAATTTCAAGCTATTGTTTTGTGTGCACTCAAGCAAATTCGGAAAGTGTCTATTAGGGGCCAAGCATTTAACTTTTGATGGGGGTGGGGTGATTTCATGTAGGAACGAATTTTTTTTCATGGAGTCCTTACGTTCAGGAACTTTTTTTTCTATCCCTTCATTACGCACGATATTTTTTCTTGCCAGTCCACTTTTGCGTGCAGCATTTTTTCCCAACAGCTTAATACTACATTGCTTATTGTTTGATTAAAATCGTGTTTTCTAGTTGTAAATTAGCAATTGCTTTAAATATAAACACACATGACACGTAAAAGATGTATACGAAGTTTTGTGTCAGGCAGTTTTTATTCATAATGAAATGAAGAATGCATGTACAACTTTTCACTTTGAAGAACTACATACATGTTTTTAAAGCATAAAGACAGTTGACGCCTTCCATTTTGATATATTAAACCAACATTCTAATCTCTGCATAGGCGTACGGGCGCCAGCTTTCTGGGGGAACAGTGATTACTTTGCCCAACTTATCAAGTATTTGCCTGACTTCTACTAATTACTAGCTAATTTCATCGTTATTTTTCGATGACCAAGTTATTTTTTCCTATTATCTTTACGTTGTTATATAAAATGCCAACGTTACCAACGATATTTTGAACAATCCCACCTTACATGACCAGCGTTCATTGTTTGATCGACTTATCCTAGTTTAAAAATTGCCCGCCTCGTACACATATGAACTTCTTATAGCTAACCGTAAACCTCTGATCGATATATCAAAGCCCTGAGCTTATATAAATTTGTACATTACAGCGTTTTTTGATGGGCTTATAAATGAAGAGTTTATACATGTATAGTAAAAGTATTTAATAGTGGATCGGAACTGCATCTTTATATTGTCGATGTCAACTTCTATTTATGTCTTCAAAGAGTTGAGTTAAATATTGACAAAGAGAAAGTTATTTTATGGAAAAAGATATTATTACTACTTTAAAAATATTTTTATAAAATTTAAAAAAGCTTAATAATATTACAATATTATATTATATTTGATATTTTATTTAATATATTTATGTATTTCGTTAAAAGGGACAGTATCATGAAAAAATCATTCGTCTACTTTTATTCTCCATCAATGATAATTTGAAAATAAACCATCGAGACGCTTTTAGTTTCTTGATATTTTGATTTGTTCTCGAGGCATTTGTGTTTTAAAATTGCAAATTAAAACTAATTTGTGATGTCACCTACTCATGCAGTCCAAACGAGATTTACGAAGAAAGGAATATCTTTCTATCAAATTGCTAGCAAAGTTCATCCAGTTATTCTACGAATATGTTCCAACACTACGTTACTATATATTCGTGTAAAGTTCTAATAAATTCTGCGGGTTAGTTTGAATAATATTTCTTGCTTTGTAAAATGTAACTTGTATTTAGTACACATGAGTAGTGATATCACAAGCTATTTGCAAGTTTTAAAACAGTGAATATCTGGAGAACGAGACGAGTTATTGAGAAGCTAAAAACACTTTGTCCGTCTATTATGATACGATGTTCGACTGAGATCAAGACTAGACACAGAATTTTTCATGACTGTCCCTTTATATCAAATATCATTGCTCAGTTTTGTTGAAACAAATACATAATAAAAGATAGAGATATTAAAAATCAACATTGTTTGATTTTTAAGACTCAGTTACATGTAAAACATCTATTGTCATATGGATGTCATATTTACATTTATACTTTATATAGTGCAAATAAATAATTCTTATTTTGATATTAATTTAATAATCAAGTAATACTATGACAAGTTTTTATATGTTTAGTTTTCTACACGATCTGGTTGAACTTCATTAACTTGTGCACAAAACATGATGAATTGGTTGCAATTGAGAAAACTGGGGAACAATTTTTTCCAAGATTTATTCTTCACAGTGTATAAGCTTCAACCAGAAATTCTTATTAATATTATAAAATATCCATTGATTGTTAAGATGCACAAGAGTAGACAATCAATGGATATTTTATAATACTAAGAATTTCTGGCTTAAGCTTACACACTGTGAGAATAAATCCTGGAAAAAATTGTGCCCCAGTATTTTTTCCACAAAATACTGGGTAGGATATTTTCCCCCCAGCTTGTTAGTGCAGGTATTTTTTTTATTCAGAATTACCTTGCTTTTTTCAAAATCATCCCCCCCCCAGCAAAAGTTAAATGGTCGGCTCCTTACAACACGCAATTCGCAAAGTGCCTATACTATTATTACGAAACGGCCTTTGGGAATTAGCTTGCGAATTTCGACCTGTAATTAATGCAAAATCCAAGAATGCATAAAATCAACTGGCAATCACGCAAAGAAATAGTGTTTGGATTTAGACGTAAAATTCAATATTTAGTCTCCCGTTCGCCTCGGCCCAAACCAAAGTTTCCGAAATACTCCATATTTTGACTCAACTAATTCAAATATCGTGTTTCGTGATTTATTTTTGTGCCCAAGCCGTTTTTAAAGTGCCTTTCCGTAACTCATTTTGTACTCAAAAATGGGAAGAAGTGCAAATAATGTTAGTGCTAGATGTACTAGAGGGTGTTAAACTTCTTTGGGTAACTGAAAGTTTTCGCCAAGTTTGCGCGCTCGTCAGGGCCGAAACTAAAGCGTTAATTGGGGGGGGGGGTGCATATTCATATATTCGCGTTCTGCCCGACGAATTTCTTTTGAAATCAACGGTAATGACAACTGATTTCAAAAGAAATTCGTCGGGCAGAACGTGAATATATGAATATACACCCCCCCCCAATTAACGCTTTAGTTTCAGCCCTGGCGCTCGTTAGTTTAGCGAATATTTTCCAAGAGTAAACTTTTTGATACACCCTGTATGTAAATGCATATCTATATGCAGTGCCGTAATAACTAGAGCGTTAATTTGGTGGGAGGTATATTCATATATTCATGTTCTGCCCCACTGATTTCTTTTGAAATCAACCTTAAAACGACTGATTTTAAAAGAAATTGGTTGGGCAGAACAAGAATATATGAATGTGCACCTCGCCACCTCCCCCCCCCCAATTAACGTGCGAGTTATGGCCCTGTCTATGTAAAAAAATTTTTTGTAGTAGCTAGATATCTGCAATATTCTCTACTCAAGTGGGCCATTCAACATGGCGGCTGCCTAAAAAGTGACGTCAAACGTACTTCCGGCTCTCAAACCTAAGAATAGACACATTGCAGTTGACCTTGAAATGAGCTGATCATGCGTGGCATCTGGAGGGCAACTTGGAACAAACCACCGAACTAATGTGAATTAATATCCTCCACATTCATTCATTACAGATACGTTTTTGCTGCAGGTCAATAAGTGGAATTTGGTCAGCTGCAATCAATTGGGACAATGTCCTGTGCAGCCACCTTTTGCTAATGTAATTATTTAAAAAAATTTATGTTGCAATAAAGTGATTAAAACAAAATAAAACAAAACAAAACAAAACAATTTGTATTTGTTGATTTTTAACGGCAAAATGTGGTAGTCGTACTCGTTCTCGTAGCCGTTGCCGTAATCAAATCTAAAGTTCTCTGCCATTATTTGGACGTGCCAAATGCCATGCCCTTGATCTAGTAGGAGTTTATTATATCCTTAACCCTTTCTAACTTGATTGTACGAATTCTAGGCTATGGAATCTTAGATAGTGGTATGCAAATCAAGCACATGACCGGATTTGGCACGCCTTAAACAGTAGCTATAACTGAGCACTGTGTGTATTTTTCCCAAACCGGTTCGAATTCATTGCTACATTCGAGCACGTCTGGGAAAAATACGAGTACTGTAGCACCTCTTTACCAACTTGACAAAAGATTCCTATGTAACGAAGTATTCTCATAATTGATTGGTCCACCGTAATTCAAACGAGCCAATGAAAATGACATTTGGAGCAGGTGCTACATAATTCACGCATAGTACTCAGCAGCTACTATTATTTAAGGCGTGCCAAATCCTGTCAAGTGCTTGATGTGCATGCCATTCACTGAGATGGCACTGCAGGATAAACATTTTAGAAAGAGTTCAAACAAATCTGGTCAGACCGGCTGCAATACGACTCATGCGCATAATTTGCAGGCGTGGCAGTAATTAAGAGAGCATATAAGATCAGTGCGTGCAGAGAAAGCTGTAGTAAATCCGACGCAGTCATGGAGTTCATATTTCAGGCGTCGCTCTTTGCTGTGCTTGTCTGTTTGAGCCATGGCGAAGTCGACAGCGACTTTACGAAATGCAAGCAATTCTTCTATAAAGAAAGTCCTCCTGTATTCAGTGGCATTGGATTGGACTTAAAGGATATCTGCCAATACTACGACCATTCCTACCGTTATGCCAGTTCTTATAGCACAGCTTATCGTATTCCAATATATTCTGCGTACCTTTTACCGAGAGGTGGGTGTCAAGGCCAGCAGCCAGAAAGGCAACAAACATGGTTTGTAGAACCACAGGTATGCTTGAACTTTTATCTAACTCTGGTTATCGGCTGCATAGGTGTAGAACAGTCGCTTTTTGTCGGACAGGGCTGAAGCTTGGCTGACACAAAAAGTTTAGGGCTGCACGTACACATTTATATTGCTACGATGTATGGAATTTTGCGCCATGTTTACCCTTATAAACATTATTCTAGCAGGAAAAAAACAATTAAACAGCTAAAGTGTTGATTAAAGTTGATTCGCAGCTGCAAAATACTGAATTTCGATTCGAAAAATTGGCTCCCAAGTTTGGTATAGAGAGGCGCTAATTCGAAGCCTGTTTGTGGAGGGAAGTTAATGATATTTGATAACAACCACGTTATACTGCAATAATAATTTACAAAAATTGTCAAATTTCCTTGAGGAAGCAGAGAAAACGTCGAGAAGTTGACTTCAAAGCCGCCTACCCACTCATAACGTCGGTTCGACCTTATTCGGAGCAATGCACGAATATAAAAGTGACCATGATATGCGTTTTAGCGTTGCCTAAGACGCGAAATATAGATATTTGAATGATCAAAACACGTACTTTGCTCACGATAGAATATAATGTTCTCAAGACCGATCGATCATGGATATGCAATGCAATTCTTGGAAAGAATTTTGTAGTAATTTTTTACCGTGCATATATGGATGCAGTGGATTTATTATGTCGAGGTCTTTATTCAAAAATTAATTTATAAGCAGCACGAGGGCCTCGCAACCAAACAGGGTGTTTTTATACTGATCGCCAACGTAACACTACGACATAAACGCACTTTTCTTTATTATTTATCCAGTTCTATTTTACTATACCAGGACATTTACGCCAAACAATCCCTGTCCGAGACTGGCTCAAACACTAAAATACAAAGGTTTTATCTACCTTGGATGACGTAAAGATTGTAAAAGATTAATTATAATCTTACAGTTGGACGTATTGATATTACATTGGCTGTACAAACAACATCTGGTTTCACCTGCTCGTTTTACAAATGAATTTGAGTGAAACAATAGATATTAAACAGAAAAAAAATGTCTCAAGCAATATAAAGAGAAAAAATACATGTTTCGGAACATATATTTTATGTTTATACCCTTTTGGCCGGGTTGTTGAATATTCTTCAAATACTGGAATACTATGCATAGATGGAAAGGTTCATGTAAGAGTGGTGTAGACTGTAGGAAGATAGGTCTATCAACCTACCCCATCAGTTAAAGGGAAATGGCAACAAAAGAGACTCCAAAACAATGTATAGAAGTCTATTACAGAATTTTCATATCTGCCTTATTTGGTGAGATATTTTGACTTGAAATCTTTAGTTGTCTGCCATCTTGGATATTTTTAGATATGCATGACACGTCACAACTTGGGTCACGCAATTTTTTTCCTTAGGACACAATGATTAATCTTCTCCAAAAACCATACACATGGTAAGTGTTTCGGATTTTAGCACGGACTGAAAAGGTTTCACAAATATTTTACTGGTGGTAGGTATTTAGGAGAAGCTTTGAATCACTTATCCCTGTTGTGACGTCACTAAAACATTGTTACTGAGGTTAAAAAATAATCCAAGATGGCATACAGTTCGATTATTTAGGTGACAATATCTCCCGAAGTAAAACAGATATAAAAATTTTGTAACAGACTTCTATATATTATTTTAGAATCTCTTTCAAATGAAACAATAAAAAATTTTGTTGCCATTTTCCTTTAAGAGATAATTATTTGAACTCGTGTAAACATTAGGATTTGACAATCCTCAAAATTATGGTTGTTACTTGGTTAGGTTAGCGTAACAAGGCTATGAAGTGTGTTGTAGAGTAATATACTGTCATTTACATTCCAGCATAATGCATTTGTCACAGAAATTTATGTATTACACAGCGTTATTTTTGTGTTAGACAAGTCGAACTAGAACTATAAGTATTTTATGCATGCAATTGTTTGATCTGAAATTATAGACTATTATTTTTTTGAGAAATGATTACTTATATCAAGCCTCAGCTCAAAATCTGAGGAAATTTCCTCAGGTTTAGGCTAGCTGTTTCTATGTGGGTCGTATTCGTCACAATGAGGATATTATGCATTCTTTTCAAAAGTTTATTGTTGTTTCGTTCCCAACTACCCTCCCCCTCTATAGAAACAACGATATGGAAATTATTTGTGAGAGCGCTGGCCTTGTATCCACCTGTTCAGTGTGTTCAGCAGAGTACTAAGGCATTTAAATGCTAAAAATTCCAATGCATTATTCCAATAGCTTGGGGATTTTTTGGGACACCTTGTATGTACCACTGTGACCAGCTGGTATTAGCCTAACTAGCCTAACAGATCCACATAATTCTAACAGTACGGGTTTATAGCCATGGTTCGTGGGAGAGATGGTTTGGAAACTCATTAGGATTACAATAAAAGTCACTATCTATGTTTTTGTTCTAGTAGTTGACCTGCATCTAAGGACATAAACGAACGTAGCTATATTCATTTGTGCAAGGTTCTTTTGTAAAAATGTATCATTCGATTGGCTAGGCTAGTGACACTATATGATTGCAGATTTAAGCCCAGCTATAAAGCTGACTTAAAGCGACTAAAGAGTGCAAATTAGTTGTTATGACATGAGCATAACTAGCGTAATACAAATTATTGCTTGTGTCGGCAAATTCATTCCCTCCACCACTGGGCATTATACCACACGACGAAAATACACGAAGTCGTTTGTAGACAGCATATGTGGCGCTTTGCGCGCGTATGTTTACACACATTAGAAATTAAAAGCTTGCACACGTTTACACACATTAGAAATTGAAATGAATGGCGGAAACGGAAACTGAAAACCGAAATGGGGATAATGCGCTGAAATGGGGGAAAACGCTGAACGGTCTTGAATTCTTCAAGGCTTTGTGTCAAGTTCGAAAGATTCAAAGAGTTTTATCCTGTTTTAAAACTAATATTATTTATTATGGCTTTGTTGTTTGATTTAGATTTAGTTTTGTTCATGAATGGTATAAAATTCATCTGAACATTGAAACCGATTGACTGCCTGTTATAAGTGAGGTAAAGATTGGTAAATTATAAGCCAGTGCATGCATCTGGACTTTTAATGCAGCAAACTAATGAAGTAGTCTGACAAAACACTGCAAGCCGGACACAATGGTCAATCAGTCAAACCAAACGGCTCTCTTAAAAAAGGCATATGGCTGAGGTAAAATCTTAATGGTCTAAGGTAAATTCCCTTTATCGCGAATAGTTCAGACACGCGTGTTGTGCATGTTCCTTTAAGCTTACGTCTTTACCCATGTTTTGTTTTATGGTTTTCATTGATATGGAGTCTGGAGTGTTCATGTGAAAGAAAATTTATCAAAGACCTTTTAATATCGTTCCTTTATCCGTTAGTCAGAACTGCACTTGACTCTAGCCGGTTGCTATAACGAAGTGAAATTCCAGCACTAACTCTAGCCGGTTGCTATAACGAAGAACGTTTTGGCCCCATTTCAGCGTTTTATCCCCATCTCCGCGTTTTATCCGCATTTCAGCGTTTTATGCTCATTTCAGCGTTTTATCCCCATTTCAGCGTTTTATCTCCATTTCAGCGTTTTATCCTCATTTCAGCGTTTTACGCCCATTTCAGCGTTTTATTCTCATTTCAGCATTTTATCCCCATTTCAGTTTCAGGTTCCGCCATTCAGTTTCAGCGTTTTATCCCGACCCTTAGAAATTGCTCTGATCAAAAGAGTGCTCAGATTAGTAACACGTAATGTTGAACTGAACTGACTCTCATTACTCCGCTTTTAGCCTGCGTAGCAGGCGGTTAGGGCGCGATTCCCACCCTTCGCTCGCGCCCTAACCGCCTGGTACGCAGGCTACTCCATTTCGAGCATGTTTAACTGACGATTCATCAAATGCGACATTTACGCATAATAACATAATTTGTAGACGACACTCAATGCTTGAATAACTGATATTTAGATTGTGTAGAAGTAAAGTAAGGATATTATAGATTTGTCACTCACGGTTTTGTTTCATTGCTGTGTAATGTCAGCCGCAATTCATCGCCACTCTATTGTGGGAGATCACTGAATGAGAAAATGTTTTCAGAAACACAAAGGATTTTATCCATAGTTGACCGCCGACAATAAGGCCAGAAGGACATCGCCGATGAATTACGATACATGAAACTGAGCCTGGTTTTCACTAAAGGATAAGCTTATGGAGCATAACAAAGTCAGTTATATTCTTGTTCGCACATGCTCAACCGAATATAAAACATAACATAATACACACAGGCTTTAGGAGTGGGTCCACACGACAAGTGCGAGTCTTTATTCAACTTCAATACATTTTTTTCTTGTAATGTACACCTAAATTTACGGCTTTCACTGCTTAGAAGTAATAAGTAGTACTTACACACTATACCGGATCTTCCTTTCTCTATCTAAAGACAAAATGTAAACAACATAATTTATTGAGTGAAGAAAAAAGAGAGCACAACCCAGGAGAAACAACACTATATTGTGTATTGTATACCTTGAACCAAACTGTTGACACGCAGCAGAGACGTTGGACGCGAATGACTTATATTTCCCTGCACACCTAATATATAAACGACGTACCTACTCATGCATAACATGCACGATGCGCCTGTGCGCATGTGCTGTAACCCTGTAATAAATTCATTAACGTTGCCTCTGAGGCAGGGGCGTACCTAAGGGGAGGTGCGGGGGGTGCCCCACCCCCCAATGCTGTGTCCGTCGGCACAGTAAACCAGCTGTCGGCAAAAAAGATCAAGCCTATGTACAATAGGTGATTGGAGAGAGATTGTAATTTGTTTAAGTATCTTGACCAAACTTTGCCAGTGTAGGTAGTGCCACAGGTCACCCGGAATGCGTACAGCTCTAATATAGCGTTCAATGGGACAGCATCTGTTACATAATGTATCTCCTACGGTTTCGGATTGAGCTTGGACACGCGTGATTCGAACGCGTATGTTTCTCGTGCAAAACGTACGCGTTGCTATGCGGAAACTGCCACGTTTCCAAGGGCAAACTTTTTAGTTTGGTCAATGGTAATACGGATATTTACGTTCGAAAAAGTTTGCCCTTGGAAACGTGGCAGTTTCCGCATAGCAACGCGTACGTTTCGCACGAGAAACATACGCGTTCGAATCACGCGTGTCCAAGCCCAATCCGAAACCGTAGTATTAACACAAAGGTTGGCAAGTAAATACAAATTTGAACACTCACAAATTTGAACGATATTCATTTAAAAACATACACATATTGAGAAGACATAACTGAAAAGCATATACGTTGTATTTTTGTGTCAATTCAACATTTTTTACCCGACGAAATTCGCGAAAAATCATCAAATTTTTAGTTGGTTTTCGGTTTTCGCTAAAATGCGCGATGCCGGCTGCTTGCCTTACGTCACAGGAAAAAGCTCCCTGATTGGCCTGGTGAAAACTCAGTTTTTTTACCGCGAAAGCAAAACCGGGGGGAGGAATGTTAAAATTTTCAAAGAGCTACGCCAACGCTGCGGAGGGAAATTTGAAGTGAAAGCTTTTTTAAAAACAGCAACTCAGTAACAACTGCAAACAACTGCGAAAAATTTTAAACTGAAGAGCTAAAGATGTGAAGAGGTGCAAAAGAAGAAGCATTGTATATTCATTGTATATTACGTAGCTCCCCGGTTTTGCTTTCGCGATAAAAAAATTGAGTTTTCACCACTGAGCTTTATTACATCTGGAGAAAGCACGCGCCGCCATCTTTGAAGCCATTTTAATGGCGGCGATTTGCAAAATTGGTTCCCGATTGGTTCCCGGCTACAGGTAGCTACCACTGAGCCAAAATGCGATGCTATACGTCCGGCAAAGCTCTTCGCCCCCCTGGTTTTTAACAAAAAATTGTTTACGAGATAGCGAGAAAAAGGAAATAATCTTAAAATATTTTGGTTTCTTTGAATATATTTTTATACTACATTTGCTTAACGGTGAAAAAAGGTGTTTGCCTTACTTGTCGGAGCAAGAATCTACTATAAATGCAGGGGAATTCCTCTTTCAGGTATGTTTCACACAGCATACACTTTGTATTTTGCATACAATATTAATACAGACACGGCAACACGCTTCGATGTTTGTCCTGTTTGATAATAAAGTGTTTTTAGATCACACAAACCCTTAGGTCTTATATACAAATGGTTAAAGATTATTGACATAGTTTTTCTTCTTCTGAGCATTGTATTTTTATTGCTAGCTTCGTTTTGTTTTGCTGAAGGCTGTTGCATTACTTGCATATGTTAGCCTAACATTCCTGGACTCAGCAGCATCTTTATGCAACTCTTTCCAGCTAAGCTGCTTATGTAGAAAGTAGATACTACCAGAAGATTTAAAGAAAGTACACACTCGCTTTGTTTTAGGTTTGTACCTGCCAGTATATGCGCAAATCCAATACCTGAGAAAAAAGTCAGCTGTAAAAAAGGGAAAATATCCAGGACATGGCATAAGAGGTTTTGTTTTCCAAATGCACCAAGGTAACTCACACTTTACATTAACAACAGAAGAAATTTAGAAGTGACAGGGTCCAGAAAACTGCATGTTTTCATTGTTAAGTTTTGTATTAGCCATTGATGCCTTTTAAAGATACAATAGTTGATTGCATGTGCACAGAAAATTAGACATTTTAAGACCGAATACAGGGGGCCAGTATTGAATGGGGTCACTCTGTAAAAATAAAATTGTGTAATTATAATTGTAAATATCACTGACTTATCAATATTTGAGAGAGTCCTTGATAGTTCAAACCTTATAGAATAAAGGCATTTTCTTTTCTTTGTGTATCCTTGTGTTGTAAAGGCAAAAATGTACTACAATATACTAATATACTTGTTAATGTTTTCTTATTTTGTAGGACCTATCTACTGTAAGAACCTCACCTCAACATGGCATAAAGCATACATATGTAACACAACAGAGGCAGAAATTTTATCATGTCATATCTATGATATGATGAATAATTTAATAAAATGTTAAATTCTATATTGTACAGTAGTCACTACTATTCTTAAAGTTACATTGTTAATGTTAAGCTGGTAATGACACATGTAAAAAGCCAAATTAAAAAAGTTCAAAATTAGTCCTGCATTAATGCTGTCTCCAATTTCCAACAGATACTTTGCATGTATTTTAGACATTCTCCTAGAATACAAAAACAACAGGTAAGAGTCTGCACAAACCAGGTGTCAACTTTACAATGTTTACCAGAAACAAAAACATAACATTGACAAGAAAGGATGTGAAATGATACACATTGGCATCACCTAGGGGATGGTGGTTGGATATAGGATTCATGTAATCAGCAGAAAATTGTATTAGGAAAATGATGACTTTGACTCCCCTTCCTTAAAAAGGCATAGGACCCACAAATCAGGGTGAGATGTGTTTTTTTTGTAGACTTATGTGTCAATTTGTGTGTGTGTGAGTAGAAAATGTATGTATTTTACTGTCTGATTGCATACAGGGTGGTTAACTTTACAAACTGTGTGTCAATGTACCTGAATAAAAGAGCTAATTTGGCAGAAATATGGAATTTTTAGAGGGTCCTGAAAAGAGTAAACTGGGAGGTAGGATGCATATTTTTGCTAGGAAAATAGGATTCCATGCACTGGGACTTCCCACAAAACAATAGAAAATTTTGTGCACTTGGACAACGGGATTAGTAGCCCTTCAGGACCCTGTTTTTATAATTCAAAGATATAAAATATACCAGAAGGCAATTTCAACTTTCTACATTCAACTGATCCAAGTTATACATAACATAAATCTGTACATTCAATGTAAGACTGTAGAGTATATTCAGGCACCAAGCTTACAAATTTTATATAGAACAACATTGAACATGAAAATTGAAAAAATAAACTTAAAAGAAAGAAACTCTAATTTTCAAATACCTGTTATTAAAATACAAAACTTCAAATAGTTCAGGCTGGTGTTCCTCATCAAAAATCTTGCAATTGTCGACATTTTCAAGACTTTATTAATTTTCCGTTCCTTTCCAAGGCCAAGTATATAATGAATAACTTGTACATCTTTGAATAAATCGTAAAAGTCCCAAAAAATTGATCAAAACCATTCTCATGGACAAAAAAATTCACTGCGGAAAAGATCAACATCACATCCAGGGGGGTGTGAAAACCGCCGCGGGCTCAAAATTGAGCCTGGCTAGCGGTTACTACCTTTAGCCGTTGCCATAGATATGGCGTCAAATGGCGTGAGATGGCGTCAAATGGCGTGATGATTCGTCAGAAATCCGCCATGTTTTTGGCTTCAACTGTTTGACTGAACAGAGATTGGCGTGCTCTCTCCAGATATAATAGAACTCAATGGTTTTCACCAGGCCAATCAGGGAGCTTTTTCCTGTGACGTAAAGCCGGCATCGCGCATAGTTTTAGCGAAAATCAACTAAAAATTTGAAGATTTTTCGCGAATTTCGTCGGGTAAAAAATGTTAAATTGACACAAAAATACAACGTATATGCTTTTCAGTTATGTCTTCTCAATATGTGTATGTTTTTTAATGAATATCGAAGTCTTTTTGCAGATTTTTTTGTGGTTTAAATTTTGTACGAGTGTTCAAATTTGTATTTACTTGCCAACCTTTGTGTTAAGAAATACATTATGTAACAGATGCTGTCCCACTGAACGCTATATTAGAACTGTACGCATTCCGGGTGACCTGTGGTAGTGCATTCACAAGCACACGAAAGGGATAGGTTCTTTCACTACCTGAAACGAAAAGGAAATTTCGACTTTTTGATCGAAGGACCTTCATCAGGAAGTTACTCCCAACGAAGGGCCTACGCTGGAAACATCGAATTTTCCTTTATCGTTTCAGGTAGGGAAAGCAGTGGCGGATCCAGGGTAAGTCAAAATAAATTATAGCAGCTCAATTTTAAATTCAAAATAACTTTATAACAATGTCATAGGTTATGAATTTCAAAAGAATAAAATCTAACCAATGAAATTGCTTTGAAAGTATTTTAAAATGTAAATATATCCTAGAATGAGCTGTGGTAATTTATTTTGACTTATGCTAGATCCGCCACTGAGGGAAAGAACCTATACCTTTCGTGTTAATTTGTAATGAATGCGCAAGTCGGATCTAAAAGATCATTATACCGACTAGAAGATCGGCCGTTCGTATTACGATAGCATATGAAGTTGAAGACACGTGTTCGTATCGATGCGTCTGCGGTTCATTTTGTGCTACCATTTGCAAAGTTAACCGTTAACGTGAAAACGCGTTTGTTTACGTTTGTAACGTGCAATGTTTTGTGAGTATAATTTATACTTATACCACAAAATCTTTTCAACATACAAGTCTTTCTAAATCTTACAAATTGAGCGGATACTGGACTCGAAGACTAAATGGATGTGCTTTTTTGACATTTATACCGTGTATAACCACGCGCTAACCACGATGTTTTGTCGGCAAAAAGTTGGCTTGCACCCCCCGCCCAAAACGATTGTCTTCGGTCCACCCCTGCTCTGATGTTTTGAAGTCAAAGCACAGTATAGGAATAAACAGTAGGACCACTCAGCAGTGCAACATGTCCCCCAGCTATTTTTATGCAATTGACTGGCCAGAAACTGCATAATGAACATGCGACATGCGTGGGGACACAAACTTCAAAGGTCCCGACTCGAGTGGTCCCTCTGTTTGCTTTCTATTCTGTGGTCAAAGTAGAAAGAATGTACTTTTGTTATGCAATTATGCGAATTTAGCCTTATGATTATGCTTATATGAATCCCCGCTTCGGTGGATTTCTTTATTTTATGCTTATGTCGCTAGCATGCTTCACGGAACATACATTTATATATCTGTATCTTACGAAAGAAGCAAATTAATGTTCCACAGTGTGTCCCAAAAAACCCGCTAGTCTTTGAAATTCAAATAAGCCATATTGCATTGAATTCGTCTGACAAGCACAATGGCTTCGAATCATTTACCGAACATTGATTGATCTCCTTTGTCATTCATCATCAACGCATTTTAGAACAATCAAATCACTTTATTATGGCTAATATGAATTCCAAAGACGCGTCTTTTTTTGGAACACATTGTACAATAGAAGTTAACAGCTTACTTTACATTATGTTTACACTGAAACCAGGGTGAAATTTCGTCTGATAGGTACTTTAAAAAAACTGACCAAATATTCCATTTTATTAAGGTGTCAGATACACAAAAACCGCCAGAAATGGCAAAAGCAGGGGCACAAACAGCTATTTACAAGGTCGATCAAGCTATCATGGCGGATTATCGTAACACTGGGTTTGATAAAGGTCATCTTAACCCATTCTTCTATCAGTGTGACAGTGGGCGCACAGCAACATTCACATTAACCAACTGTGTTCCTCAGAATCCTTGTTTCAACGAACAGATATGGAAAGACGCGGAAGCTGAATCAAAGAAAATCATGAACGAGCTCTGCAATTATTCTTGTGCTAAACGTCATTTTGTAACAGGTGCTGTGCCGACTACAAAGAAAATTCCGGATAAAATTCACGATAAAGAAACAGATGCTCGTAGAGAGTACAATCGAGTTAGCGTACCAAGCCACATGTGGACAGCGGCATGTTGCGATACAACTGCCTGCACAGATCCTGATGAACAAAAACAAGGATTCTCATACAGCTACATAGGCAACAATACCGCTGACCCGTATTTCCATGTATCTACCGTACGTGGTCTTGAACAAAAGTTAATTCAGTTGTACAGGTACGATCACCATGTTATTTTTTCAGGTGAAATTTTCGCTGACGACAAATGTAAAATAAGCGATGAAAAATCCAATAAAGCCCAGGATATGATGAAAGTTCCACTAGCAAGAAAAATGACAAACGAGGTCCGCACGATGAGTTCCTCCGATGTTTCATCACTGCCTTCAAAAAAGCGGAAACTCATTGATGATGAACAGCGCACATTCAAAAGTGCCAAATTGATGGACAATGTGGTGCTTTCGAATGCACATTATGGCATGAACTTGAGCGTTAATGAAGCCGGAACTATTCGACAGAAACTCCTGAGCAATGGATTCACTCTCATGAAAGTGTATTCGGCTGGATACCCCAGTCAGCCCAGCCACTTTACCAGGGATGAACTAAAAAGGAGCGCGGATGAAAGCGTACATAATGAGGACTGGGCAGTGTACGATGTCGTTCGTAAGCAATATAAGAATACGAATATCGCTTTTGATGGGACACTTTGCCGCCCAGGACACAACTGCGGAAAACACGGTGAGTCATATCTGTGGTGTTATACTGACTGGAGTGATAACTGGCAGTACTGCTGTGAAGACGATTGCGATTTCGGGGAAGAAGATTACACCTACTGCACAACAGCTGGCAGCAGTTGGAATTATTGTTCTCAAACATCATCCATGATCCCAATCAAGTCCGAAAGACGCTGCCTTCAAGACCATCAATGTGGTCTGTATGGAGAAACCTACTACTGGTGCTACGTTGATTTGAATAAAAACTGGGATTACTGTTGTCAACCATGGGACCTTTGTCGCGATAGACAAGACGGCTACAAAAAATGGTGCTATACTGGCCGTGAGAAGAAAAAATCATGGCAGTATTGCACATAACTGTAAAAATTCTTTTATGAAGTAACCATGTAAGCCTTGATTTGAACAGTTCGGACAATTATAGTTACAAGTTTCTTCTTATTTGACGTAATTTGATTCTCCATTGATTTGCATGCAGTATGTGATTATATACAGTAGATGTTTGTTAGTAATCAATTGACAGTAAATCATTGAATCAGTAAATATAGCTAAGTGTTGGGACAATGGGTTACAAAGCACTGTAAGGTTAACCTTTGCACGACTATGTGGAGATATGCGTGGCTTTTAAGTATTGTAAACGGTAATGTGTAATAAATCTGATTCACTTATGCTTTCTACTGATCAATCATTAGTGTCATCTAATCAAACCTTATTATGTGCTGTTCGATGTATATGATATGAAAACTCTATGCTAATGTCTTTGCTAATGAAAATTGTCGCTGTTTGCTATGCATTTTCATCGCGTTTTTCCATGGCAAACAGTTAGCAACAGTCACTGGCTTATTGAAAAACGATAAATTTGGTTTTGATAAAACAAAATTGCTTAATTCAATGATTTCTTTACCACGAAAAGGCAGAACCATATTGCGCGAGAAAAGGCAATAATTCCATGGTCAACATACGCAAACATAGGACAAACACCCTGTATATTAATACGTACACCGTTATCAACTGTTATCTCCAGTTACCTGACCCTGACCCAATAGTCGCGTAACGCGACTCGCGATACAGTGCGTATTTTAAGGTAGTCATCGACCTTTAAAGGTTTTTTGTCCAGTTTAAAGCAATTTATGCAAACATATCATTTTTAGAAAGAGTTTAGTGATAGAAATTGAGTAATGCAAAAAATTTTTGCAAAGTCACCAACTACGCTAATTATCCAATATGGCGGCCGCTAATTCGACCCATTCGACCATAATTGCCCATCACTTGAAACACCATATCTCATGAGCCATTTACTCAAATCAAATGAGTGATATATATTTTGAAAGCTTATGACATGATCTAGTGTCTGACAGTCTTTAATTCGAGGAAAAGATGTGCTTTAAAAAATTATCTGACAAAAGATAAATTTTATCAGAAATCTTGAATTATTAGTTGCAAAAGAAGCGACGTTTTATTACGAGTTAATATGGCTCATTATTCGATAAAATGCTCTGTGATTAATACTGAATTTTTAATTTTGTTACATAATACCATGATCACCTCGGGTTCTTTTGTTCTCGCCGGGTGGTTTAATCACGATATTTCCGGCTAACCGGGGAGATCTCTAATTCTCCGGGCAAAGCCGGGCAGGTTTCTAATTTCTCCCTGATTAAAAGTCATGAGGCAAAATTCAAAGTACGACAAAGAGTTTTCTTAATAGCTTTTACACACAAACAAGATAATCACGCTAGAATGTTAATGACATTAAGATATAGTGTTAATTACTCGACTTATTAATATTCACTTTTCACTAAACAAGTCACACAACTATTCAGGGTGAGTAAAAAAAACTGATACCCTTTCAAATTCAAATTAGCCGCGAATTTCATTACGGAACTTTAAGTATTCCCATAGGTATACAGAGAACAGATCGTGACTAAGTACACAGTACAGGATGAGTAAAAAACTGATACTAACGAGCTGGCATCACTAGTTGAATTGGTTTACCTACTGTGTACTAAATCACGATCTGTTCTCTGTATACCCATGGGAATACACCGTAATGATTCGCAGCTAATTTGAATTTGAAAGAGCATCAGTTTTTTTTACTCACCCTGTATTATAAAGAAAGTAATTTATTTACTTTGTATACATCATTGATCATGCATTGTATTAGACAACACACGCACTGTCAGTTAATTTTGTACAATGAAAACTGTTCTGGCCATTCGGCCTTTGTATGTATTTAGTAGTTCCCGCCTATTTGATATCCGCGTTTTTCTATTGGTTGCTAAGGACCACGCGGGTGGGTCGTGGGCTCGTGCGGATTCTTTGTTGTGAGGGGGAGCATTATTGTTTTTCGCTTGGTAAGGCGATTTCGTGGCATTCTCTTTTACAAAATAAAATTGAAATAAAGCGTTTTAAATTGTTATACTGCTGATGAAGGACCTCACCAAAGAGGGGTCCGAAGTATCAGAACAAAAACACTAGCCTCACCTCGGTGATCATACAAAGGCATGGTATTACACATGGAATCGGGCTTAGCCCTCAGACTTTCACAAACCTCCTCGGTTTGCGGGAGATTTAATCACTATATTCTTAAAAACCATGGTATTACTTATAAATAATTTGAATTTTAGTCTGCAAACATGATGAATAAGGATCAAATCACATTGTTATATTGTTGTGACGACATAAAATCGCGAGTGTATCTAAAAGTCGAGGGGCGAGAGTTAATGTCGAGAGTCGAGAGTAAAAAGTCGAGAGTCGAGAGTAAATGTCGAGAATAATTGTCGAGAGTAAAAAGTCGAGAGTAAAAAATCGAGAGTAATTGTCGAGAGTGGACAATTGTCTCAGGAACAACAAAGTAGATATATTTTTAAGAAAATATGCACGACTACGGAAATAATTTCACTTCCTGGATATACTTGCACGATATACATGCACGAGAAAATAAAGCGTAAACGATCAAGGAAACAATATCCGTACAATATTTGAAACAGTACAATTTAATTGAAACACAAACTTTCACATAAAAATAGTTATCACGCAGTCAACAATAATAACGCAGGTATAAGCTAAATATAAACTTCCTTTTTATAGATTTACCAAATAAAGTGAACCCCAAAACTAACATATAAACGCCTCCGCGATCCCCTGAATTTCAAGTTTATCTATTTCGCAGTTTTGTTTTCCAGCACCGCGCTACAAATTTCCGAATAAAAGAATAATTATGCGTAGAACATGAAGCATTGCAAAAAAGAGGATTCTTCTGCATATTTTGTTAAAAATATATCTACCTTGTTGTTCCTGAGAATTTGTCCACTCTCAACAATTACTCTCGATTTTTTACCCTCGACTCTCGACTTTTTACTCTCGACTCTCGACTTTTTACTCTCGACTTTTAGATACACTCCAAAATCACAAGGTTGTTCAACATCTACATCTTGTCCATTTTTGTCCCAATGATGGCAACACGTGGGTGCAGTTTGAACGTAATGCTACCATCAGGTTCTTTGATAACCAATTTACTCGTATATGCTTGTTCTATATATTTTAGCGTGAGTATCGGTTTGTATATACACTATAATACGTTTTCAAATACATAATTTTACTTAGCCTGAAACAATAGAAATTTCATAACAAAGTTTGATACACCTCGTATCGAGAGAGTAAGCCGAGACTGACTATTTAGGAATATTTACAAGTCATTTTATACACTAGCTAGTAAAGGCGAGGCTGTTGGTTGCCAAGAGGAAATTAAAATAGTATTGTTTGCGGCGCAACTAAGGTAACTGTAGGCGAGTCTACTTCCTAAAAGGTTTACAAAAATATATCTAAATATAAAGTTTGAAATCGTTCCGAAGCTAACTCATTTTCCTTCAAATTTACTCGCGTAGGCGACGCCACAATATTCCTCAAGGTTCTCTACTCCACGCGAGGCTTCGCTTAAATCATTCGACTGTTTTGAAACTAAATGGGGTTATTATTCTTTCTATCACAACATTCCTGCCTTCATTTTTAAAAATTTCGCTGTAGCCATCTTGTGTTAGAGGGCAATAGCAATAAATTTTTTGTTTGCCCAATTTCAAAGGATGTTGAGATTGTTAACAAAACCTTTTTCAACCTTTTCCAGACTGCTTTAATTTTTGAGATATTGGAGACCAAAAGTATCCTGCTACCGCCATCTTGTTTTATAATTAGATCTAATTAAATGACGTCACAACCTGGGTAAACGTCCTAAAACTACAGATACAATATGGAAATAGAAAGTCTACACCAAATTTTTCTTTAATTTGGAACAAAAAAAAGTAAAACGATATATGAATTATTATGAAAGACATGAAATGACCAGAATCTCTTGAAGACACAGAATAACTTTTACCAGTTGTGACGTCACGCATATCTGACGATAGCTATGAATATCCAAGATGGTGGAATGCATAAAGATTTTGTTTTAAACGAAGCGCGATATTTTGTACATCCAAAATGACATTAAAAACCTGCAAAAGGTTTTGAAATATAGTGAATCAGCACTTCCAAATGGACGAAGTATTATTTTTATTGCTATTTCGTTTTAAGATATATGAACATACAGCCCCCCCCCCCCTCCCTCTAATTAACACGCACCATCACCCTGGTCATTGGATCTAAAGAATGCTGTATTTTTGGTCGCGACTCACCAATTGCCCTGTGCGTCTTGATATTTGAACGTACAGCACGCTGCAGTCCACATGTAGCTTGGAACGTTTACCCTGTACTCTTTTCCGCCACTGTTTGGCCAATAAGTATCTTGGAGTTTGGACCATCCTTGAAAATCACTAAATCCGAATTGCCCAAAATACCTTTGTCGCGTGGTATATGTGGATGGTATTGCCCCATATCACAATGAACATTCGCACGTCCATATTTCCAGACGTCAGACAGTTGTTGACACCCAAAGCGATAAGCTTCCTCTCGCTACATACCCACTTTACTGAGTTAAAAGATGCAAACTGAGGGACTGTGTTTGTATGGGTAAAGTTGCACTGATTCTGGCCGGGTTTCCTGTGCATTACTGCGCCGCAATCAGGTGACCTTTAGCCATCTTGGCTTCTGTAGTTTCTTGTCGTGTATTTGCCTTACAGTCGTCATGAGCTCTTGCATGTCCAGTCTCGCTCAGGTACCACTCCTTGGATCCATTTCACGTGAAAGTAGTGTAAAATATGGTGTGTCCCAAGGGTCTCTTTTAGGGCCACTGTTCTTTTTACTATATATTAACGATTTACCTACATGTCTGAATAAAACAAAACCACGACTGTTTGCTGATGATACAAATATCACAGCAGCTGGTGAGTGCTTACACGATTGAAAATGCAGTAAATTCAGATTTAGAAAATCTTCGACAATGGCTCTTGGCAAACAAGTTGAGCTTGATCGTTGCTAAAACTTAATTTCAAATTATTGGTACAAAACCAATGCTGAAAAAAGCATCTGCCGAACAGCTTAAAATTCATATTCAGAACAAACCGATAAAACAAGTTTTTCAATGCAAAACGTTAGGTGTGACTCTTGATGAAAATCTTTGTTGGAAAGGTAATACAAATGCATTATGTAAAAAGATATCATCTGGAATTTATGCTCTGAAACACATTAAAGAGCACGTTGATAAAAAACACTCTTATCTGTGTACAATGCTATAATTCAACCCTATTTTAGTTACTGTTGCGAAGTTTGGAATCAATTTACTCGGCGAAACTCAATCGTTACGTCTACAAAAACTTCACAATAGAGCTGCCCGTATTATATCACATATGCCAAATGAGATAGATCAGCAAACAGTACTGAATATCTTAGGTTGGGAACCGCTCAAACAACAAAGGAAAAAAGCAAAAGCAAAAATAATGTTTAAAACGATCAATAACATGGGATCTAATTCGCTCAAGAAACTATTTACTTTCAAAAGGAAATTTTAAACCACAGTCTTCGTGGGAGTTCAAGTTTGATACGTTTGCCAAAGCCCAATATAAACAATATGAAGACAAGTTTTATTTACGATGGAGCTTCCATCTGGAACTCTTTACCAGAAAATATAAGAGAAAGTAATTCAATCTCATGTTTTAAAAGAAAAATCGCTACTCTCTACATTTGAAATAACACGATCCTTGTAAATAGACAGCTTCTTAATATTTGGTTTATACCTGCATTATTCTTTATTCTTTCATTTATTGTAAATATTTATTAATATTTTACACGCCCATTGTGGAAACCAGCATTAGCTGACAATGTTAAACAGCTGTCAATGCGTGGTTAAATAAAGTTATCATCACCATCATCATCATCATCATCATCATCATCATCATCATCATCATCATCATCATCATCATCATCATCATCATCATCATTATCATCATCATCATCATCATCATCATCATCATCATCATCATCATCATCATCATCATCATCATCATCATCATCATCATCATCATCATCATCATCATCATCATCATCATCATCATCATCATCATCATCATCATCATCATCATCATCATCATCATCATCATCATCATCATCATCATCATCATCATCATCATCATCATCATCACAGAGATATTCTGGCGTTAAAGTCATACACCACGCATTGACAGCTGTTTAACATTGTCAGCTAATGCTGGTCGTCGTTTGTTCTTCACACAGATATGCTAAATTTTCTTGCCCGTACTGGGACTGCTACATACGAAACTGCTGTATGCCCTTCGGAGCATATCCTGTCAATTTATTATCCAAGTCAGGTACGTGATTTCCTCGAACGTCACAAGCTCCGAGAATGTTGCATTCACAGCCACTGAACCCATTAGACTAGTGAGTTCCGTGGCTGTGAATGCAACGGCGCACTAGAGTCACAAATGTGACTGAACGCGTTTCGAAACAGATAGCTCAAAGTTAAAAGACAAAACACAACCACATTCATGTTTAGTTTTGTACGTGAACGATAGATAACTTAGAAGTAAAAATATGGTTGAGTGTGAAATCAATGTTTTGTCACGAGACAGGAACTTTCTTGTTCAACCACAAGAGGTCGAGGAGTGATATTTGGTTTGAATATGCAAAATGTTAGATATTTCTCTACAATTTATAATAATTCTAAATTGCACATTGTTGTCTATAATAATTCTTAATTGTAGAACTACTTTTTGCACCACAACAATATTAAAGCAAAGCTTGTACATCCAATAGTATTGCTTCCTATTGTATTGCTACCTGTTGTATTGCTACCTATAATAGTATATTGCCAATTTTCTTATCCATTGGTATTGCTTCACCCCCAAACTGGTCTAGGAATTCACGTTCCTCGTATGAGGAACGAGCTTGAGTCTATGACGTAGGGCCGTAGGCTACATGTCGCCTGCCCATAAGTTTACCCGGAAACAAAAGGGCCTGCGAAGGCGGTACCTGGGTTTGTGTTAACAATTAGGTCGATGAGGACGCCTGTTGGCAGGCTGAAATAAGACAATTATGGCGGCGGATATACATTGTTTTTCATATAGAAGTAGTACAGATCTGCCAATTGTGTCAAATTTTTAGAATTCAGGCGCATTTTAGAATTATTAACGATAGGAAAATACCAGTTGTAGTTTTATATCGCTTGTGATGAAACGAGATTGTGTCAGCGTTTTTAAAGAAAAATTTAGAACTGCATATTTTGTCATCATGCAGATACAACATACATATAGCATAAAATTCACCTCGTGCAAATGGTGCAATTTTTTCCTATCGAACATTCATTAACACATTCTTATCCATACAAATATGAACAATGATGACTTTTGCTTTTACTATGTTGAGTGTTCTTACACACTAGTTTAATTTGCTTCGGTTCCATCATCTATTTCCTTTTTCAACTGCACAAATTTGTTTTTAGAGCTGCATAAATTGATTTAGAACTGCATATTTTGTGTAGAACTGCACGTTAAAAAATCCTGGACTGTGTGTACGAAGTCATATACAAACTAATGGCCTATTCTCTGAGAAACTTGAATCTGTGCACATGAAGAAAAGGCAATTGGCATGTTGCGCGTAATACTTGTCATGCAACAATTCGCAAACTTCGCAAAGCTATATATTCTATTTCAGAAATGCGATGTTATATTATTATATATTATTTCAGATATGGAAAACTAAAATAATGTTATATTATATATTATTTCAGATATGGAAAACTAAAATAAAGCACTCCTGCTCGTATATTAAATACTACTTAATCTGACAGGCACTGCAGAGAACAACAAAAAATTCGTTGTCTCGATCGACATTTGAACTCGCATCATAGTTTCGGATTTTTGACCACCGCTTTACGAGCTATCGAGCCAAGTGCCGACTAGTAGCGAGTCTTATTCGATTTAAGGAGGACGCGAAGTGTTCAGTTTTATTTTAGAACCATTCGCCGGGCTATATTCTATATTTTTCGTATTTTACAACAATTCACAACTAAACTTTGCAATTTTAGTAATTTAAAGATGCTCTTTCTAGCAGTAGTGATATATTTCGTCTGTCTTGCCTGGATCTAATATGCAAATTTTGACAAAGCCCTTGAGCTATTAAACTTAAGGATGTTCAGGCAAAGGTTTCTATAGCATTGGATAAACTTCCTTCTATACTCTGTTGGGCCTTCTCTCATGCAGTTTTGCCCTCACGAAGGCCCTGGATTCGAGGTTCAAAAGTCGCAATCTTTCAAACATTTTTGTAAAATTTACGTTTTTGCTCTTACTGTCATGTATTTCTACACGCGCAAAAATTGATGAGGCTGATGCAACGTTGTGCGCTTAACAACGTCTGAACAATGTTGTTATCAAGGTTCAACAACACTTGTTGAATTGACAATGTTGATGAGCTTTTTCGATCAACAGTTGTTCGATGTTGACAAAGAACAATAGTTGTTACAATGTTGTTGGAACAAGAGTCGACAATAGTTGATGAAACAAGCTTATTGACATGGTTGTCAACAATGATTGAACAATGTTTGTTGACCGTCAACAACTAATTGGTTGTTGACAACAGTTGTTGACAGGGTGCTGCAAAACATTGCCGACAGGGTGCAGCACAATATTGTTGACAGGATGCAGCACAACATTGTTAATAACATTGATGAAGTTATACACGTGTATAGAAACTTGTATCGCGCAGTTTCGGTGGCCGGAAGAAGTGAAGTTTACATTGTGTGATTATATAAGAACACCTAATGACTGGAGAATATTTACCCAGTGCAGTGTGACCAGATTTGGTACGTTTTTTACCAGATTCGGTTGGATGCGCTTAGACAACACCCCCTGCTTTATATAGTTGCAGCGTTTGGAACAGGAGGGGGCAGTCCGACCATATCTAAGCAGCTTTGGTAATAAATAACAACAGAAGTAGTCAAAAGTTTGGCTAAAAACATGCACCACGCTGCATGGCAATCATAGTGAGTTGAGTGAATCCATAGGACAAATGTATCTGATTTCCAGCGGTGTAGCTTAAATTTCAGAATTGAGCAGTTCTCCGTGCAAAGCCTGCCTCCATAGTATATATAAAAAATAGAATTAAACATGTGTGCCTATACCTTGTCGCCGTCTTACAGCTTTGAAATGAGTCAAGACTGTTTCTCCTTGGTTAATGGTGATCATTCCATCTATATGGTAAAATACACACATTATTTACAATGTTAACTGTAGATCAGCCAGTACAGAAAATAGATGGACAGTAGACATTCTTTTACAGGCATTTAAAGTGTACAGAAAACTTGTCCACAATAACGCACCTTGTCTTTGATGACTTAAAGGTTCTAGTATCCATTTCTTACTCGCGCAAGAGACTTGCAACACGGCGAACATGCGGAACTGTGCGTCATTCTAAAGATATAATATTTCAAGCGTTAATAAGTCTGATCAGGCGAATAACGTTTGACGTATTTTGTGCTTTCAATCAAGTATCTCAAACTAACGATGCCGGTGTTTGTAGTACAGTCAAAAGCACGCAAAACTATATAGGATCTTTCAGGTAGTGAAATATCTTATATATTTTTGAGTACTTTATTCAATTATGCCTGGTTCTCACTCATCGTCATGATTACTTTGGAACAAAACCCTTGACAATGAGTCGCCGACCATCGGCGAGAAATGAGAAGCAGGCTTGAAGAAAAACAACTGGCAAAGAAAACACAAGAGATAAAAAGAATAACTATTTCACCTACCAGAGGTAAATTTTCAACTTCTAATGTCACAACTAGTTCACTGTTCTCTTCGATATCTCTGTGAAACTCCCACAACAAGTTTTCATGAAACAAATAAAGAACAAGTTCCGAAGATCAACGAAACTTCAACATCAAAATTCACCCACAACAATGCATTTACTATTCCAAATGATGAGAATGAAGATAAATCTGTTGTTTCTCCACAAGAGCACCTAGAATCTCATACTGAAGCTGCCATAGAACATCACTTAAATATCAAACCAGAAGCAGCCTCCAAAACAACAATATACTTTAAGAGATATAAACATTGACATTGTCCTACTCACTGATTCAAATGGAAAATTCATCGACTGCATAAAATTTTGTCCTGACAAACCATTCAGGCGCATTTATTGTCCGACTATTCCAAGAAAAATTAATGAATTAAACAAAAATGATTTAGGTAACCCTTCACACATCATTATTGAAACAGGAACAAATGACATTGAGAATTCAACATGGATTCTTGTGTTGGTGATTTTCAATTTGAAAATTTCAATTAATGGTGGACATAGCCTCGCAGAAATATGCAAATGCCAAAATATTAGTATCGACATTACTTGTTCGTGCTGATAACTTCGATTCAACTCGAAAAAGTCTCAACACCAAAATCAGTCAACTTTCTGTTGGACCAAACATTCACTTCATTAATAATGAGAACATAACTAAAGTTCTACATCGTGACAATAAGCACATTAAGAAACGAAAGATAGGCTTGCTGGTATCCAACTTCAAAAACACTTTGTTTAACAGAATCAACAACAGAAGAAAACAAATCAAACATCCTCTGGTTGACATGAATTTCTCTCAGCTATTCAATAATCATTTTGATCGAGATCACCAACCCATCCAGCCATCACAAAACAAAATTCATTTCTATCAACCTCCTATCAATCCTCATCACAATCAATTGGTTTATGGAAATTATTCAACCACAACTCAACAAAATCATGGATTAACCCCCAAATCATACGCACAGGCCGTAGTAGATGGACATACTCATACTACACAATCTCAAAACGGATTTGACCCTGAAACTATGATGAACTTATTGAAGATCTACAGCTTGATTAAACAAGTTAGATAAGTATATGTTAAGAATTAATTTTGTTTTTATTCTAATGTTCTTCATCCCGGTCCCTTTCTTGTCAAGGGGACATGTTCATGTTAGCTAATGTGTATTGCTAAAGTTAAATCTTCTCTAAAATCACATTTTAAAACCATAAGCTGTTGAAATATACATGGTTTGGGTAAAGGTTCCGCATTTGGTAATAAGTTAAATAACACAGATTTTTTAAATAGTATTAAAAAATGTGACATAGCTATTCTTTCTGAAATATGGGGGATTGAATCCTTGAATCTCCCAGGTTTTGATATTATTGAATTAAACAGCCCCAAAAAGTTAAAAACAAAAAGAACAGGTAGAAATTCAGGTGGAATTCTAATTGCAGTGAAACGGTGAAACCTTCAATTAAACGAGGAATAACTTATGCCAAAAAATCTGACGGCTTACTTTGGTACAAGTTAGATAAGAATTTTTTCAGCTGTCAAACGATGTTTTCCTATGTGCCTGCTATATCCTCCCTTATGACTCACCCTATTTTAATCCTGAAATTTTTACCACTCTAGAAAATGGCATAAATTTTTTCCAAACTATTGGTTCTACTGTATTAGCGGGAGACTTTAATGCCCGGACTGGGATCAATAAAGATTTCATAGATGCAGAAACCTCTAAATATATTACAGGTGATAATATTCACTTACACAATAATGTACCTTTGACAAGAAATTTAGACAACTATGTGAACAACCATGGAAAATTATTACTTGAAATATGCAAGTCACTAGATTTTCGAATTTTAATGGAAGATTGAGGGGTGTGTCGTTTGGTAGAATAACCTTTCATGGATATAGGGGAATAAGTACTGTAGACTATATCATAGTAAGTCATGAATTGTTTGATAAATTTGATAGTTTTACTGTTCAGCAACCCACTCCATTTTCTGATCATGCACAACTCACATGCAAATTAAAAACTGATGAGTTATTTATGGATAAAATAAATACCACAAAACTTTTTAATTTACCAAAACCATTTTCTTGGAATTCAGATTTCGAATTGACAAGTTTTGAATGTGACAAATTAGGTGTAAACAAAGCAGTCACAATGTTTAACAATATCATTGAGACTGCGGCCAAAAGATCCCTACAAATAACTCGACCTAAGAATAGAAAATCTAAGATTTCAAAAGTGTGGTTTGATAACGATTGTAAAATTCTTAAAAAACAACTTAAGAAAACAGCCAGTCGTCTTCACAAAAACCCAGTAGACATTTCTATAAGATCAGAATATCACACTATAACAAAACAATACAAACATTTACTTAAATATAAAAAGAAAATGTTTGATAATAAGATCGTTGAATTACTGATAAAGGAGAAAAATATAAAACGATTTTGGTCAACACAAAAATCTAAAATAAAAAATAGTCACTTTATATAATCAAGTTTTCGTTCAGCAATCAATCTTGGAAGTGGGACACCCTGTAGATTGCTTGGGTACTTATGTACTTGGGTACTAAAAATTCTGAAATTTAAATGTTTACAAAACAGGAAGGTGCGTATATTCGAACACATTAAAAATGGCTTGTGCACAAAATTGGAAAGCTTAAAGTAATTTTGAGTCAGTAGGTATAAAAATTGTTAGCTGTTTTATTTGCTCGAGTTTCAGCCCTTCAAAACGCCACACAAACTTGTATTTTTCTAAATAAGAATTGTTTTTCTTAAGAAAAGTTCTAATTTTAATTAAATGTCTCTTGGAAGTTGTATGCAAATTAGGTAAATGCATAAATTAAGCATGCACAAGCCGATTTTGGTCAAAATATGGAGCTTACAGTCAAGTAAATTTTTTGAAATTTTGAACAGCAATACAACACCTGCCATATTTTCTACCTACCAAGTCAAAATTACTTTTAAACGTTAAAGTTTCGTGGGCACGCCCTATTTCACTTACTAAGACACAACCCCCCGGGTTTTTTTAAGTCATAAATTTTTTAATTTTTCTGTTTATTCTACATCATAAGTACCAAAACAATCCATTTCAATACTAAAATCGTACATTTAGGCATTTTGCGCAGTAGAGACCGATTTCAGATTTGATGATACACCCTGTATGAAAGATCGTTTACATACAAAACGCTGCGGCAAAAGCCACATAATTTTATGTGCAGACTTTTATGTGCAAAAAAATCATAAGCAGTATCCGTGAAACTAGAACCCTGGCTGTATTTGTTGAAGTCTTAGTCAGATGTTGGAGTGTGAAAAAAGTTATAAACTTTCTTAGCTGTCTCCTGATCCAAACTGCAGTCCATGAGTTGTTGTATGGATGCTCGGGCAATGTTAGAAAGGGTGTGACAACCTTGATGAAGAACAAAACAATCTTTGTATGAGTTAAGGATTAAACCACATGATTGAAAAGTGTATCTGAAACAAACTTAATGGTGGATAAGTGAAAGCTGCACGTTCTATTTGTAAAATGCTAATTTATGAAATCGCAATTAAATAGAATGAATTCACTTGTCAGAGTCAGTTCGTCGCGCTTGAAGTTGAAAAGAATGGGCGGGAGTAGGCAAAGAATGTTTTGTTTGCAGTAGAAACGTGGCCGACAATTTTAATTGATGGCAATGAATTTCGAATGGCAAATGCATGTATATTTTATCATACTATGAAGGCATGTGCAACTTCCATTGAATCATTTGTCCTGGTGCTATGAGAGCCATTTCCAAATAAAGGTATTTGACTTCCTGAATAGGGAATGTGTTTCCTGGGTGAAAACTGAAATATTAGTGAAAGGATACCGTGACAGCTAAGCCCAATTACAGAAAGAATATTCAGAACAACTTCTTCAGATGTGGACGATGCAGCTAGACTACCTAATCTTTCTTTCAGTAACCTCAATGTTGGTTTACGAGTTACCTGCAAAAGAATTATTGCCAGTGCAAATATGTTGCCAGTGAAAATATAATTCTTGACCATAACCTGTGTCTAAAACTTTCCAAAACAGTTCTTTCGAATGTCGGGCAGTTACACCTATCTGTTTCACGAGCTTGACGATGAAACAGCTTAATTGTTTTGTACTGATTAATGGAAAGTGTGAAAGTCACTTACAATGGTTAAATAGAGAATAATACATGGGTGCGGGGAAATACCAGATTTATTCCGAGTGTTGAACATGTCTCACGAGTGAGCACAGTGAACGAGTTAGAAATATCATAAACTACAGGTTTTCCACCAATATAAAATGTCCAGAAGCTATGATTAGTGATTGTTAGTTGAAAAGCGATAATTTTCACATGTGAAATTATCATAAATAATCTCACATGTGAGATTATCAGTATTATCAGTGCCGAAATCCTTATAAAGGACGGTACTATATAATAAATAATACTATGTCTTACCATGCAGCCAGGTTAGTAATTAAGCCTAGTTTCGTGAATATATCAAAGTGACCGATATGACAGAGTATGTACGCCGTCTACACTTAATATGACTAATTTGAGTACAGTCCCGAGGGCAACAGTATGGACGGGCTCGGCACTCTCGGGATTACATAACATATGCTGATTATCCGAAGGTTCAGTAAATAAGTGCTTTTAAATATCAAGTGTTAAGGACAAGCAACAATTCGCTTTGCTTAAAATCAGTCTACTTCTGTGTAAAACAGAGTTTTTCTTCTTGTCTTTATTGTTTTGTCTTGTTTATTTTTTCTCTTCGGCACTTGATATATAAAACCACTTATTTACTGAACTCTCTGGAAATCAGCATGGCTTGTGATCCCGAGACCGTCCATACATTTTCTTCAGTTTCAGTGAATAAGGTTGATGACTTCATTTTTGAGTCAGTTTTCTTTGATGTACCGCGGTCTATAACTTAGTTATTTACCTTGAATAAATAATTAGACGAAACTTGAAAGAAATTTCAAAAAATAGGGTATTGGTAGCAAAAAATACTCTTTACTCATTTGAAAGAGCTTTTAAAACAGCTAACAAGAACTAACAACGCCTTTTACAGATTTTTCATATCTAGATTCACTCGAAAGATATTTCAGCTAAGACACACGAGCAGTCCGGACTCTTGGACTTTCAAGAATATGCATGTTTACGTCACAAGTGGGATCACGTGACGTTTAATTATCGACAAGCAATGATAAGAACGAACCAGGAACACGTATCTAATTGCTATTTGATATCACACGATGAGTTAAAGCCTTTTTTCCAACTAATGCTTGCTACTTTCTTTGTTTCGAGTCATTTTTCAAGGCTTATCCTACTTGTGACGTCATGTAATGAGATAAAACATTTATCTAAGATGGCGGACAGCTGACATGTTTGAGTCCAAATGTCGGAAGAGTCAAGCAAGATATGAAAAGCTATCACAATCTTTGTTGGTTATACTTCAAAAGCTCTTTCAAATGAGCGAAGAATATTTTTTGTTGCTATGATGGATGCTTGTTGCAAAACCTCCCCAAAAATTCATGATCACGTATACGTATTTACTGGTACCGAGGGTAACTCACTGTTTTCCGAGGTTCCACTAAATAAGTGTTTTGTTATATAGTATATGTGTCAAAGTAAAGTAGGAGTAATTCACCAGTTATTGACGTGCATGCGCAGTTCACCCATTTTGTTGTTGACGGGTCAATGTTTTGTTATGGACCGGTTACCTTGTTGCCAAGGCAATGGAGTAAACACGGCGTTCTGTGGACCGACACGTGATTTATTTATTTACGTGTGCGCCTTTGTCCAATCACAATACAGAATATATAACAAATAAGGGTCACATACCGAGAACGACAAATAAGAATGATATAATAAATTGCCCTCGGAGCCTGCGGTATACCAATCGGTGTATACAACTCTTAATTCTTAAAAGGTACTAATAGGTACTGCAACTAAATAGGTACTGTTTTAGTATTTACCTTGGCAATATGCAGCATAAACGAAACACATTCTTTATGGTTGTGAGCAGGATAATAAGTCAACTTGAACGTGAGAAGTCTAACAAAGTAAATCAACAGATATAACAAAGCACCCAGGCCAATCAGAGATGGTGTAAGATAGATGCTGACCTTAGACGTGTCTAGTCTCCAGTAAACAATTAGAATATGAGAGTCGAGATTACTATCAGACAATAATTAATGAGTTTCACCGAATCAACCATTACCCATTGGAAAAACTTAGATGGTGACATAGATTAATCAAATTTTTTAGTGGTGTGAGAGATCAAACATAAAATATTGGACAAAAGAATTTATTTTTTAGCCATTTAAAAAAAATGCGCCTGGAAATTGATTTGTCACTCCCTATCTATTGTGATGGGGTAACAATAATGCGTACAGTAGCAAATCAAATTACACCATTGCGAAAGTGGAACCCCGCTATACGACCACCTCGTTATTACGACCACTATTTTTGTCCCGGCAAAATGTTAATACATTTCCTGATAAAGTCACCCCGTCAATATGACCACCTCGTTAATTTGACCAAACACCACCTTTTGAAGCCCCCAACTCGTACATACAACCACTAAAATGCCTAATAATGTATAAAATCAGTGATAATTTATTTACCAATAAATTTACTCTATATTTACTCGATTAAATGAGTATATGCGGCTGAGGGAAAATGTCAAATTGACCTCAAAGTGTTTTCCAAAGTGTTTTCATCTGTATCCAGCTTTTATTCAGACTATATGTTTTATCGCGTTTTCTATTCTTATTTCTGCTGCTCTTTTGTCATTCGTTCTTTTCAACTGTAATAGGTACGTATTAGGAATATCCAGCAGCTTGCTAAGCATGTTGATATCTGTTTTTTGCCCCAAACTGAACCTATAAATACTTGGAGCCCAGGGTTTTAAAATGTTTATTTCAGCTTTTTGGCTACCTTAAGGCCCTGTCAAACGGTGTAATTTTTCATGCAACTTGCAATGCAATTCTACTCTTTGGAGATGTAAAATTGGTAAATACATGTTTCCATCACAGTTTGCCAAAATATTTTTAACATACCAAAAACCAAACATTTGTCAAAAATTTACATTTCTTAAGAGTAGAATTGCATTGCGAGTTGCAAGAAAAATTTCACCATATATGACAGGGCCTTTAATCTTAGTCAAACTGTGTTCAAATAATGAAATAATATCCTTTTAAATGTTAATTAATATCTTTGGGATTGCATACACTGTATGTAAATTAGTGAACTATGTCTTTTTTGGCACGATGTCATTTTGGCCGAACAGTGGTCCTATTAACGGGGCTCTACTGTACTAGTAAATACCAGGTAAGCGGCTGGTGCATATGATTACAGTAGATTTACACTTCAATTTCAATTTCACTTAAATTTCACTTAAATTTGCAATTCTGGGTGACTTCGCTTGACCCGGGCATAAGACTATAAGAGTTTGACCAGGGCACAAGACTATAACACTTAATCATTTTTCAAATTCATCCTAATTTGAACAGGAAACTTTCGCACAGCCTTTCATTCTGATTAATTCCCATTTCGATTTGTAAATTCAACAACTAGTCACCGAAGGAAAGGTGATTACAAGCCTATATTCACTGTACCAAAGGCGAGTGAATATAGGCTTGTAATAACCGGGCCTGAGGCAAGGTGTTTAGAAAAATCAAGGCAACATGATTGTAAAAATTCAAAAAATTCACTTCAATTTATCATTGTATAAAAAAGCAAAAAGCTATGGTCTATATAGCTTTTCACTTCAGAGACAGTGAATCTCGAGCAATCAGAATGCAAGAAAATCAAAAGTCACCTGGAGATTTTTATACTAAAAATGGATAGTTTATTATCTATCAACCAACCATGTACCAGCCAGAATGTCCTTATCAAAAAGATTATCTGGTAAACCAGGTATCCTGCATTCAGACCCAAAAAACGAAACGTGAAAGGATCTATTATAGCTATGGAAGTCTGCACACTTTTGAATACTTTTGGAGTCCCATGAGACCTCCCAACTCAAACAATTTCGTCGTGTGACACATGATTTCAAGCGAATCTCACGACAGGGCCTGGTTTTTACACGACGATGACTGGCCTACAATGGTTGTATTGATTAAACTTGGTTCTTTGGAGCTGTACTTTTATGTTTAAGACCATTGGTTTTTAATCAGTATTTTGTAATAAACAATAGTTCTACAGCTCTGGGATAAAAAAAGTGATTAAAGTTAGCTATGACTAGTGGAAACATCAACCAATCAGAACTACCTATTTTGTACTTAATCACTATTTAACTACAACACAGTGTTTAAAAAGTGACACCTGTATAACAATAGAGTTGATGTTCGCAGGCTTAAATATGTCTTTGGCCTGACTCAGAATCATGTGGACTATATTAGCCCACAAAATACGTCACAATGCTCGCTATAACAAGAGTCTTTATACAACCGGCCCCTGACGGATATTTATTATCAATGTTACATTTTTACCAAAACATCAATTGCATAAAATGTGAGCTAAAAACTTTGAATATTAGTACACAGCAAAAAACACACAACCTGTTCTGGCCTGATGAAAACAGCATTGAACAATGTTGTGCTGCCCACATTGTTCAAGGTTGTCAACAATATTGTTCAACATTGTTACACCTGACTGCAGGTTGTGTAGGCAGGCCCACTGCAGGCTAATTCAGGCTCATCAACTTGTACAATATTGTTGACAACCTTGAACAATGTGGCAGCACAACATTGTTCAAAGCTGTTTTCATCAGGCCAGAACAGGTTGTGCATTTTTTGCTGTGTACAGTAGTCTGTATTTGACAAGAGAGAGGATGTTACCCACTTGAATTGAGTTCCAACTTCAAAACGACTTTGCCCTGCTAGTCTCACAACAGAATCTCATAATAGGTTGAGAGTTCTGCCATTTGATGAAGTTACCTTTCTTGTAATCTTGATAGTATGACAAGATGTTCTTCTTCTATTAAAGGCGACGTTGTCAAAACGAAACAGTTTCTATGAATGTGTCCAAACTTTGAAACTCTAATGAAAAACGTTTATTTTGGTGCATTTGTTGAGCATTTCAGTATATAAATATATGCTAAAGATTTGGAACATTTACAATGTATACTAATTTTTGTGGATCGACAAATCGAAATACCTTTCAACAATTTTTTCGTCAAATGCATTACGATCTTTGTGCGAGCCAATATCACGGATGGATAATATCAAGAAAGCTACTGCAGACTTCGGGAAAATGACTGAATTTTCAATAATGTTTCCTGAAACTAATGAAAAACATGATTCAGTAACCGATATATAGATAAAATACAACTGCAGCAAATATTCAAATTTAAAAAAGGGAATTTTAGTAGCAACAAAAGTGGAAAACGAAAAAATACGTTAAAAATGTTTACCAATAGCTACTCTGTGAGCAAGGGTATCTAAAAGCTCGCTTGTTGCACTAAACAAACCACAAAATAGAGGCAAAAAATATTTAAATACCTCGAACCTTGTGTGTACCATTCAGTATAGTGAAAACATTGGTATTCTGAAGTGAAGTATGTATTATAACAGGCCATTTTTCATCGCTACAATCGACAACAGGTTGCATGTTTTGAAAATTTTGAAACTTTATTTTCCCGCCAAACTTCCGTAGCAGCCCCCCCCCCCCAAGCGTTTATAAAACGAAGAAACCAAATTTCTGATTCAAAGCTTGGTAGGGCAGGGGGGTCAACATCTTCTACTCCCATACCTCCTCTCGTGCCTGCCGTAACTTTTCGTGAATTGTCTCCTGCCTCAAGCCTTTTTTTAACTAACATGTTAATTGAGTCGCCTATCCAGTGAACTGTAATACAACTAGAATGCTAACTCGTTCAGTCAGTGGGTGAAGCCGAGTTAGTTTTTCTGAGTTTTGAGACGAAATAATAAACGCCAAAGATCGGACCCTATATCAATTAAAGCTATTAAAAAGATACATTTAATATAAAATTTAAGACTTTAGACAAAAAAGAAATGTTAAAAAATACAATTTACAACAAAAAATAAAACTTTAGACAGACAGTTCAGAAGGCGAATAAACGTATAGACAGACTAATAAAGTGAATGAATATTATAACAGCCCCCTTTCCATGCACGAACGAAAGTAAGCTGTAGGACTAAATCTATATACTTAAACTATGTATAGACATTACTTCAAAAGGACTAAAATGCCTCAGATGACTGATAATAAAGTTTAATTCCAGTTAAAACGGCGGATAGTCAATATTCTTTGATTCTGGTAATAATTCCGTGTTCTCAGTGTCAGTACGCGAAATTAGTTTTAATCTAAGCCCTAAATCTAATCAAATCGTTAAATCTTCAGCCATCAAAGTTAAAATATAACAAATAAAACGTTGGTTAGGGTTATACGAGATATCTATCGGTTAGGGTTTGGATTAAGATTTATATTCGCCATACTGAGAACATGGAGTTATTACCTTGATTCTGGTCTTTGTTTCCTTACAAAGGGACTAAAAGTCATTAAAAAACTCAACGTTCCTCATTATTTTTCAGCCTTCTACCCTCGTACGACTCCCGGGGCATCCCGCTGTCTCCTCCCGCTTCTGCCCACCTCCCGCCTTATTCTCGAAGGTTCCCGCCCTCTCGTCCCCGTTGACAAAGCGGCACTTTATTGAACTAAAGGGATTATCATCTCGATAAACATTTGTTTTTGCCGTCCACTGTTGATAAAAAGCCGTTTCGAGAACTCTTACTATGCCCTTCATATTATTAATGCACACCGGAAAGGCCACTTAAGTATTACTTCACCACAAAATATAGACATTGTTTACAATATGTTACAGTATTTACAATAAAATGTAAATATTCACCTGTAATACAGTTTGTACTTTGTACAACTCAACTAACAAAAGAACTAGGCCGTCCATTTACTTGCAGCAACACAACGTATTTTAATATTAATATCAACTTTTACTTGAACTTGTATGGAGATACGATTGTCTTTTACTTTTAGTAAATTGTTTGGTACCCCTATTGATAATTGCTCTCAAAACTAAACAATACAATGATCTAGAGCCAATTTATGCTGTCCCAGTGCAGTATAGCTTTCAAAATACTTTCCACAACGAGTACATGCCCAATGCTCGAGCTCTTCGATGTGCTGAGAAAGACTCACCCCAGCTCTGAAATTCTTGAAACAATAGCCACAAGTATTCATCAGCTTTGTCTTCAAAGCAAGTTGTTTCAATCTCGGCAGACCGCCATGGTGTAGCTCAAACATACTGCGATGGTACACAGATTCGCGACGGAACGCTAAGGCTCTCAAAGACTCAGAAGTAAATGGGCGAGAAACTGGTGTACGTCGTGGCCGACTTCTACTGGTTTGTTTTGATCTTGATCTTGATCTACGAGGCGATCTTCTTAAGGGGGGAGCACGGCGAGAGCGGACATACTTTCGTGACGGCGAAGGAGATATTCTTTTCTTCAATGGCCGGTCACAAGAAAACCTGCTGAAACGTGGGCTGCGAAGCTTCTTCTCCTCGGTAAATTCCGTTTCGCTGAACACGGTCTCATATTCTGTCTCATTGTCGCTGATATTTCGAGGCGACGTTCTGCCACTGGACGAGGCGGAATAGCCAGAATCATTGCGCTGTCTTTGACTCTCTTTGAAAATTTGTTCTTTTTCCGTATCACGATTCATAGGTGGGTCGGGTGTCACCACTCTCTCATCATCTGCGTCGCTTTTGTCTGTTTCCTTCCAACGCACTGTTACGGTCAAAGGCGTCAGCTCTCGCCACTCCCGACGAACTTTAGGATCATCTTTTGCCTTTTTAGTTTCTTCGACTTTGCATTGAACTTGGGATTTGGTTTCCTTGGCAGAGCTGGGAAGGCTTGTAGAATTCTTTGCATCGCTATTAAAGAGCGTAATTCTACAGCCGTCGTCATCCCACTCGACGATATTGCTTTCGCCAATAAGTTCTGCAGAACCATACAAGAGAAAGTCAGACACATGCTCGATGACCTCGACACGTTTTGTTGCAATATACTGACATTTTCCCATCTTTTCAAGCTCACGAAACACCCATAATCGACGATTATTGAGCGTGTACCAAACCCACTTTTGTTGACACCAAACAACATCTATGCTCGGCAGGTCTTCGATGAGAATCTCCTCGTTTGCAAGTTGCTGTAGCGTTTCACGCACAGGAATTCCATCATCGAATGAAGAGGGCAGTAGCTTTTGTTTAAAACAAACATCTCTCGGTCTTAGAAGCACACGATAGGTAAAAGTCATGTTGAATGTTCGCTCTCGACCACACTTGTTTACAGCATTGCAGAAGTTTTCGCACGTGTGATCTTTCGAGCAAATGCAACGTGACCCGAAACCGGAAATAACAAATAACGGTGCTCCAGGACACACCGGAAATAACAAATAACGGTGCTCCAGGACACTGATCTAATAGTAGTCGCAGTACGTGATGACTTTATTAGGTATCCTCAGAACACACTTTGATCAAACAACAAAGTCAGTAATGTATCGTTGTCTTTACATTTATTTGAAGTAGTTAATTTTGCATATCCTCAAACGTCCTATATCACACACTTATCTTAACATATTTGCTTCTAGTGGGCGTAGGGGTGGACCCAATCCCTACCACTTGACATCCCTCTCAGATCTCTTTCAGATCATTGCAGTTTACTTTTCAGATGCCCCCAAACATATTTCGGAAGCTTAATATATTTTTTCTCTAATTTGCCGAGGGCAAAGATGCTCAATTAGAGTGAAAATATTAAATATATACCCAGACTACACTACAGGCAGCGAGGAGACGAAGGGCCGGGCCAAAGAGAGAGAGAGAGAGAGAGAGGGGGGGGGGGGGTTATAATGCATTGCATGTTTTGAAACAGGCAAATATTTGATTATTTGACTTAGCCCCGGGGAAATGTTGATCATAAAAAAGATGTCTTGGTTCGAATAGATTCAAAAAAGAAGCGCTCCTGGATATTACAAGAATCAAATGAGTTTGTTTTCAGCCTGGTCGCGGAGAAAACGGCGACAACCTCGTTTCTTGTGTTTTTATTAGCTTGGCCACAAACGCATAGTCACCACAACAGTGTGAGTCAATTACAGTGGGACCAATCTGGTGCACCTTGTGAATTAATTTTCCTAGCAGACGGAAACTGGAGTAGGTCCACGGGAGTAGGCCCCTGACGTTCGGCAGACCGTGGACGCCTACTGTTTTCCCACGAGGACTAGGTTCGAGAGCAATCAACAATGAAACAAACTAGTCCAGTCAAATACCGTTTACGAACAGATTAGCTAATCATATTTCATTTATATTTCATGTTGGCCTGACATGAAAATGCAACTTACCTTATGTAAACTTATTATTCTAGTATATTTTTTCAGAAGCGGAGAAAAGAAAATGTTGTGGCATTAAAATGGCTCTCTCGACAAAAAATATAAATACTTACTTGCACAAGCACAAAAATGTAGTCTAGGATTTATCATATTGATCGTTTAATACGCATTTTGGAATAAAAATCGACAACTCGCTTGCTGCACAATTTCTGATGTTTTGGGCGCTTTCACGAGTCATATTAAAAATGTCCTGTCTACATTTCTTGCTACTAATGCTGAAAATGCTTGTTTGATGATGTTCGAGTACTTCACAAAATACGAAAATTCTTTGAAAATATAAAATGGAAACATAGAAAAGAATAACATTTCTTCTCTCTCTTCAGCTTCGTTTGTTCTAACCGATGACCATCGCTTCGTGTATTTTCTCGCCTTCATCATCAGCTTTACCAGTTTCTTGTTCGACTGTTTGCTCAGCGTCAACTTGATCTTTCTTTTTCTCTTCTTTTGTTTCTTCATCTTTTGTTTCCTCTTCTTCACTGTCTTCGTCAGGCTGTCCAGGAATATAAACAAATTATAAATACTTTTCCAAAACATACAAATACTTTTTGTTTGCGTAAATTTGGATGAGATTCGCCAAAGAATCGTCAAAAAGTTCTAGCACGCACTTGGGCTGATATAACTGCAACCTTGATCACGCTACCACAAAAATTGCACAATTGAATAAAATTCTATAAATATGATTACAGATATTTTTCTACGAATTTGGAAAAGATTTCCAAAACCTTTGTGAAAATCATGCAAAAATCCAGAATCGTGGTCCTTGCACACGCATTCATACACGCAGCTATATATATTACAACCTTTATCGTATTAGTTAAGGTACTAGCACTAGTTTTATAATGCACTGCAACCATTTTGATTTTCTTTAAACAATGACAAAATTAGGACCAGTGTACATTCTAAGTTGAATGCTGCACACTGCTCTGCACACAAGCAGGGGTATAAGTTTGGGGGGGAGCAGGGGGGACTTTTCTTGCCTGACGATGGAGAGGGTATAAAACAGTGTATGATGTCCTTGCTCACGAGGCGCCACTATACTTGACGCCGAGCGAATTTTTTTTTAAATTTGGAACCCTAGATCGCCAGAAATGGCACTTTCAAGGTTCTCTTAGTCCTTATATTTAGGTTTTCTGGCATTTTTTGCCCGACCAGTTATCAATATTTGTCCAACAAAATTGCCATTTGTAAACTTTGAGGGGGAGGGGGGGGTGTCACTAGTTACGCCTCTGAAAACAAGGCACCATCAAAACTCATATCTACTTTTGTTTTTGAGATGTAGTCACGAGCTGTAAAATCATATGTAAAACAGACTGTAATGGCTGTAAAATGCACCTACCGTGTCATCACAGTCTTTGCAGTACCATGAATAACCTTTGGGTTTTGGGTTTGTCTGAAATAAGGAGAAACAATTTACAGATGATTATTAACAATAAATCATTAAAAAATCATGCATATATATATAATCATTTATTACAATTGTTGACTTTTTGCGAAAAATTTATCACTGGAAAGTCGAAACTTTTTCATCCCTACTGAAAACGAAATACGAGTAGTATATATTGTACGCTCCAAGCATATATTGCGATCACATGTAGCAGTTCACAGACTAATGTTACCAATGTCAGTATACTGCAGTTTAAAGCACACATAGAATGTTTCGCTACCTAAGTGATACAAATCAGGACTTCGAGGTATAGTTCATGAAATATAAACATATTTTATTTACGCATCCGAAAGTAGTATTGCATTTACGAACATTTTGAACATTAGGTGTGAACTTTCACACTCATTATATCAAACAAAAATTAGTCAATGCATAGAGTAAGTTCAGACTACAAAGAATAAAATATTAGAATTTTCACAGCATGATAGCCCATGCAGTACATGCACGTACAATCTTAAATCTATAGCAAGATCTGCAGATGTAAATTGAATTGAACTTTTTTTGGCGGGGGGGGGGGGAGGCATGGGGGAAGTGCGAACTCAACTAGGAGACCAGACACATCCCTACAACACCCTTATCGGCTTTCTCTGTGGGAGAAAACCGGAGTGTACACGACTTTTAGCAGAGCTTTGGCTAACTCTTCTCGCATCAGTTTGAAGGCGAGAGACGCTCGTTGAAACGATTGCGAGCAATTAATTCGGAGTCGAGTTTAACAAACACAATGAAACTAGTCCACTCGAGCCCAAATCATGTCATTCTCTTGGTTTGACTGGACTCCAGTCAATGGTCCAACACAGTCCCGAATGCGTATCTAATCCAATTATATCCCCAGTTTAGTTTGTCTACGTGCCTTTTTTACTGTGTTTACTAGCACGTTCATCCACATAATGTATCAAATCAACCATGTATGCTAACCTGTCTCGGAGGATCAAGGCAACCATAATGAAAACAATTCTTACATTCGTCACATCTAAATAGAAACAAATATTTACGTTTAAATAACGTCATCGCTTTTTACTGGAAGGATTTTACCACTGACCGTTTAGTTTATCATAATATAGATTATTATATACTGAATGTCAAAGTTCATTTGTTCCTGTTTCTTATTGGTTAAGAACGTATCACGTGATAGTGGAGAAATTCTACTGTCTCCCTGGTCTCCTGTCTCCCAGTCACCGGTCCCCTGTCTCCCAGTATGTTTTGTGGACCCTCGACTGTCGATGTTTCCCTCGGCTTCGCCTCGGGAAACATCGACAGTCTCTGGTCCACAAAACATACTGCTTCCCTCGGTCTCAGTCAATAAGTGTTAATTATTGTCTGTATTGGGGTTAGTTATATGGGGAAAACCAGAAAATATCAAATATACATGCATGGGTTTTGTATTGAGAATGTTATTGGAACGTGATGACAACGGTATCAATTTTTGCACAAATCTGGATGTACCAGGCAAAGAATGAACTACCGATGACGAGACTGTTCTTGCAATATTGATGAAAACAGGATTGAACAATGCTTGATGCGCACATTGTTCAATGTTGACAACAATATTATTGTTCAACATTGTTACCGCAGTCTCAGCAATATCCACCATATATTTACCAAGGGATTAATTGATTCATGTAATACAAGTATACCTGACAATATTTGAATTATCTCCCAATTCGCTACATGTTGCACATGTACTTTTCACATCATCTTTTTTCTTTTTCCTATAAACTCGAACTTTTCGCTGGAACAGAGAAGCACAGTGCTTGTATAACGCGGGGAAAAAGTTACCATTTTCGCGGCAATTTCAGCTCAAAAATGGTAACTTTTTCCGGGCGTAATACAAATATTTACAAAACTTGAAAACTTTGCAAAGCTATATTTTCCCGTACTTTACAACATTTCGCCACCAAACTTTGCAATTCTACTAATTTTATGACGTTCTTTCTAATCTGAAGTAAACGATTTCTTTCTTCCTGCCTAGTTCGACCTTTAGTCTAAAATACAAATTGTCTATATTGGTGCTAAAAGTCTACAAAGAAGTACTTTTTCTTATTTTTGGTATTGTAATGAACACAATTCTTTGTTATGGTGTTAAAATATAGAAATGCAAGTGTAAATAAGACAAAGCAAGACCAACACAAGTGTTATGAATGGGTACAATAATGTCTAATTAGTATGATTTATATTTGGATGAGTTTTAGCTCATTATCGAAAGTTAACAATGCGCTTTATCAACGCGGATTTTAAAAATTCGGATTAACTTTATTGCTTACGTTATCGTTAATTACAAGCACGCAAAATTTAATTACCGCACATTAAAAGACTTTAATTGAAATTACATGAACTTCTTTGATGTCAAAAAACATCATATACAGATAAACACAAAACAAAAACATCGATCGACCTCATTATTGTCACTATTAGACTAAAGTCATACACAATTAAGATTATTTTTCACTGTCAATATCAGATGCAATAACGTTAGCATCATTTAGTATCGACTCGAGTTAATTTAACTACTTTTTAACCATAATGATCAGTTTCATATTATTTAAACACTTTAGAAGTGTCAGAATGCATTCCGCGTTAATTGAACGACAGACGACTCGTTAATTAGGCCTGGTTTTCATTATATCGTAATTCATCGCAATTCATCGCCGATCTATTGTAGGAGATCACTGAAGGAGAAAATGATCTTTCATCATCACTGATCACCGACAGTGAAACACAAGGACATCGCCGATGAATTAAGATATATGAAAACCAGGCCTTAATATCATCGTTAATTTCCAATAATCTGCACGTGATATACTATGCACGTGATGTACTATGGTTCACGTGATTTGTCAAAACGTTTGCGAGTACTAATGAGGTTTACAAAATGTGAAATTTATCCGCAACTTACCGGTTTTGGCTCCTCCACTTTCTTGTATTTGACAGGTTTTGTTGTTGCTTGTTTCTTTGCACGTTTGTTTGATCTTTTCTTTTTCTCGTTAGGCTGTGATGCAATTTATTATGAAAAATATTAAGCATTGCAATTCAGTTCCTGAATCACACATTTAGTTCCGGTAGAAGGCCATAAAGTATTTCGCATAGAGTGGGTCTCATACGCTTGCGCGGGCGGACGTCAGCTGAGTGTGTAAGTATAGTATATACAGTAAAATACTTGACCAATTCATTTTCTCAACTTTAGCAGTTCCTCTGATCAATTACTCAAAATTTTGAAGTCCTTAAAAGATCAACAACTTCCTGTTTATTGACTAATCAGAATGCTAGATCTAATTCCACATAAATTATTCCACAAAAGAAATTGATTATTAACAAAATACTCAAGCAAATAATCAACCTCGTCCCCAGGGTCATCTTTGTGCGCGGTATAGATGACCCTGGTAAAGGCTGTTCTAATCTCCTTGTTCATTGGTTAACACATTCGACCAGTCAGGGTTTGTGACGATAAATGTGATTGGTTTAACGAAATGACAGCATAATATTACTTCCTGTTTTCTGCACATTTATTAGGTTGGGGTTTTTATTCACAACTTGTGGTTGGTTTGAGTTGTTTTAATGTTGAGTATCACACCAAGCACGCAATTTAGTCCAACAAATTACAAAACTAGATGGTCGAATGTAGCGTAAGAATAACATGCGTGCAGATCGAATGGATCGTATCGTACTCTATGCCGGTACTATACATTTTGGATATTTAGTTTATCATATGCGGCAAAGGTAAATGAAGTAGTTAAAACTGAGACTCAAACTTTAAATATTGTTTTTATGTGGGGGTAAATTTCTGTATACATTATGAAAATTTGCACGCCAATGCTCTGCGCCAGTGGTAACTTGAGTCAGCGCCACATTATTCACTGACGGTGCATGCTCGAAAATCTCCAAGAATCTTGGAGATTTTTACAGCCTTTACCAGGGTCATCTATTTCCTCACCGCGCCCACAAAGATGACCCTGGGAACGAGGTTGGCAAATAATCGCGTTCGAAATTTCTGCTGCAAATATGAAATTCCATGCATGATTCAATTCGTATATACCATTGACCTGGATAATACTGGATCGCGCATACATAATAAAATTTTGAAGCCATCGCCGCCATCTTGGTACTCCAGGTCCAGTGCTCTTTGCGGGTGTAAGAGTAAGCTTTTAAGCAGCGTTTTCAATTTCCGTAAATTTTCTTAAAATAAGGAAGTTTATTTTTCTATTGAAAATTCTGATTGTCCGCCATCTTGGTACTCCAAATTCGTCATCTCTGCTGGCTTCACTTGATGCCACTCTATGCGCGATCCAGTATTATCCAGATCAATGGTATATACTCACATCTTTCCCAGGAGTAAACTTTGACGGCTCTTTGATGTTTCGTTTTTGCCGACTTTCTAGAAGTGATGTGTTATCATTGGGATCAATTTTATTGTCCTCCTCTTCACTGCTGCTGCTATCACATTCCGTACACTGCCTAGAAATTGAACAATACATCTGTGAACACAAAGTCAATGAAAATATTTTCTGCAAGTTTTCTTATCACCGCTATAGAAGGTGCATAAGAAAGTGCAATGTAAAATACACCAGTAATAACATGCTTGCGAAGTGACCATTATTTTGATCATATGATGACTTATACTTATCATTCAACTACTCGCTATCAAAAAGATCAACTTTGTTTAACTGCACATCGAGCGCAAGTAGGAAAATATTTTTTCATTTTCTTTCTATTTTACAGCTTTACACTGCTTTTTCTCTCAAAAGGTTTCTGCCAGGGTTCAATGGTCCTACGGTGCACCCTATTGTGCAGCTCTGGTACAGTGTCTTCACAATCTATTCATATTAGGCTGTCCTCATAGCTAGGGGGGGGGGGAATGGAGCAAACAGAGAGATAAAGAATTTGTGAAAAGATTGTATATTCGATTCACTTGTTGTTTAGGCAACAATTAAGGTAACTCTTCTATCACTGTGACTTAACTTACCACAGCATGGTACTTGATTTCTTAGGCATTCTCGTAAGTGGTGGATCAACACAAGCCAGATGATAGTAACTATGACACGTATCACAATCCACCATCAAATGTTGGTTCTCTGTTTTCTCGCATTTTGAGCAGCTATATTATTGGTATAAAATTATACAAAAAGAAGTTCCACAATGAAACTTGATGCGTTAGCCTTTTACTATTGGATGAGGTTATACACAGGCAGCAAGGAATGCCACAGACTTGCAGCAAGTTGCAGACTTTACTGGCTTGATGCAAGTTGTAGACTTTACTGGCTTGATGCAAGTTGCAGACTTTACTGGCTTGATGCAAGTTGTCATGAAGTTCCATCAAGCCGGCAGCAAACCTTCTGCAATTTGCGTGTTTTTGCCGACTGTGTAATGAAAATCAAGCGTAAGTTCATGATAAACGTAATTAGCGTCAATTACTGTCAAATGTTGACATTGCTGTGTTTACAATCATATGTCTATAATTCATAGATAGAAATACTACTACATTCCAAAAACATTCAAATCGTGTTTTAACAAATTGTTTATAAGCTGATATAAATTTACCATGTATAGTCTCAATTTACATGTATGTAAACTATTTTTGAAAATGTTTCAACAACTTTGTTTCAGTGGCGGATCTAGCGTAAGTCAAAATAAATTACCACAGCTCATTCTAGGATATATTTACATTTTAAAATACCTTCAAAGCAACTTCATTGGTTAGATTTTATTCTTTTGAAATTAATAACCTATGACACTGTTATGAAGTTATTTTGAATTTAAAATTGAGCTGCTATAATTTATTTTGACTTACCCTGGATCCGCCACTGCTTTGTTTCTATGTACTTACACACTCAGTCTTAACTCGTCTTTACGTTGCACATCATCTTCTTTACCTTCAAATTGTTTCAAAACTGTAGGCAGTTCATACTCCTTTGAAAAAAAATGTGAAAGCCAGATCAAATGAGGAAGAAAGATAATGTGAGAAGGGACAGTATTCATGAATTCATCAGATTTTTCCTCGATCATCGCTCTTCGGGAAAATGGCGACAATTCAAGGAGCTGTAAAGGCCCGCTTACACGGGCGATTTTAGCCGCAATTTTACTTGCAATTTTCTTGCAAAAGAGTGCATTACTTAATCAAGTTGTTATGAAATATCATAGCCTGGAAAATTTGTAATTCATCAACTTTTGGGAATCCCTGAAAAGGCGAAAATCGCGCCGCAAATCGCTCGCAGTCCTTAAGAAAGCAGAATGACTTATTTCAGTAATATATGGAGCTTACTAAAACTCTTATTTACTTTCGTTAAAATCTAAACCAGGTTAAATTCCATTAGAGTTGATGAACGTGCACCAGAATGAATGAGATTTGGTGGTGAGCCGCGATAGTCTGGCATTCAGAGGTAATTCCATTTCGGCTTTATCTTGTGCTCTCAAAGCTAGTAAGTACATATCTGCATGTTGGCTGCATTGAAATATCTTCTGTGTTGTTGCCAACACGTTTTTCTTTACTATCACTATTATACTCTCAAAAAAGACGATATTTCAAGTTCAATTTTAAAAAAACCCCCACATAAGACCATTAAATTGTCAACTTGATTTTCCAGGTAGTTTCCAAGTTATTGATCCTTCAAACTAAGCTCAAAAGTGCTTAACAAGCCCCCCCCCCCCCCCCCTTCCCCCATTAAACATCTAGTTACTGGCCCTGATTATTGTCTTCGTTTGTCCGGGCTTTAAGTAAATATTTGCAACAAATTATGAAACAAAGAAGACGTATTCACTGTTACCTTTTCTGCGAGTTTACAAAGTAGATTATGCAATTCAAAACATTTGTTTTTGACAGTTTCATATTGCGACGTCACTTCTTTCGAGCTTTGAGACAACTGCAAGTTAAATAATTAGAGTATTTGTTTGTCTACATGACGACAGAAAACACAGTTTGCAGATTACAGACTGCTGAAATAGTGTGCAGATTTTCCAGGCAAACCTGATCATATTTCGCTCTCAACAATTGTTCCTGTTCTTGTAATTTCTTATTATTACTTGTCAACTCTTCCAGCCGCGACTTCATGTCCTTCATTCGATTACCACGTTCTGTATAAAAGAATAAATTTGCTCCGAAATTGGAGAATCTAAAATATAGAAATTATGATAGAGCTATGCAAAATGCTTGCATTGGTGTAATAATCAAGTAAATAGCGAAATATACGGCATGTCCTTGCTCACGAGGCACCACTATAGTTGGCGCCGAGCGAGAAAATGCTTGAAAATTTGGAGGCTTGCATCGCTAGGAATGGCACTTGCAGTGTCCTCTTAACCCTTATATTTAGGTTTTCCTGCACTTTTTGCCTGACAAATTATCGATATTTGGCCGACAAAATCGCCATTTGTAAACCCACCAGCACCACCAGTTCCGCCACTAACTGCGGGTTTATATGTCGACGTTTTCAGAGAACAACAGCATTATAACAGAGATGAAAGGCAATCAAAAACATTCAAGAGTTCAGTATTAACTACATGAAATGAAATCATCTGCCCTTGAGTAGCAGGATAAAGGCCTCGAATCAGACCTTTCTCTGGCCTTGACTTGCATTTTTTGGGTCTGCGTTATTTAGAGTTGGCGTAGGATGTCAGTCAATGTACATCAATATAGTTATAATAATAAAAAAAATAATATAGCAATAGTCAGTCAATGGGTATCAGAGACCTGGCTGAAAGATGACATTCAGAACTCAGAAATGATTCCGTTGAGAGAGCCAAACCCGTGCAGATGAAGTTTTGCTTGCTTTAAGGTCTTCCTTATCGTCATCTTGCGAGATTGTTAATGAAAACAACCTAGAATTAGTTGTAGTTGAACTAAAAACTACCCGCAACCAGAGATACCTAGTAAGTTGCTTATACAAGCCCCCGCAGAATACGAACAGGCAATGCTTGGATGAGTTCAACCTCTTTTAGCTACTAAGCTGTGTTCAAATTACGCGGTGACTTTAATTTTCCGCGAAGATTTGTTGGGACTCACCAGAGTTAACGGTCGGCGTGGATGAAGTCTAGTTAACCGAACTTCTAAACGACTTCCGGACACAAGTAAACCAAATCCCAACTACAGGTCAGCACATCCTCGATCTCATGATCAGCAGTGTTCCTGACAACGTTCAAAATATGTCTGTATTCACCCCAGCCCACGCGGATTAGTAACCGAGCACTCGGTAATAAATTTCGAAATCGCAACACCTTTCAAGGTTTATTGTTTTCAAGGTTTCGTTTGAGTCTTTAGAGTCGGTTGACCTGTGTGGGACGGTCGAGTCAGAAGTGGACATAAATCATGTTTGGTTGAAATGGAAAGAACAATTTCTCAGTGCTCTACCTAGCATGCCGAAAAAACCAACAGCAACGACAAAAACCCACGTTGGATACACGGGATAATCCATAAAAAGCCTTAGCATCACCAGACGTAATGGACCAATTATTTATCCATACAGCATCAAAGGCAAAAAACTGACATCAACACCAGCAGAGAATGACTTGGGAATTTGAATCACGAGTAATCAAACCTGGTCCAAACACATTCTAGACGATTGCGCCCCGCAGAGTTGCAAAAAAGCCACGGGTATGCGGGTATTACCCGTGAGGAAGGTTTGCAAATTGGGCAGTCAGTGAGGAAGGTTTCATGTCAACACACTACATAATGTATCCTAAGCACTAAACTAACAAAAAATAATAGATGATGATCCATTCCAGAAAACATGCCTTCTTTCCAAAAAAAATAGTGATTCATTTGCAAGACTAATTCTGATCTTCAGTTTGTAAAGCCCAACTTTACAACATTTTGAGGAAGGTTTGCAACCTTAGAAAATTTTGCCCGGAGGAAGTTTGAACGCTTTTTGCAACTCTGGCGCCCCGGCCGACAAACGTCTTGGACACGTCAAACGATGTTCCGGAGAGACAAGTAACGTGAAGGCCCGCAGGACTCTGTATCTGTCTTTGGTTCGTTCGGTTTTTGTTTACTCGAGCCAGGTTTGGTCACCTCAGACCGTCATCCTCATGCAACGTGTGGAACACGTGCAAAAGAGGGCAACGAAGTACATTTTGAAACTTCCATACTTATGCAACGAGATCTATCAGGAACAAATTAACAGTTTGCACCTCTTACCGCTATAATACTGGCATGAATACCTGGATATCTTGCTCTTTTTACATCGGTAAACGGGTTAATCGACGTGTCCAATGACATTCTGCCCAATGCAAGTCCTCAAACCAGAACGACCAGATCCTCCAGTGGTAACCAAACTTCCTTCCGTCCAGCTAAGTGCAAAACCTCAACCTACCAACGCTCCTTCTTTATCCATACAGCTAGAACGCGGAACCCTTTACCTACCACACTAAGGTCGCCTGGTATTACTATTAGAGAGCTCAAAACTGCTCTACACAGACACTACCTTACAGCCCTGAGAGAATGCTATAGCGAAGAAGATCCGAGGACACGGAAGACCATACGTCTAAATTGTAACACTAGTCGGTGCTTACGTCCTAATCTAACTTGTTGTTTCTAGTTTTGTTGTTCGTCCATGTACTGTACGTCATCATATTGTGCACTTTTGTATAGTTAGGCCCCACAGTAATTGGTTTTTCACTGTTGTGGTGTCCCTGCCATTTTTATCCATGCTTATTGAATGTCTAGTCGTTAATGTTTCGTCTAGTTGCCTGTGTGTTCATGTCCTAGTTGTTGTTCTTAGCAACGTTTAATAAATAAATAAAATACATAAATGTTCCTTTTAGTTTCTTCATCCTAATTGACTAACACCTTGTTTAAATTAGTTACCATAAAAGTAGTTTACAAAATCCACTGTAAGCGCGACTGGAATATGCCATTTCCTTCTTGTGTTGCTTAGCATTTGAGACTACAGGAATAATGCATGGACAAATAATTTAGGACGAATAAACGAAGACAAAAATATGTGTGAGCAAAGTAAAAGGACAGACGGAAATCACAGTCGTAGCTCATGCAAATATTAAGTATATCATTCTATATATTTTCTTATCTTCATGCCATTTACAGTATATGCAGTTAATAATATTTGACATAGTGAAGGCGCACCTGCTGAGAGACATATCCGAGCATCTCTGCCTTTTTAAGTAAATGACGGAAAACTGAAAATGATCCAAAACAAGTGAGTATAGATATATAGGTTTATACAGGGTGTCTCGCAAGGGGTTTTTCGAGGTTTTGAGGTTTTTGTATATGAGTACAAACAGGGAAAAATGTCATTAATCAGGAATTCAAAAAGACACCAACCAGTGTTGATGTTGACAAAACGCTATTTTTCCTATCCTCACTAGTTAAGGGGACATATCCCTTGAGCATATAAATTTTCAATGTCTTAAAAGTAACCGTTTAATACACGGTTGGACTGCGAAGTAAACTATAGTTTGAACCAAGAACAATGATTACATACAGTCTAACACAATTTTCACGGGTGGAAAAGGGTGGGTGGGGTACATGTAGACCGTTTAGATCTTAACATCTGATGAACACTTTTATCAATAACCAGAAAATTATATTTATAGCGGTCTGCACACGAGTATTTGTTTTTATAATCATCGAGATTCGTCAAAGAAGTACAAAAAGGAACAAATCTATTTCTAAATACTAAAGACAATTAACGTCCAGAACATCACAACTTGTAAGCGGCAATCATACTAAATTTAGGTCATTAAGATAAGAATAGCCTTCATGATTAATGCAATCTGACTAATTTAACTGTAGGTTTACCTGAGGGACAAGTAATTATTGAACGGGCGACCTTTTCTTTTGGAGCTACAAAAGTAGAATATTAATTCTATTTTTATTGCACTCGTACTTAACACGAAATGTAATATGTTTTTGTATTCAAAATTGCTTCTTACCTGGAGGCGGAGTTTTCTCTTCTTTTTGCTTCCTATATACTTCCCTTGCGACTTGTAACGATTCCTCCACCCTCGACTAAAAAAGGTTCATTTTTGACATTTTTCAAAACTGACAAATGTATAAAGAATGTGAGGAGTTAAGTAAGTTAAGTAAGACCGATTTAATATGCTAAGTGTTTGTTTTTGTTGATAGTATCGAAGTAAAATACATGAATCTATTCAGAAAATTAACTTTTGATCTTTACAATTTTACTTATTTCAATCTTTTGAACAGTCAATTTTCTTGCTATTTTTTACTCAATCCTTTTCACTGATATTTGCTATTTACGAAAGAAGAAAGTATAGGTAAAGAAAGTAAGAGAAATCGTACATACAGTATATTAAAGTATATAAATGATGTAAAAAACCGTTTTCCACCACGCGAATTTGTTCGCACGAGGCGAACGTGCTCGGTTAAAGATTTATGTGCGGCGGAAAATGCCTCTATCTTCCTGTCCAGGTTCTGTATGTATCTGTATATATGGGTTCAATTACACATACACAGTAGCAGTTGAAATAGACTTAAAATGTCATCGACTAACCTTATGAGCTTCGTCTACATCAGCCTTTTTAAACTTCTTCACATGGGAAACGTATGTTAAATAAGTTTGACGCTAAAAATGTCAACATAGATTGACTGACCATGAGACTTTCGACCACTATAAGACGTACGATACTGTGCACAAGGGCACCTCGTTTTGTTGCTTTTAAAACACAAACAATGTCTAAAGTCAAAATTGAACTAATTACAGGCAATGGAACTTTTACACGTCTTCGGGCAACACGTTAAGTGTGGTTTACTATATTTCCCCCACGTTTATATTCTACAATGTCCAGCTCATGAATGGTTAATCTTAATCTTCACAATAACACTACAGCAAACAGATTGAATCATTCTAGAAAAATTACAACTTTTGATGTAACTATGCAGTTTTCAGTTTGGAGAAAATCTAGTCGTCTTAATTAAAAAAAGAGCCACTCTCAAATTTCATGCTATGGTTAAATTTTGAGTTTGATATGGCTTGTTATATGAAGCAAAAAATGGGATGGCCTAAAACGTTTGCACAGTACTGTACATAATTTGTGCGTACCTTTTTCTTTGCAATTGATTTATCAAGATGAAGTTTACAATGTGCATAAAGCGGATCTGCCACATCCTGTAAAATATCAATAATTTATAACTCATAATTCACTTGCAAAATTTCTACTTCATCTCCACCAGATGAAAACAAGACTGTTTTGTGTTAAAAATACATGGATATTTTTAATTCCCCTATTACATTACTCTGGCTAGAGATAGATTACATGATGTAATCCTATGAACGGAACATTTTTTGCAGCATGCATTTATTCACGAGAAGTGGAAAGCCTGTTATTCATTGAGCAGAGTAGATAATCACACTGCATGTATGACAGCGAATTACAGCCAGTACAAAACTTGATGGTAACTGTACTAAACAATAGTTGAATTGATACATATTGAGATGTAAAAGCTATTAGTATGATTTCTTTGTCAAGTATGCAGCTATATTTGCAGTGTTTGAGACGATTGACTTGAATACCGATACGAGTCGACACATGCAAAAGACAAAATATAGGTGTATAAATATTGATGAAACGCTGTCAGGTAAGGGCAAAATGAATCGAGACATTCACTGACGCTGATCAAAACATTTTTTATTGACAAGCTTTCAACCACGCTACTGCGGTCTTGACGCGGTTGAATACCACAGTATTGTGCTCCGAAAGTTCTCAACAAAATATTTTCATCAGTAGTCTCGATTCAACAAGATATATTATAGGCTTAAATAGCAATCATAAAGTACTACCTCGTCGTTTTCGTCAGGTAATTCTGATAATAAACCTTTCTTTTGAGCACTAAATAACACAAACCTGCATCATGATTTTGAAAACACTGAATATGAAGAATACTTGATGAGGTGGAAATACAGTATGACATTCATATGCCCCAAAGCAACATACCAAGATGCATGAAAAAATGTTTTACACAATCCAGCATCACATCCAATGCATACACCAGTTCGACACAGATTGGTGTCTTCACACAAATCACACTCCTATTACACAAAGACAAAATTGTGGTCCAATCATTCAGTAACAAAGTTGTACCATTTAACGTGCATGTATGAACTCTCATTGGGCGGCAAAGTGTCTTTCAACAAGACGAGCAAAGTAAAAAACCCAAAAGAACAGTTCTCTTGCATTACTCAAATCTCCCTACTAATAAATATGCGTATCCCCCTAGCTATATACTGTTGACACCTCCCTCCCTCTGAGGAGTTGTGTATGAAACTAACCTTTGCACCCCACTTTGATGCTGGCATGTCAATTAACACAACCCCTTCAAGTCTTTCGGGAATATCAAATGTCACACCAGGAGTGTACAATGCACAAACAAGATGGACCCATCTACAAAAACACAAAAGTGTAGTTTTTCTAACATGATGAAAATAGGTAAAATATGAATGAAAACGCCATTACAAGGACAAATAACACGTACTGCCCACGCAGCGTTTCCTTAAAAATGCCATCCAGGTTTGGACAAAGCTCACACTCCTATACACGAAGAAATAAAAAGGACTATTTGCTCAATATGTGTAGCAATTATTTAAAAATTGATGGAGCTAGAAACTGTTGATATAAAAGAAAGGAAATGCTCAAAATACTGACCACAAATCTGAGTAAAATAATATTCTAATCCACTTTGTAGACTACAGTCGCAAACTTACAATGATTATGTTCTAGTACTTCAATAATACAAGGGCCTGTGATATAGAAAAGATGTTTATGTAATACCAATTTTTCAAGGCACGGATGGGTAAGTTTCCCATTACATTTTACGGGCACGAAACAATTACCTTGCAGTTCTCATGTGAAAAATCTACGCTTTAAAGTCGTGGGTTTAATCTAGTAGTTCGGTTTACTCCTACAGGGAAAGTTGACAGGGTGGGTCAGGTAATATGAACCCACAGTAATTGTCTCACGCTGTAGCGGTGACCCTGCCCTTGTGGCGAAACTAAAGAAATAAAAAGCCTCAAGACAACGCGTAAATATCATATCTCATGCGTATATCAATCATCTCTCATGGGGGTATATCATCTCTTCTATAAACTGTAGTGGTATTACACCTCTTGTCGTGGTTGTACTACTTCAGGATTTGACACTCGCGTAAACGTTTTTACACGTATCGAAATTGATTTAGATTTTTACGTGTGTGTTGGTACGCGTAAAAACGCGCAACTAGAAAGCAGTCCTTAGTCATAGTACAAGTACATGCAAATCATGATTGGTCGATGTTTCCACTAATAATAGTTAACTTTGATGACTTCTTTATACAACCAGCCCCAGATGCAGTAAGAGGAGTAATATGTACAAACAATGCCACATAGCATTCCATATCCTCAGCTACAAACTTACAGGAGTCACTCCACTTTTACATGCGTCACAAAACCAAGGTTCTGTTGATGACTCCGAGTCTGATGAATCATCTGAATTATCATCCTCTGTATCAATCCCATAACAACCTGACGGAGAAATAACAACAATTTAAAGATTCCATGTTATCACAAGTTTCTAGATTTGTAAGACTGTGCGCAATCTCTGAGGGAAAAGCTCCACTCCTCCAATGCCTGAATCTAAGAGTTTCGCTGCGTAATTTCTCAGGCAGAATTACGTAATGTACGATCCAAATTTCACTTACTTTCGTGGACAGAAATACCACAACTATCACATTCAACAATTTCATCATCTTGATCACTAAAACAAAAATTTCAATCTAAAATACAGCAAGTATTAAACAAATTACAGCAACTTAGTAATATACTGTATCTACAGTATTCACATCTTTTATTCATATCAGTTTAAATAGGCGTTTTGGTTATCTCAAATTACTAAATGTACTGTATTTCATTGTTCAGCGTGAACATAGTTACTTTAAACGAAAAAATAGTTTGTTTATGGTCGTGACGTATTTTATCACCAAATTTAAACACATCACTTCCAAATGAAACATTGAAAGCAACTTACTTGTTATCTTCCAGACAAATCCCACAAATAAGAACTTTTAGTGAGTCCTTGATCTTTGAGGCTCGATTTCCTGCCTTGTGGAATGAAATCCAAATTAATTTACTATAGTCGAATTATTAAGCCCCATACAGACGAGCAAGTTTTGCTTGACAAGTTTTCCTTAACAAGTTTTATTTGCTCGTGTGTACGCGAAAAAATTGACAATTTTTCCTTGACAAGGAGCCTGGTTTAAAAGCTAGTCCTACCAGCTTTTCGACAAGGAAACTTGCTCGTGTGTACGTGCAACAAGGAACACTTGAAAAGGGAATTTTTGTTTACGTTCTTAATTCGTGCGGCCTCGTAAAAGTTGTCAGGAAAAAAATATTTCGCGTACACAGGAACAAATAAATCCTGTCAAGGAAAACTTGTTCGTCGTACAGACGCGTAAGTGAACTCGTTAAGAAACTTGTCAAGGAAAACTTGCTCGTCTGTACAGGGCTTTAATCTCGAACTAACGTTACCAGTATAAATAGTACAGTTGCAATTCTACACGAATGGTATAGGTTCTTTCACTACATATTTTGTAAAAATACTCAGTGGTTCCCGCACTTTTTTCATATAATTTTCTTACAGCATGAGCATCATCAACACAGGTCAAGTTAGGTTGACATAGTAGCTATTGAGGCATACAGTATAACATCACAATTTCCATGATTACATAGTGAGCAGTAACACACGTATTTCTTGACGGGGTGCTCATGTAGCTATAAAGGGATTATATAAACACCGTGCTCTTGATTAGCAAAACTGAATTGCATACGCGACAGTGAAATACAGCAGGTTTAGAAATGAAATAATCTTTAGAGAAGCTTGTCAACGCTTAAAAATGTCATTCGTTCCCATATAATTATTTTGGTAGCCCATATTTTAAAAACATTGTAACATATGTCATTCCAAGTATCTCAATTTTAAGGTAAAACTCTAAATAATAATAAGCTACATAGTACTAGGCAAAAGAAAAAAAACAAAAGTAAAAAAATAATTCTAGCAAAAACTAACAATTCTAAAAACTACATTCACTATACGATAATAATCGTCTCACTTGAAGTCTACAGTGTACAGTATCTACAGCAGTCAAAATTTCTTACCATTTTTTCTGGTGCTTTAACATCACTACTTGGTTTCGTCTCTTTCAATTGTTTTATCATGTCTTCTACAGTAACTGGTTTATCTGAAGGTGAGTCGGAACTATCATCACTGTCACCTATCTCGTCCTCCTCTTCATCCTCATCATCATTGTCCTCTTTCGTTTGCTCTATTTGCATTTCTGATCCACGTGACTGTCTAGACGTAACTTTCTCTTCTTCATCACTCTCTGCTTCACTAAGACTACCTGGTAAATATGTGCAAGAAAAAGTGAAAATTTTGCAACAATTAAGACATTGTTACACACTGCAATTTTTCTACGCAATTCTATTTTTAAGAGATGATAATTATAGTGAAGAATGTTTGATATATGAAGAAGAGACCAACAAAATGGAAATAATTCCATGTTCTCAGTACGCGAAATTAAATCTCAATCCGAGCCTTTAATCTAATCAAATCTTAAAATCTTCAATCCATCAATGTTAAAACAAGACAAATAAAACGTTGGTTAGGGTTAGGGCGTAGATTAAGAATACATAGATGTGCAACTCGGGGTATTTCTTGTCTTACGTGGATGGTTTGGGTAAGTCATACGCACGCTCATTTCTGGTTAAGTACACATGCGAGATTTTATAGCTAGATAGGGAAATGACAAATAAATTTCAAGAAAACTTTCCGCTAGATTGCCTTGGTTATATAAAAAGAAGTTGCCCTGAATATTTCAAGCAAAAAAATGAAGCTGTTTTTGTTCTGGCTGCTTATAAAACGGCAGCAACTATTTTTCTGCAATACTTTTATAATTGGACAACTATGAAAACGATAATAAATTTATTAAAGAACGACGTTTCGAAGTCATCTTGACCTCATTTTCAAGTTAAAAATGAGGTCAACATGACTTCAAAACGTGTTTCTTTGATAAGTTTATTATCATTATCATACTCGTCTAAATCTACATGAAAAAGTTTATTGATAAAAATACTTTATATTGAACTTCGAAAAAATGTACTCGCCAGAAATGCGCGTGGATGACGTAACCCGTGAGACAGTGAATCATAGGCCCACCTGCTCATCTATGTATCCTTAATCTATCGTTGGGGTAAGGGCTTGGATTAAGATTTATATTCGCCATACTGAGAACAACAAATTATATAATCATGCATGTTCACCGTTACACATTTTCCACACAATCAGTACAGCAATGACCAGTGACATGTATGTTGGAAGAAGTGGAAGGCGCTGCGCTCAACAACTCATATTCATAGCCTGTAATTTCAGGTAAACTCAGGCTTCACAGAGGTGTCTGCAGAGATGACTTGGGCCAAGTTACATGTAACCATTTAAATGCGCTTTACATGCATTCAAAATTTTTAAAATTCACCTAGGAATGCTCCCACGTAAGTTTGGCTGATTTTAGGTAACATAATTCAAGGCATTTAAAGGCCACGTTTACGTGGCGACACGGGGATTAGGAACCGGCCGAAATTCGTCTATTTCCGTCTGTTTTCACGGAACCGTGAAATTCTGATCATGTTATTTTGGAGTGCTAACGCGATAGCGGATCAAATTATCAAAATATAAATCTATTACCAAACCTTCAGGGATGTTCAGGATTTAGAGCAAAGTCCTATTTTCAGTATGTATTTTGAGTCTTTCACTTACAACGCAGGGAGTTTTCTTCAAAAAAAATTTCCTCTTTGGACGCGATAGGAGAAACAGTTTATTTAGTATATGCTCACAAAAGTTGTACCACAAAAGAGGATTGCGTTATTCACCGTAATTTCTTTCAAAAAAATTAAGCAATGGCAACGCGAGATATTGAACTTGAAAACGATAAAAAGTACAAGTACAAGACTTCAAATGAGGTTATGTAATAACCAAGGTTAACAGCTAGGTAACCAGACCTCGATACGTCAACAGGGTCACGTGACCGAGAGAGGCAAGTAATATGAGGGTGGCTTAAGGCCTGGCATTAGTATCGGAACGTGGCGAACAAGAGTGTTAGAAAGCTTTCTTTTTTTTAAATTGTATTTTGATTATCTTTTTTCTCCTTTTCGTGTGTTCTCTTTAAATTTCCAACAATTACTTTAATTGGTGTGAAGGTGTTAGTCCTTTGAAGGGTGGTCAGCCTAAGATACCACTGGCATGGATCTTAACCTGAGTCCAAGTAACAGCAATCGCCCCAGGCAACCCCTCGGTCGCCTGGGCTAACACCTCACCATCCAAACGGGTAAGTATGGTGAACGAAGGTGTTATCTCGAATAATACGAGATCAGGTATTGAACATATTTAGAAAGAAAAGACAGGTCGAGAACACGGTAAGAATTTCAGAGCTCAATGATTTGTGCAATCGAATGTCAAACTTAACAAATGTTTTAAGTTTTTAGAGCAACGTTTAATTATGAACAGCTAGAGTGATGTATGTAAATGATTGTGCTCTTCAACTGTTGCCGTTCTTAGCAACAACCTTAACTCAAACATTCGCAAAACAGATTTAAGCACTTGCTTGGGTGCAAAAATGAAAGTCTATAGTCCTTACTGGCGAAATAAGCATAAGCAATATAACAAAGGATAACTTTTCCTCAGAGCGAAGTTTACGAAGAGAGAGCAGCAAGGATTCTCCTTTGATTTTGCTTTTGTTCTACCATGGCTCATACTCGTACTGTCTTTTGTTTTAGCTTGCTGATGTCGTTAGTGAGGACCACGCTAACTACCATAGAGTATAAGGCAGCATTCATTCTTGTGTTGTACGTTTGACGGTGTTAATTCTCGAGCTGGTGATCTTGTAGATCTTAAGTTCTCTATTACAGTTCATTGTGATACGGTAGTCAATGAATTCCCCACGGTGGAAAAATGTGATTTCAATCAACTTTCATTTGAATCGTTTTTGCTCAAGTTATCTTCAAATTTTATAAACAAAACGATTTTCAGGCTTAACTGGGAAAGAGTTAACACTGAGCTAAATTACCCGGTATTACACCTTATATTGTTTTGTAGAGTAAAGTGTCCAGAGTTCAAAGCAAAATACAAATAGTACAATGAGTTTAGTAATTCAAACCTTCATCTTCATCATCACTGCCCATTTGAAAATCTTCATCATCATCCTCACTTCCATCTTCATAACAAAGTGCTAATTCCAACAAGTCATTATTTTCAGCAGGTTTAATTCTTCTCTTGTTTGGACCTCGTTTTACTATAGCATAGTGAAAACAAGGATTGTGGCATAACAAATGAATTTAGATTCTGCATAATATGGAACATGGAAAGTAAAGAGATAATGGGGACCTTTTCATATTGTGTTGATAGATAAACATTTGGTACCCTATAGGATTTTTAAAGTATAAACAGGCAAACCAATGTTATTAGGTATGGTTGTAGCCAACTCACAACATGAGCTATGGACGTAGCATACCAAATTTTGTGAAATCTATATTATCCTAACCAAGCCTTCAGCATCGCCACACAATTCATGGGTACACCTTCTCATTCTGTAACAGGTTGCATGTCCTACAGCTGCCCAAAAGTTTTTGACATTGTACGGTCTATAATTATTAGTGGCATGCAGCCGGGGAATTGGTTGCTTAGTAGTACAATATTCTTCGCAAGCATGTATACATTAAAAATTTTTTCAACACAAATATTGAACTTTTTGTCTTCAAAAAAAAATAATGGGTGCACCATTGTCATTCTCAATAATGTTGTGTTAAATTGGCATTCTTATTGATGCTGGTCATTTTCAAGTAATTTTCTCACAGCACAATGGGCTAAAATTTTCAGCAGACATCTTATAAAGCTTTGAAATCTTTGTATTTCATGGGTTGTTAAAAGAGCAGTCCCCCTTTGCACACCTCTTCTGCCCATTGCAAACTTGGAAACCTACAACATGTATTTTGTTTACCCAGAGGGTGGCTAGTCATGGTGAGATGCATGGCAACTCTGCAATCTCAATGAAAACAAAACCAGTGGGACTCACAGAAAACCTGAAACAGCTTCACCTACTGTATCTATAAAATACCTAAGGCATGAAGAGGCCAAAATTGTGCAATATTATGCAAACATAAATGAATATAAATTTCTTAACACCTATCCAGAGTGAAAACTGAGATATTGGGCTTTTAATTTTGATGTCCTCTATATTATTTCTAAAGAATTTTGTAAATCTTGGAAGCACAATTTTTGAACTTTCCAGTCTGGCCAGCTACCATGTTATGCTCTACAACATGGCTTCACTGATATTGGTTTTCAACAATGATGCATAGTGAGAACCAAAAAATTTCCAGCAATTCCTGTACCCAATAGGCGCCCACACATGTGGGAAAAAAATTAGTGAAAATGACCAGCATGATGAGAAACAAAATTGAGCAATGTTGGCTACAAAACATTGTTTTATCTTGTTGGCTTCAGTAGTGCAATAGCTTGTGCGGTTGTGCCCAGAGTGGTATGTCTTCTTACTCTTCTATATATTTTCTATTAAATTTTGTAAATCTCAGGTGCACACTTGCAACCTTTCCAGTGTGGGTTTGTCAAACAAACCAGTCAGCCTGTCCTATATCATTGATTTCACATTCAGGCGAACTATAGTGAAGTGCGTACTATTAAACTACCTATATAACTAATATAAGTAGTTCGTTATTAACTTGAATTAGGTTATTTCAAACTAAAATTCAAGCAAACCTAAGCAACAAATTATTTTTGCAAACCATTATTATATAAAATAAGAGATACTTGTTTATTATTATCCTTAAGGTGAAAGTATGAAACGCTCTGTATACAAATTCACTTACAGATAGAATTCAACAAATTTGCACGTTCGTCCTCCATCTTGATTTCTGACAAACGCGCAACGTCATGTTAGGACAAACATAACGTTACTACAAGTCCAAAGAATAACCGAATTCGGTTATTCGGCGTCTATAACACCAATACGTCTATAACATATATGGCATATATGCTGTATAAATGACGTCATTGATCTATATTATAAATGACGTATATATACATTTCGTGCGCGTAACATAACGGTATAACCGAATTCAAATTCTTGACATTATTCCAGACTCGTCCCTGGTTTTAAAGAAAACAACCTCGTAAAGAATATATATACGCATGTTCTTTATGCAGGTTCGCGCCCAATCAATTGCATTGAAACCCGTCATTATTCTGGCCAGTCAATTGCATAAAAATAAAGGGACTTGTGCACTGCTTAATGGCCCTACAATCACTGCAGAAATTAGTTGGGACACTTGAGAAAATATCCACTACACAAATGTGTGCAAAATTAGCATTCTAAACTGATTTCGTGACGCCCCGCCCCCTTTTTCAATGTTGTTTCATACCTCGCTTAGTTTATCGTATTATATCGCACTCGATCGGTTTTATTTGGGACAAAACCAACATTGTAAAAGAGGGGGAGGGGGGATATGTAACATTTCAGGACAAGTGTCCCAACACTTTCTGCAAGGATTGTAGCTACTGTTTATTCGCTATACTGTGACAATTAGAGTCAGTCGGAAAAAATACATTTGCAACACAAGTGTGAAATGACGTAATCGAATGTCTAAAATCACAAATCATTAATTTCAATCACTAGACTATTACAAGATTCACACATTTAAAAATCTATTTACATGGTTGCTACAAAGAGTTATATGTACAATAACATTTGCAAGTAAAATACATGTCAAATATTCCATTTTATTAAATATTCAACTCCACATAAGTCTTTTTTCTTTCAAACTTTAAAACATCTTTTGTGTTTTGGCGCTTTCAAAGAGAAACAGCTTTTGAATTGCGTGTTCATAATATTCGCGTTTAAATGTCTGCAACCACAATCTAAGCTCAAATCTAGGTGTATACTTGGTCGAAAGATGGAATTTTTTAAACAAATTCCCATTCATTATATAAAGTGGGTTTCATTAAGAACTATCACGCAGCACATGGTGGCCAGGTCTCTGAATAAAAATATGTACTTTCGCTTAGTGGTTTGGGACTATTGTCATGTAGCAGGGCATTATCGCGTTGAATGAAAACAAAAAGAAAAATCCTTTGTCGAATTCAATCAACATGGGCTAAAAATTACCAAATGCTGTGGTCTCGAGTCAAATGGACATTGTGGTGTAATTCAATTTACAATCTCCGGCCAGTGTCATCTTTTCAGAAGATTACCATTGTGCTCAGTAACGATCAATGTAAAACCCAGAAATATTATTGTCGTTTCGACTCTCGTTACATAGCTCCAACAGTCTTTGAAAGAACAAATCATCAAGAATGTTAGGAATACAATGTCTGACAATGAGCTGCCCAAATCAAACATATTTACACGATAGTACAACAGCTCAGTTTAAAAATGCTTCGGTCTAATCTTCCATTGGAACCCCCTTGACGTCATGAAACGGGACAGCATCTCCATGTGGCGTTAAACGCACAAGCTTCGACTTCGGGTTTGTTGATTTTCTAAGAAAAAATGAAATATGAATTTCCAGCAAAGTTTTTTAAAAAATGAATGAATCTGCAGCTAAAAGACCTGGCAGAAAAGATTCGATACACACTGCCACCATGAAAATTTGCTACTTTCGTTTCTTTTTTCACGCAATTACTCTATGAACAATGAAAATTCGTAGTTTGTGATCGTTGCCACAACTTCTCTCTTCCACTTTAATAAATTGAAAATCCATTCAATTCTTGTTTACCTTCTAACATAGCAAGCTCAAACTGATTGATTAATACACGTTTCATTCCCACAATTTTCAAAGGAAAGTTCTCAAAGAAGTTTCTTGATGTGTATCAACACAGTTGTTCTACATACATGTAAAATGACCTAATTTACTTTATCGTTTCAAATACCTTCTATGGCTAATCATAATCCCCATTTATTTCTTGCCAACGTTTCTCAAAGAATTTCCTCAATCGTTTACCTGCCTGACCAACCTACACAGAACGCAACAAATATTATACTCCGCTCCCACCAAACAAAAAAAGAAGCGCAGGGAACAACAAAAGATCTTGTCTGCTTACTTCGGAGTCATCTTCATTGTAGTGATTACAGTTGTCAAACACGAGACGACTGTCTGCTGCAAAATCTTCTCGCGTTGTGTATCTGGAAATGATTGACATCAATTACTATGTTTTCTTACACTGTTTCGGACTACAGGAAATACGAAGTAAAACAAATTCCGAAAATGGACATCTTGTTATTTCGGAATTTGTTTTATTTTGTACTTCCTCGTGTTGTCTGCTTGTCGTGGTTTAAGACTACAGCGAGCTGAATGAAAAATGTAAACTTACTGAAAATCTCGTAGTTTGACTTTCATCGTGTGGAAATCCATTGGGGATAAAATGATTGTGTAATACTCAGGAAACTAGAAAATGATACATTGTAAATGTACGGTTCAATATTGAATGCTTTACATTTAAAGTGAAATGGCAACCAAAATTTTCATTGTTTCATCTGAAAGAGACTCTAAAAATAATATATAGAAGTCTATTACAAAATTTTTATATCTGTTTTACTTTGGGAGATATTGTCACCTGAATAATCGAACTGTCCGCCATCTTGGATTCATTTTTGACCTCATTAACAATGTTTTGGTGACGTCATAACAGGGATAAGCCATTCAAAGCTTCTCCTAAATACTTACCACCAATAAAATATTTGTGAAACCTTTTCAGTCCGTGCTGGAATCCGAAACACTTACCATGTGTGTGGTTAATGGCGAAAATTAATGATTGCGTCATACGAAAAAAAATTTGCGTGACCCCAGTTATGACGTATCATGCATATTTACAAATATCTAAGATGGCGGACAACTAAAGATTTCAGGTCAAAATATCTTACCAAATAAGGCAGATATAAAAATTCTGTAATAGACTTGTACATATTGTTTTGAAATCTCCTTCTAATAAGATAAAAAATTTTGTTGCCATTCCCTTTCATATTCGGTAACGTCATTCATGAGCAAAAATGATGAATGATGAATTTATATGTATTAATTCAGCGTTTTTCTATAAACAATATATAAATGTTCTGTAAACAATATTTGCAGATGAGAGTGAATAAGCATCTGAGAAGTTGTATCGTTTAGATAACTGCCTCAACTGACAATAATGCACGGCATGTCATCAAAGTAAAAGTGCATGCAGGACCATAGCTAAAAGGCATGTTCTGCACGACGAGTTTGAATTTGATTTGAAAAGAAACTTGTCGGGCAGAACATGAATATATGAATATACCCCCCCCCCCCCCCCCCAATTAACGTTCTAGCTACGGCACTGAGTGCATTTTTAGTATATTAGCGAGTGTCGTTTCAGGCTAAATGTTTTGGTTGATGAAATTTTCAAACGAAATTGTAGTACACAATTTTAAACCTAACTCCACAGGGGCAATGTTGTTTCTTCGACCTTTACCAAATTTCAAAGTAATACATCAAAATACACTCGTGTACGTTTGCTTACCTGCTTTGGATTGACAGGGACTAAGAATGGCCAGGCATCCTCATGTTTCTCCATTTCAGCGAGCAAACTTCGACATGGTGCCATATCTTTTGAACATTGTTTTCTGTTCATATGTTGTCGTGACTCGTCTGTCAGGCTGGCATTCGATCTGTCGTCCGTGTCTTCACCCTCCGCTTGGATCTGTTTCTTTCTTTTACGGCTTGTGGTCGACGCATGACTGCGCGATTTTGACTAAAATTTTATCAAATACAATATTAGTACATTTTAGAAACTTTTCTCAGCAAGAATCACCTTGGTAAAATTTAAAATTTGCTCCATGTAAGGTAATCCGTAATCCACATTTCTATTCGGAATCTAGTTGTTTGGAATCCGGATGGCGGAATTCCGAATCCAATCTTTTTTAAGAATCCAGGATCCAACAACTTTTTCGTCCTGGAATCTCTATAGATCTAAAATATGGAATCCAAGCACGGGAATCCGTAAGGTGGAATCCTTACCTTACATGTGTCGATGTACGTGTACATGAAACAAGACGGCTTGACTGTGCCGTCAGTTCATTGGTATATGGAAATACTGGTAAATGTATTTATACTTTTTAATTTTATCAGCTAACATTAGCTTACCTTGACCTTTTTACAGTTGGGACACGACCAGCAACGAGGAATCCTAAAGAAAATTATCATGACTCATGATCAGGTGAGAGACGCCATCAGCTTATTAGTGTTTTACTGAACCCTTACGTTGCAACAACTTACAATAGATCGCACTTACAACATATTCAAGACGAATGCTAGCCAGCATGAAAAAGAGGTCGCTGGCCTAAATGCTAGGGCATTCATTGTAAAAAGCTAATGATTGATTAATTGATTGATTGATTGATTGATTAACTTTATTTAAACAGAGTAAACACGTAACAGTAAGCGATGCTTTTAACAAACTTGTGGCCCTACTAAATTTACCAAATAATTATATGTTATAAAAATATGTAATCAAATCTAGATACATGTATCTAAAGCAATCAGCTTTTTACCAAAGAGTATTAAAGATTATGCAGTCATCTGATTTTTTCCCCCTTCCCAACATGCACACTATATAACACACACTGCTTTGATTACTTATGTAGATACATTTCATGTTCCACTTGGTGTTCGGATTTTCTACTGAATTTATACTTTAACTTTATACTTCAAAAATATGTTAACCAAATCGTTTATCATTTTTTCATGCTTTTAGCAATGACTTACTTGGCAAGTGGTGGATCAACACACTGCGGATGATAGTTTCTTGGACATTGAGTACAGCGTAGAAGTCGTTCTTGTGTTCCACGACACATGAAACAACAACTTTTCCCGGTCGCCTTTAACAATATAGAAACATAGTGAAAAGAAATTAAAGCACTTACCCATTGTCCGAGGTATTTTCTATTTAGCAAGAATAAGAACACACTCAACACCATACAAGTCAGTATATTGATTCGATATTTGCAAATATTATGTTAGTCCAACTCACCATAATAATACAATCTGTACAATACCAGTCACCCTGAGGAATAGTGTCGAGCTTTGGCTAAAAATTATAGAACATTATTTAGTTATTTTCAAGGAGATTGGTACAGTAGAGGTTGAGCAGTCTGTACAGTAGCTATGTCTCGGTGTTCTGGCGAGAAATTACGCTCACGATTTTCCTGTACACTTGATAAAGGAGACAGCAGGAGTTGAATTGAATCTTGACCAAAATCACGTTTTAGAGTTGCAGCTAACCTTACCTCTCCCTCATTCGTCCCTCCCCCTCGTCCCACACTCAGTATCATTCTACTATTACCTGACAACAATATGTGTGATAACCACGATCACATCCATCACAAAGCAATAGAAGTTCTTCATTGTCTCCTTTACGACACATCTGACAGAACTAAACAGTCACAAATTAAATATGTCATTTATTGGGATTTTAATAAGTAAACATGATGATGTTATCTACTTATCGGAACAGAAAAGTGCACGGAGAAATTTACGGGATTCTTATCGCACCTAATTTCATACGATGAACATTTATGCACGGCTAATGACCTACGGGACCTTATTTAGCCATCCACCCCTTTCTTATCTACATACACCTTCACGCATCATGTTTATCTCCCCCCCCCCCCCCCGCAACACAGTTCACTAAGTAATTTAACATTGTACGAAAGGAAAATACTTAAAGTACAAAAGCTTTTACAATGTTCTTTTTTTCCTTTGGTCACTATTCAGCTGCCTGTCGGCACAGAGAAAACAACTCCCGGGAGACCACAAATACCTATCACGAATTACAACTTACAACTTTCATAATGGATTTCTCCCACGCAATACAATCAGATAACAATGACAAACACATGTACAACTGAGCAGGGGTACGACATGATGAAACAGTTTCCCGCCACAACTTTAACGCTGGTGTGACCACCTCTTCCTTTTCACTACAAACATAAAATACAGAATGTGGTTAATTGCACAATTTCGTCAAGCTCTCCAGTTGATCTGAAAACACGGAAAAGTACTGGCACTAGTTATCAAATAGAAATCCATTTTTCCATCCAAATTATCATATCTCTGATGAAATATAATTTACTTTGTTTTTAAATTTCTGGTAGACTTATAATTTTCTTTGTTAAAGACAGTTACTAAAAGTTTCAACAAATTTCACAAAAGAAAACAAAAGATATAAGGGATTAACAACAGCAAAATGGATTTCTATTTGGTAGCTAGTTCCAGGCCTTTTACTCACGGTCAGATCAGCTAGCTTTTAAGATCAGCTAGCTGTTAAGATCAGCTAGCGCTTATATACTGCGATCACATCGGGACTTTCGTGTCGGTAGAATTTGTAAAATATATTCGAGAAAACAGATTGAGTATAGATCTGTTCAGCTTACATATAAATTAGCCACTTCAGATCACACGATTGTTGAACGGCTAATGAAAGTATTGATTCTTATAAAACAATAGCAATGGATAGTCCGGGCGAAAATCCTTCGCTTATTTTAAATCTTTAACCGTTTTTTGTAACCTCAGAGTATTTCGCTTGGCATAAAGCTTTTGTACATATTGTAATACTTTATTGCTCAGAAGATGTTGCAAGTATAGCAACGAAACGTTAGCTTCATTAAATATTTTTTAAAATTTGTTCTGTTTAGTTATGACGTTATGTTATGGCTCTATTTAAAGCTGTTGTCTGGTCTTTAATATTTCTGACTAAGCTAGGTATGGATTGATTTACATACAGGACGATGTGGTCTATTATTAATCTATAGTTAGTTTCCTCGAATATTTTTGGCAAATTCTTCAAGCTTGCCTACACAACATTTTTGCTGTGACCAGAAACTTGTCCAGCATAAGGACTATGGCTTTCAGCATGTACATGCAGCATGTGCCAATCAGCTCAGATATATTCTGTCGCTAATAAATATTCATTGACCGAGCACACTATTGCCTTCTTGGAACTAAATATTTTCAAAACTACAAATTTTCTAGCCGCTTCTATACAGTATTTAATATTTGTCCAATTTTCCACAGTGGTATCACTGAAATGTGAAACTGAAATATATTTCAATAATTACCATTGAGTGTTCTGAGCTTGAGCAGTGGTTTCAGCGTTCTGTTCTTCATTTTTACTGCTTGACCCATTTGTCAGATTTGCAGGAATTTGTAATTTGCTATAAAAGTAAATCAATGCTGTGACATGCTTTTGAACAATGTTTATTTGTCAAATGGTTCGCGAGTAACTCGAAAACCTGGTTATTTTTGTGTTAATTAATGAAAGATTATCTGGTCACACAAGTGGTTGGTATTTTTAAAATAAACTTACTCATTTCGTAAAGGGGACTTTAGGTATCTTCGCTCAATCCCGACTTCAAGAGACGCCAGTCTTGTAATAGCAATTGTCAGCGGTAATCCGCATAGGTTCTCAGGCTTGCTACCATCTGCAAAATATTTCAGACATTAAATGGACAAAACGACAAACGTGAAGCACATAAATCCGCATGCACGAAAGGGACGATGACATGCATAAATATATGAGAAAACAAATCATGAAAAGGTGTGTACACGTACAGTAAATAAAAATCATTTAGTGACCAAGGTCATGATAGTTTTACCTGATGTGTACACGTACAGTACATGAAAATCATGAAGTGACCAAGGTCATGATAGTTTTACCTGATTTAGCGCTGTATGATAAAGTCTGAGATGCCTTCGGTGGTAACCTCCAACCCTGAAATACGAGCAAAATACGACATCACACCTATTGACTAATGCAAATTAGTATAATTTCAGTCTGTAGTAAATAATTATTTTCAAGCATTTTGATTGGTTGCCTGACCAGTAAACACGAGGCGTTATTTACAAATGAAAGTGGTTTTGATGTTTTATACTTTCGCTAAAATTAACAAATGGAGAAAAATTGCATCTAATACCAAGTCAAAGAACATAAACGAACTTTGATGTTAAACTATCTCAAGGTAAAGATCGTCTGCAAATAACTTAAAAATTACAAATAAACTCCAAATGAGTTTTCCGAACCAGTACACTGTACTCCTAAAAGAAGTGCATTTTATACATGTTTTACTAAAGAAATTATACTAAAACAATTATTCGCCTCAGGCTCAGTGATTATAGTGAATAATATAATATTTATCATAAATGAAACAATAAATGGACGACATCAAGTCTTACTTTGACTTGTAAGCTTGCTGCAAATATCTTTTCTTCCAGTTCTTCAACTTCCATTAAAATATTTTTATTCGCAGCAAAAGCTTGATCAGGGAACCAAGTATCCACAACTTCAATTTCTGCTGCGGGTTCTTCACATTTCTTAGCCGCATCTTCTTCATCACTGGAGTTCACTTCAGTCGATACTAAATAACACAATCAATACTTAAAAACTGCTCACATATACGCAAACCAATATCTTATATTGTCTGCGTCAAACCGTGGCAAAAACGTTGAATGTTTAAATCAGTGAAGTGAAAATAATTTTGTTATTGTTAGCTAGGTTATTTTGAAATATGTTATTTTTACTCAGTGGTTTGAATTTTGTGGCAAAAGCATCAGATTGCCTACTTCCCTGCTCGCTTACTGTAATATAAGTATAGACTTATGACGTTCTTTCTACTTTTTTATCGATTGCCCCTTGGGACGAAATTAAGGGGCATTGTACAATTTTAGTCCTGCATGTCCACGCCAATTCGTTTGAACACGTTTTCGATACGTTTTTGCCTTCCAGCACTAATACACTCGAATATACGCTTGACGTATTCATCGAAAGGTATCGATTTGAAAGCGCCGTTGGAATGTTAAAAGTGAACAAAAAACGTGAAGTGTTAAAAACGCATACTTATCGTATTGGTGTGGAGAATCGAAAATGGCGTGCTTGAAAACATAAACATCGATACTTTTATGTATTACATCGATACATAACAGTAATAACACTTACATTGATACTCTTGCTTTTCAAACGAATGATGAGTGTAATCATTGAACTTCAAAATATTCTTCTGCAAACTTTTCTCACGAATACCTCTTTGATGTAAGGTCTTCGTGAGGTCTTTGAGAAGACGTTGATCAGTAACTCTCCACCAGCCACATTGCATCTCTACAAACAAATATTGTCTACCGTTTTAACGCAAAAACTACAACAAACAAAATTATCAGCTACCTAATTATATCATACCAAACAAGTTGGTTGCTTTGCTTTTGATATTAAAAACTACTTAATCACAGAGATTCTTTAAACACTATATTATACAATAATGCGTATATTAGGGCAGTGACAAATTTGTGTCACTGACACATAAAATTACGTGAAAATTAAACTATATGTACAACGTACAAGCGACTGATCTTGCACGGAAAATCGATATCCAATTGTTTTATTTTGTCTGGTTGCACAATAGGAGATTACTAATTATTACTCGAGATTACGCTGACAAGGTGTTATGCACTTTTTTAAACTCATTTTAACTTTTCCCCAGTTTTGACACGTTTAAAGTGTGAACAAATATATAAAGCCGAAGCCGGAGTTTTTAAGCCGTCACCAGCCGGAGCCGGAGCCGAAAAACCGGAGATTGCACAGCCCTAGCATATATCTTATGTACTAAATGTATCCGTGTTATATACCATAACGACATATCTTCATTATCCTGTTGCTTGTTTGTCGAGGATATTTCACCACATAGGCTGACAAAACTGTTATCATTGATCTGGTGGACTCCTCAGGTTTAAACTAGCATACCATTAGTCTTGAAATCGTCAAAAGGGCTGCCAAATTTATCGAGACGAGCTTACAAGACGACTTTTCAATATATAAGTAAGATCAATAATGTCAGCGAACGCCTTTCACTTCATTATGTTTAATCCTGACATCGGTTCAGAAATTTCTCTTTAGAAATATATCAAACATACTATTTATTGAACGCACAAACCTTTTGGTATAGTAGCAGGATCTTGACGTAATGATTCCATTACACTGCGACGTACTTCATCAAGTGTCAGCGGTCTTGGTAAAGATGGTAATTGATACACAGGTTGAGATGTCACCACCGTATCAGTTTGAATCGCGGTCCTTATCACTCCAGTTGAACTCTCACCCTCGCTGGTTTTCGGTTGTTTAGGAGGCCTACCTGGTCGTCTGGGAGCACTACCATCTAGTGGGGTACGTTGAGTATTGATAGTCGGCATCCAACAATTTGTTATGGTAGTTTTATCACAAGGTTCACGTGGTAAAAGACTAAACCACGGTCCTGATAGGTCTTCAGTTGCTATAGCTCCTCGGTTTTGTGTACTGTTCTGATGGTCACCTTCAACAGAATGATTTGATGCTTGTACCAAATGATTTCTGTTTTCCTCTGTTGGAGACTTGAGTCCACTAGAGGAACATTCATTGCTGGCTTTTCCTTGTGAGGAAACATGCTGCATCAATAACTTCATCGGAGAAGGATCAGCACGTGATCCAATTATTTGGTTTCCAAGAAAACCTCTGAAATGTCCTGACAACTCTCCTGAAGGTCCCTTCATCTCGTCCAAACATCGAGTCAATCCTGGACTAAATACGCCTTGTCCTCCCAGGTTCCTGTCGCAATGTCCTTCCCCCAATTTAGACATATCGAAATTTTCCAGTCCTGTTTCGCCATTTTCATTCCCCTCAATATATAAACTTCCTCCATAGGGCAGAACCCAGTACATGCGGCGAAATCTATCTTGACCCAAGTACAAGGCTCGTAAAGAGTGAGAAGAGGTGAACAGTTTGGAGCGAAATTGAGCTTGTTTCTGGAAAAAAACAAGTGATGTTTATTTTAAATTATTTTTCAAGAGTGCTGATATATTTGATGCCTGTTTACATGGAGGTAGTGTGACCCTAGCAGGAGAATTACCCTAGAAAGCGAGTTACCCTGCTACAGTATATTTTGTAGGGTTACCCTAGCGATAGGGTTACCCTATCAAATAGATAGGGTTACCCTAGCAGTAGAACTATCCTTTTGTTAACGCCATGTAAACGCGTCAGGTAATGTTATCCCATCAAGCGGTTCAAGTTATATTCGCCTTCAGTAAATGTCAAACAAACAAGGATGGTCACAACATTGAAACGCACCAATTAAATATGAGCACGACATATCATGGGGCCGAGCATCATACAGCTTGCCACAAAACTTCGTCTTTTAATGCAATATTTCGAAATGAACGGCTGTGCGACCACGTTAAGATAGGGTCACCCTACTAGACAACATAGACCTAGCACTCGGGTCACCCTATCTCATGTAAACGCTCGCTTTTTTTCTGATCCCTTTTTAACCCTCCTGCTCCGGTCACCCTACCTTCATGTACGCAGGGTCTAAAACATAGCCTTCCTGAACAAAGTGATCATACACACAAACTTTTACTCCCAAACCGATACTATATTACCTTCCTAAGGAAGGGCTTTCGCTGCATGGAAACGTCAAATTTCTACTTGTAGGTAGTTCAAGATGCTATGTTTTATGTGGCTTCGACTGCAGTGTCAAAACTAGTTAACGACGTTACTTTAGGACTATACATTTATATATACTAATCAGCTCGTTCTCACACTAAGAACTAATTTTCATGAGCATAAGGTTGGATTAGTTTTGCTATAATAAAAACACTGGCAATTTCAGAAAGAAATCAATAACTAAAACCAGCCAGGGAGTTTAGCATTAAGGCAGCATGTCTACCCTTTGGTCTACGTAAATCATGTACAGTTGACGATCGTCATGACTGAAGACTACTGGAAGACATGTAATGGTGCTTACCCTTGATAAATAATGTATTTTGTCTGTTTGTTATTTTGGTATGAGCCTACCTTTTCCAGCCTCATGATTTGCTTTTCAAACTCTTCTAAAGTTTCAGGCTCAGCCTTTTCCTAGAATATACACACAATTCCAATTTATTAATAAAAAACGTACAGAATATGTTACATGTACAAAACTCATTTTAAATGAGGTACATGTGAAAATATTTATGAACTTTAACGAGTTACCAGTATACTTACTTCATCCTCAGATTCATCATCAGTATCATCCTCATCATCTCCACCTTCTTCCTCTCCAGCTTCATCATCATCTTCATCATCATCTTCCTCTATTTCTTCTTCATCCTCGTCATCTTCATCATCGTCTTCATCACTGCCGTCACTTCCTTCATCTTCGATCACTTTTCTTTTCCGCTCTTTTTCATTTGGCGTTGTCGTCGTTGTAGTTGTCGCTATTGTTGTACTCACTTTCTTTCCTGGACTTTTCTTGTCTTCTGATGCCATTGCTTTAGTTGGAATCTTGCTTTCTGGGAACTTCTGTTGCTGCAGAGCTTTTAATCTAAATAGGTTTAAATATATATTTTAGCTGTATTCCTATATTGACGTCTTTCTAAAACTTAAGTTAGGGATTATGTTAGAATTTCAACTCTTTCAAAAGCATTACAAGAATTCCATTTCCAAGCATACAAGGATATTACTTCATTTGTTTTCTTAATTTATTAAAATAAAGGATCTACCAATGGTTTATTGTATGTACTCACTTTCTAAGGTTTCCTTCAGCAATCCATTTATTGTGTCTCAGTGAAGACATGTGATCAATCTTATGTTCAATCTCTCTGCATATTGTTCTTCCACATAACAGCTCATTACAAATAAACGCCAACGATCCAGCTTTCTGAGAAGGACTGAGCGCTGTAAAAGGCTTATCCGTTAAAGAATCCGATATCTACAACAAAAATGGACACCACAGTCAAACACAAGTTAAGATAGAGGACAACAGACTATATACAGCAGGAGAGAACAAACGAATAATCGGAAACCGCTCTTTGTTCGAGGAATGACATTTGACATGAATCCTAAGCGGCAGGCTCTGCCACAAGAATCCTGCGGGAAACTCCATAATTAAAATTACTAAAATCTTAGAAAATGCAAAGTAATTATTCGGTCTAGGATACAGTCGACAAAAAGAAACATGACGTCACATTAGAATGTAGTATAGAAGTGACGCGCAAGATGCACATAGTACCTCGTTTGGTTCAGCATTTCGGGCAAGAATAAACAATCTTAAAATTTCTGATATGTTATGTTCATTCACTTCAACTTGATCAAGTTTGACACCAAGTGCTGTTTCCGCCTATAACATAAGATTTCAAAAAATTAACCAGACTGTTTAATGTGAAGAGATGCACTGCAGTATGATACTGAACAGGATCGTAATATTATCTCCTTGGTATATAAAGTGCCCTTGATTTGTGAGCTGGACAGCTCTTTTGCTACATATTAAAATACATTCCCAGGGATGTAGTGAAGAAACTGCAGTTTGAGATGTTTAGTTCTGTCGTGTAATGATAGATCGTGACAACGTAGACCAGATGTCTCATAACGATCACAGTCTTGTATGGTACGGAATTTCTCAGTATACATCAAGCATTTCCATCAAGATATACTGTACCCTCCGTCTGCATAGAATGCTGAATGTTTGGGGAGAACTTCGATGATTAGTGTACATGGGTAAACATGCATGATATACACATGAAAGTGCACGAAGTAGATCAACATTTTATTAGTAATTCCAGCAATTTGCTTTCACTTACAAACTGTCCTTCAACGCCCGGATCATCGAGAGCGGCCAACAAGATCGTTTGACATAATGGCGTGATGACATCCTCATCACTTTCATTCAGTAGCGATGCTTGTATATCTGCCATACTTGGTACTTCATTCTCAAAATCTAGATAACATAACGTCTACATATTAAATGAAGTGCCTCACGAACCCTTGCGTCAAGATAGCCTTTTGTTCCTACCTATTCAGTACAATTATTCAGTTCAGTACTTGGACAAATTTTGTACCACGTCTCAGCAACGTAGCGGGTCGCTATTATTTTGCCGTTGCAACACAGTATTCGCAACTTTACCGTTCATTAAAATTCAGTTTATTGTCAGTGTTGCCTCACCCAGGGGCAACCACTTTTTCACAATTCTGCATGTCCTGCTCTCATAAACTTACCAATATCCAGCGCCGGCCCAAAGTTGTGGAGGAATTCCTGGACCATACAAAGATCAGCAAAAGCACTTCCGGAAATCTTAAGATCTTTTACTCTTGTCAACTCTGGTAAAGGCTGCAAATTAAACACCCCAGACTGGTTACATTTACATACGCACAGTACATGATTTCATTCGTCTCCAGACATTATGATCTATTTATTGCTCCGTTCCGAAAATTGTCATACAGTTTGTAATCGTAATGTTTCAGATTACCAAGCATGCTACATGCAGCATAACCTGTTCACAGACCTAACTCTAAAAGAGTAAGTCTGTTAAGACTTGAAGGATTACTTGTCCATGCCGAGAGAAGAATGCTAGCTATATTCTAGGTTTACATTGCAAATGTTTGCTTCTAGTGCAATTTATCGTAGAGATATTTTGCAGGAAAAAATGGAAATTGAAAATTTACTTGATGTATTATATTATACTATATTGCATAATTTAGTTCTTGAAAACTTGAGATTTAATTTATGCATGGACAAGAAATCTTTCAAGTATTCACAGACCTTAATCATTCTGATTTAGGTCTGTGCACAGGCTACATGCTACACTGATGTTGTTGTTTTCAAATGAAGTAATAATGTCTAATTAAAAACTTTACTTGCAGCAACATGCATTTCGGAGGAATAACTTTAACAAACGATTGTGGATGTAGAGCAAGTTTACAACTTAACCTCAGTAATATAGATTTTTTTGTTGCTGAAATCTAATGTGCTCCTGAAATACAAAGTCTACCCGTACGAGAATCATACCTTGGCATCCCTCAACACCATATCTTCAACCGGTTTTTTAAGTTCTCGAGACAAAATCATTTCCCTACGTTTTTGTTCCTAATGCAAGAAAGAACATGATCTATTAGCGGACACTCCAGTATTAATTATACCAAAACAGTAAGATATACTAACTATTTTGCGTTCTTTCACCAGTTTCTTTGCCCTTCTTTTCTCTTCCTTAAGACGTTCCTTTTCCTGCAATTTCATGAAATTCGTTGTAATATTTTTAATAAACCTTCTTTTAGGCTTTTCCGGCAATATTAATACTGAATAGGATAGCTACTCCTATAGTATTCTCGCACGAAAATATACACTCTCATAAAATCAACGACAAATTGTCTTAACCATGCAGTCACCAATTACATAAATAATCATTATCGTTTGGACAGTAATGAAAACTATATACACAGGGTGTATAAAAAAAAAGTAGACAATTTTGAAACGGCTCTCAACCTCGCGAAGCAACTTGAAATATGAAGTTTTTTCACTAATATACATTGCTTGGGTACTTACGGTGTAGAATAAATGAAAATATTCTGAAATTTAAATCTTTGAAACCCAAGGGTGTGCGTATTTTGAAACACATTAAAAATGCCTTGCGCACGAAATTTAAAGGCTTAAAAGTAATTTTGAGTTGGTAGGTAGAAAATATGTTAGGTGTTTTATTGCTGTTCAAAATTTCAAGAAATTTGATTGAGTTTAAGCCATTCAAAACGTCGTGCGAACGTATATTTTTCTGAATAAGAATCGTTTTTCTGAAGAAATGTTCCAATTTTAATTAAATGTCCCTAGGGAGTTCTATGCAAATTAAGTAAATGCATAAATTAAACATGCACAAAGCTAATTTTGCTAAAAATATGGAAGTTCGCGCAACGTTTTGAAGGGCTTAGACTCGAGCAAATTTTCTGAAATTTTGTACAGCAATACAACACCCGACAAATTGTCCATCTACCTAGTCAAAATTACTTTTAAGCATTTAAGTTTTGTGCGCAAGGCATATTTAAATGGCCGTAAAAGACAGAACCCTCCCCCCCCGGGTATTGACGTTTAAAATTTCTTATTTTTTTCTTAATTTCTTAATTACAGAGAGCGAGTTCAGATTTGTCTACTTTTTTTATATACCCTGTATATCTGAATTCACTATAAAATGTATTTCCAAATTCGTATAAAACCAGTTATATGAAAGCGTTCACTCACGAGGCTATAAAAAAACCCCGACGTCACTTCCATAAGCTAACTGCATGGAATAATGTATATTCATATTACCTGAGCTTTAAGGAGACAAGCTTGTTGTCTTTTTAGTTCTCTTTCCTATGGCAAACGAGATTAAAAGATTGTTCAAAACTCCAAATTAATTACTAATTAGGAGCAATGAGTTACATAATATACACATGAATAAACAACAGAAAGCAGCACTGCTTCAAGAGACGCAAAGCAAACATTTGTGCGTCAAAACAACAATTTCCATGCCTTAGCCTTCCTCATGGCTTCATGGTATTTTGCATTAGCTACATCTTCTTTCTTCTTTTTTCGCGCCTAAAAAGTCACGATACCTTATTTGAACTAACTGAATTGTTTTGATGTACGTAAATACTCGCCCAAACACCATGATCATGCGAAAACAATATGTCTTCCCCTCCCCTAGCTGGGGTAGGAGGGGAGCTGAATATTGGTGGCTGATGGATGAATATTGTAGTAGGCGCACCCTTCGGTTAGCAAATTGCGTTGAGAGACGGTCAGGTACGCTCTACGCATTTTTTGCCAGGCATTTTAAAGTTTATAACACGAGACTGGCGTCCAGGAATTTCAATCAAATTAGCCTTTTTATTTATTTATCTTCATTTAAAAAAGATCTTAAAGTGTATCCACTACATATGTAAGTGGGGGCCTTTGGACAAGACAAACCAATTTTGAAAAAAATAGAAAATCGCTCAAAATGACACGTTAACCTATCAGGTCCAGTGGACGTGATTGTCTTCTTTACAGCTGTTATTTTAATTGCATGTCGGTAAAATATTTTGTACCTCGATCAACTGCTGAGCCTTCACTTCTTTCTCTAATTTTTGTTTTTCAATTTTTTGTAACTTTTGCTGAAATGACAAAGCCGTAAGATGAGAAGCACTAATGAGTACAAGAAATTCAAGAGTACTACATCTGAACTATGAAAGATAGTTTCAGAATGTTACCAATTGTTTTAATTGCCGTACTTCCTCTTTGGATTTCTTCTTCTGTTCAGCCAGCAAACGTGCTAAAATAATTAACAGCATGTTTTATTCTTGGGTTTCACGTGACGTCATAAATTTCACTGGAGGTCAACTCCAAATCGATACACAGTCATTCGAGGGAAAACATTTTTCACTGTACGTGTTGATCTTTTGTTTGGCAGCAAATATGTGCAATTTCGTGAGATTAGTTCACTCCTGTACAATATAATCATCAATACATTTTGGGTTGACCCCCACTCAGATTTACTGCAAAATGCCCTAGTGAAACCCAAGAATAGTAATACATTAATTAATATAACACAATATAGGTAAATTTATGTTTAAAAATATCGAATTGAAAGGAAAGAGAGTGGCGGGGCCTTAAGAAGTCGAAGACTTGCATTCAGAGGCCATCTCATTGTAATCCAAAAAATAATTGTTTTTAAATCTTTAGCTCGTCGCTGTGACTTAGAGGTTTATAATTGTGATTTTAGAATTCTCAGTAAAAAAGTAACGCCGGTACTTCTGCATGTAACAAGTCGTAAACAACATTTACAAACATGGCACAAACACGCAAAATTCCTTATTTACTACATTCTATGCAGGTATATGTATGATCCCAGGAATGTGCTCTTGCCATTTATCAACGTGACTTTACGAGGCAACACAATGTGAAATAGTTTGAGAACAAATCTCTCGTCAAAGACAGCTAGCTCTATCGTTATTGATGGTTTTCACAAACAAACGAGAAAATCGCTCTTGAGCACCTGCAAATTTGATGGTACTGTTACACAGAATGGGATCGAAGAAAACCTTTCAATCTTGTTTATTCTAAATCAAAATAATAACTATAGCGATATCGATTGTCTCCCATACTTCCATACGCGACTTTCTTACCTCTTTCTTTCTTAGCACGTTTCGCCGCCTGAAGCATTTCTTGTTTCTCAAGTTTTTGTTGGAGTCTCTCTTGAGCTGGTGCAACAAGAAGTTTTAACACACATGTTTTAATAATGTCTTTTTGACAAAGAACAACTATTTCTGGGTACTCTCTTGTCTACAGTGACTTCAGATTTGCAGAAAACTGCAAGTGCAAAACTCGTTAACATCATCTTGGTTTCATATCAGAAAAGTTGCAACGCATAATGTGTTATTATTTTGTGACACTTCATACTTGCTCTTGAGTCATTTCTACAAGACTAACGTGTCTTAATCTAGAGGGAGAATCATAAACATGGCCGGGTACAGCTGAGAAATTCATCATCAACCATAGGCCCTCCATAGGTCCTCCAGTAAGAGTAATTTCCGTGTATTTAGGGGTTTAATAAGCTGTAAATCATATACGCATCAAAATCCATGATCACATCTATAGGAATTTATGTAATAATCAGAGTTTATTCTGGTTTTTCATTAGTCAAGAACCGTGATCTATTAGACGACAAACGCACGCTGACGCCATTTCCGCGACAAGCCAATCACAGCCATTTGAAAATTATCAACAGCCAATGGGATGCTTTGTTTTGTAAAAATTATAATCACACATCAAATGACGTGCTAAAGTCTTTTTATCGCATCTCAAAGCTTGTTTTGGCACAAATTTCACACCTTTTTATTATATAAAACAAATAGATAATATTTCGCAGTTGTCTTTTCAGTTATAGATACGCGGTAGACGTCATTAAGTGGTAATAACATCAGTGACCACTCGCCTAGGCGGCTCGTGGGCCACTTTTTTGCTCTTACCACACTATGACGTCATACCGTGTATCTATAAATGAACAGACAACGGCAAAATGTTATCTATTTGTTCATTTGAAATGCGTGTAATATTAATTCCAACAAAAGCACATTTACATTTGCAAATCATTTTTATTCTGCGCTGTGCTCCGTGTGATGTGAATATTATTTAAAAACGTTTCAACTCATTCGTAATCCATTCATTTTTTCTTACCTTTTCTTATTTTGGCTTGTTTCGCAGCTTCAATCGCAGCTTGTCGCTCAAATCGACGATGCAATTTTGCTTCAGCAACTTTCTTAGCATTTTCTATCGAACAAGAGTATCAGCAATATTAAACGTGAAATTGGAGTAAAAATAGTGAAATCGAGGACTACCAAATGATTTTTGCGTCAATGACATTGTGACCAATGCACGCGGGCGCATACTGGAAGCATCGCTGGAACCTCCGTCCAATGAAACAGAGTGTAAAGATTTTTTCAACACATTTGATGCAAACACTTGCATGCAAAAATTAGACTACCTTGCTGTTCCTTTTTTTTCTCTTTCCGTTTATTTAACTTTAGTTGCTTTTCTTCTTGTTTTTGTTTTTCTATCCTTTTTCGTTCATGTATCTCTTCTTCAGTGAGAACACGAACCTCATTTCCCTTAACAAATACACGTTTCTCTTTACATTTTTTCAACATAACCAAGATTTGTTATAGCAGTACAAACTTCTTTACCTCGGACAGCGTGAGATAAGGCTAAAAGGCCCTTTCTCTAGAAATTAACATGGACCTATAGATTGCAATTGACTTTAAGTTCATGCATAACATCTGGCAGACAATATAGAAAATACGAATCAATCTTTCGAGTTTTCTACATTTTATATGCAAATTCTTGCTTTGTTCAGTACAGTACAATGAGTCTATTTCGTTGTTAAACATCGAAGTTCTTCAGTTTATAGTTTATGTTGTTTTCATTATTCAGCATATTCCCTTTTTACAATTTACAATACAATCTCATAATTAATTGATATGCCAACCGAGTGAACACACAGGCTACAGAGCATTAAAGGTTATTAGCAATAAAATTTTTATTGTTTAATGCAAAAGAGCATAAAAAATAAGCTGATAGGCCGTTTAGTGTAATAGAATATATATGTTTTATTTATAATGTACAAAATAAAAATTGATGATTCTGCATAATTTATGACGTCACTAGTTGGGCAAGTATGTTTAATGAATACATAACTGAGCATAGTTCAGTTATTATTCACTCGAACCCAATAAATTTTGCACACAGACACAACATGAGAAGACACAACAAAAAACATTTCTAATTTTGTTCCCAAGGTAAAACTGTCATCCCCAGGCCCCTGATACGTTATATGGTCAGTTTTTTGAACAATGATCTTCCCATTGAACTTTAGGCATACATAGATATAGCAGACACACTCCTGATATCATGTTATTAACATGTTTCAGGATCATGTGCGGGGCCTGGGGACGATAGTGTTACTTTGGCAACAACGTTAGAAATGCTTTTCAATGTGTCTTCCAAGGTAGTTTCTGTATGCAAAACTTTAACAAAATTGAGTTAATAATAACTCTAGTCGAGTTAATAATACATTATGTATTCATTAAACATACTTGCCACACTGGTGACATCACAACTTTTGCTGAATCAGCAATTTATACTTTTGCAAATAACCTCACAACTATAAAAGAGATGGTCTATTATGGTAAACAGTCAATGAAACAATAAAAATTTTTATTGTTAATGTCTTTAAACTTTAGAATGATAATACTACCTGAGTACATTCCAAAAATTCACCAAGATGAAGTTTCATACTGAAGCTGAAATGTGTCAAGTCCAGGTCCGTTATTCCATGCTTCTCAATATACTACAGTGAAAAAATAATGCATTTAACAATAATAAAAGCAGACCAATCTCACTTGTGTAACGCATACAGTATGGAAGACTTGCATTATCAAACTATCTTAAAAATAACTCTGTAAACTGTCATGTTCATATGTTGACTAAATCATTCAGTTGATCAATGATCTCATCAATTTAAGTCATAGACAGTTTTCTAAAAAGCAGATATGAAAATGATAGGTCAAGTTTATATACCAGCTTAAAGAGGAGATCAAGTCTGTGGTTGGAAGTGGATTTTGTTTGCATTTCAAACAAAACATATTTATAAAATATGATAGATTTACAAGTTAATATCTAGGATTGCTAACAACTAGCATCAACTTATCTACAAGTTTATAAGTTAATATCTATTTCAAGCTCACAAATTCCCATTTTGAAGAGTATACATATGAGTTTAAATCCAGCAGATCTAAATCCCTCACAGAGCACCTGCTCAGAACATACTTGAATTCCTCTGGCATCTGTCATGGATTATTAATCACTTTCTGATCAGAACTAAAATGCAGCATATTTGTAGTATTGTGCATTCTCACTATGCCAGAATTTCTTGTAAGACTTACCTTCTTCACATCTGGATATGTTCTTATTTTCTTGCCACATGGAGCAAAATAATAGACATCACCTCGTAAACCACCACTGCCAGCAGCTGGTCGCAATTTTGTTTGACGTCTCCACCTGTACACACAGAAAGAAACATCTTTGATAAAATTCCTTAAGGGTTGGTTGTTTGAAGGTCAAATACAGCTATTTACTACATAGTGATTTTTAAAGATTGCAAAAATGCTGAAAAGGCTATAATAAAATATAGGTATGATAGCTGATAAAATGAACAATCAACATAAAAATGTTAATGTTTAATCTGGGTCAGACCTGCCTACAGGTTGTTTTAGAAAGCTTGAATTAATTGCTATGCAATGAATAGTGCCACTGCCATCCAGTCAATATTGCTATTGGCATGGTGAGAGCCCATAATTTTGGGCATGCAGTCTCATTTTTGTGATTAAGATCATTATATTGTATCTTCCTGGAAATACAATTTTTATTGGCACCATATGACAATTGCTTTGTGTTTAATTACTAAAAAATCTAATTGTCTTAGAGCTTTTAGGTAAATGCTATGACACCTAAATTCTTTGCTCAGGGCTCTTCTATGTACAGTACAGTAAACTGTTAAGTTACTTTGCATTCACATGATTTAATAACTGCTTATTATATGTCCAAGCACTACATACAAGTACATAGTCTAAGCTTTTACCATGATTATACAAAACTACAAATAATTTAAACCTTTTATGATTACTTTAAGCCATATAGGCCTTCAGCACTTGGATTATCTATTGTTGCCTGGAGGCATCTAGATGCAACTGGCAGCATTAATTATGACATAGAAATTTATATACAATATCTTGAATAGCTATATGGCAGTTTAGTTTAAGGATTAGTTACACACACAGTTCTTACCCTTTCTCTAAAGGAATCTTCATCAATTCTTCATTAATAACAACTACTCTCCTTTTTCGTGGTGGACCTATTTGCAGAAAGGAATTAATATTATTCCACTAGTTGCAAATTCATACTACATATAGCTGGGCATAAACACATGGGACTTATTGAATATACTGTACTCAAAGGATAAAAAGAGAACATTGACTTTCCTACACAGGCCTTTGCTTGAAACCATATCTCTAAGGTGATAAAACTAAAATACCTATGTGCCTGTGTGTTTTTGAGTATACTGCCAACACTATCATCACTAGATTGAGATTTTCCACCTGGAGACCAGATAACAAACCCACCAAGGTGAGAGATAAATAAGATTATGTTCCTGACTACAATTGTTTAATGCTGAAATAATGCTCGCAATAAAATAGAGGTTTGGAAGTAATCATATTTTTTGACTGCAGTTGGCTTAGATGGAATGTAAAAAGATCTGGCTGGCAAAATGGACCATACAGGTATATTTTTCTTAGACAGTAATCTTATAATCTAACATGTTTAAAACATAAGAGTTGCTGTTTAGATTTTTTCCTTAGAAAATTTGAAAGGCTTAAGACCAATCAGTCTGGTGTATCCTACTAAAGTTTGACCCACCAGATTCAACAGCAGATTTTCTTTTCCCAGGAGATGTTTGGTCTTGAGAATAATCACTATCTTGATTTCCATCATTACTTTCAGCATCTCCATCTTGTTCATCATCCTCATCATCATCATCGCTCTCATCACTTCCATCACTAGCAGTTTCCATTTCACTTTCACTGCTTTCTTCAGCTTTCTACAATCAAGCAAGTACAGTATATACAATATATTGTGCAGGTTTCACTGAATTGCATGATTGATCAATCTTTATGCCATATCCTAATTATTTGTATTTTTTCAATCTGAGTGACATTTCAAACATATTTTAGCTAGAAGAGTTAACACTTAAGTATTTTCTGGGCCAGAGGAAGACATTATGTTCTGAAATCTTGAAACAGTAAACTTACACAAGGCAAGCCCAAGGGATATTTTAACAGTCAAGGGATCACGAAACATATTAATTTTCATACAAGTGTCAACAAGAAGGAAAAGAAATAGAGAACAAAACTGAAAATACACTCTGTACTGATTTTAAACAAAAATTACATGCCTTGTGTGATCAGACGCATGCTGTAGTATATTCAGTAACAATAATAATAATCTTTTTACAATCATAAATTAAAATTTATACTGAACAAAACTTGGTAAGCTGACATGTATGCTAAAAGTAACATAGGAACACGACTCTTCTACCCCCTCCCTTATTGGAAGTGCCACAAAATTATTAATGAAAAGGAAGAAAGCAGCAAGGATCAAGAAGCACTTGCCATTAGGGAGTTACAACTGTTTGTACAAAAGCCATGGCATGGCCACCATTATTGCTTAGCTCTAATTTGTCATAAATTCAACATGTTTTGACAAAAATGCTGGTTACCGATAGTTTACCTTCAACTACTTTACATCAACCACCATTGAAATACCATCACCTAAATATTTTATTCTATGCTGCCTCTCGGCAATACAGTCTTCTTATCCAAATCTTAATGAAACATACTTATTGATTCACTATATTGCCAGGAATGTAAAACAGCTAAACTCATAATAACTTTACTTAGGCAATAAATTATGTTTTTACCATGTACAAACTTAAGAAAAATAAAACATAATATCAACATGCTACAGTACGAAATATTATTATAAAAAAATACCTGCTGACTAACTTGCTGTTGCTGTTTTAATTGTTGCGACTGTGCTTGCTTCTGTAGCTGTTGAATATGAGTTGGCACAGGTTGTTTCTCTACTTCATCATCTTCATCATCATCGTCATCATTTCCATCTTCACTAATACCATCATCTTCACTGTCACTATCACTCCCAGATTCACCATCTTCATCATCACCATCACTGGTACCATCATCGCTACTACTGTCACCAGCAGGCCTTGGAACTGCTGTAGCTCGAAAACGTTCAAGCAAAGGAGGCTTGCCACCAATTGGTCTAGCTGGAAGTGTCTTTAGACTTGGTAACTCGCTTGATGCCTTGATAGGCTTGATTGTTGGTGCAGGAACAGACTTAATCAATGCTGGTGGTGAAAATATTGGTGTTGTGCTGCTTGTAGTACTTTCCAAAGTATTTATCACTGTATCACGTTTATATTCATGATTTACCGGCAAGTCTCGTTTGTATTCTTCACTATTCACTGGTAAATCTTGCTTGAGTGGACTGATAGCCCTATCACGTTTGCTTGACTGCAACTGCTGGCCAGTTCTCTCTGGTTGTGACCGTCCAATGTTTCCAGTTGACATTGTTGTATCCACACGAGAATACTTTGGCTTTTCAAATACTCTACTGTGGTTCTCACTTTGGTTTTGCCGACCATCACTTATTACTTGTGGTATGTTCTGCCTAGGCTCACTGGTCATTACTGGTATGTTTTGCCGAGACTCGTTAGACAATGGTGGTAGACTTTGTTGTGGTTCTTTAGACATCATAGGTGGCGTATTAAGTCTTGTTTCAGTACTAACTACTGGTACATCAAGTCTGGAATCACCAATAATTGAAGTTATTCCATGCCGAGTATCAGTAGAACTTGAAATTACACTATGGCGCGAGTCATCAGACAATGATGCATCATTTAGTTGAGTTTCACTAGTGATTGATGGTATATCAAGTTTAGGCTCACTTGATAGTGGTGGAATGTTAAAACTGGACTCATTTGAGATAGGTGGTATTTTTAAATGAGGTTCAGTTGACATTACTGGCAATTTCAGACGAGACTCATGTTGCATTCCAAGCAAATTGAGTCTTGAAGTATTTTGCATACCAGGAACAGTGTGACGAGATTCATTTGAGATCACAGGTACATTAAGACATGACTCACTTGGTGGAATAACAGGCACCTTCAATCGAGACTCATTAGCAATTGTCGGTGGCACAGAATTGTGATTTTCCAAAAATTTGCTTTGTTTTACACTTTTAACTGAACTGTTATCAGAAAAGTTTGGTCTATTATTTGTTAAACCCATGGAGTTCCTTTCTTTTTCCACTGACTCCTGCATTTGTTTCTGCTGTCTGTCAGCAACCTTTTGCTGATGAATATCCTGCCATGGTGAAAACCCATTTCCACTGACATCTAACATTACACTATGACTTCCCAGTCGGTCTTCCCAACTCAGCGGTCTGTCCTTACCTAGTGTTGGCATGGTGTGTAAACTGTGTGCAGGCTCTGGGAAGAAACGTTGAGAAGATGCGTAATAACTACTTGGTGATGATCCATTTAAGAAGTCAAAGTTTCTGTACGCTTGCGCAGGATTATGGTAGGGCAAGTTTTCATGTGGTCTCATATGATCTTGTTCATGAGGTAACCACAGCAAAGGATTACCAAAGATATCTGTATTGTTCATGTTTTGGGGATGAGCACTGATCGATGGCTGACGCCACCAACTGCTAGATGTTACAGGTGTAGTAGGACTTCTCTGTATTCGAGGACTTGTTGCCATTAATGGATCATGGGTTAGGCCTGTTGTAAAATCGTGGTGATGGGTATTTACTGGAGGAAAGTTTGTACGTCTCCCAATCACAGAGAATGCAGACGGCATTTGGGCAAGCCCATACCTGTGCTCATGAGGTAATGGTGGAGACTGAAGGATTGATGGTTGCCCTGCATTAAAAGAACACGATATTTACAAATCACATTATTTAGGACATGTAGAATAAATTGTATATTAGTTTGCAATGCTTTAAGCACAAACAAATTCGTCTTACCCATCATCGTAGAGTCGAAAAACGTCCTGTTAAACGAAGATGAATGTATTGGACTCTGGGATGGCACATCATTGGGCTCCATTGATGTTAGGATGATCGGGGAGGCAACACAACGCTGTATACGTGTTCAGTACAAAACGCGAAGTTTGCAGGATCGGGAAACACGCTAAATGACATCAGCTCGCCTTAGAAATAAAGAAAATAGACAAACTACATAAATTGGAGGGAAATAAACCCTTTCACGATGTGTAAAACAGAATAGGAGGTCGAAATGTGCAATTTCTTGAAAATGGGAGCCATCTTGTGACACGGTTCTTAAACATATTGAAATTAATGACACAACTTGACGAAGGAGGGTTCACAAGGAATCGAGTATGTCGTGATCTCAAAAATTCAACAAATGGTATAGAGGATGCGAAATCGTCGCACAAAATACTGCAGATAAACAACATTACTATAAGTATGATGTATTAATTAGAATGATACCTCATATAGGCTACTATTCTCTTCTATTTTGCCATCAGGAAGATCGTATACTTGAGGATAAAACCGGCCATTTTGGATGGCGTTTCTTGGCTTGATTTTTTATGTTTCAAAACCGTATTAAGAAATTCGTAAACGTGCTCCAAATAACTCCACAGTCCAGGTATAAATGCTTTCTGTGAAGCACGCTAGATATTCCAAGCTTCGTGGCAACGATAACCGTGTGCAAACCGAAATAAAATTTAGGATTTGCTTCGATAAACTAGCTTTAGGTATCGTTTAGTAATGATATTGAGAAAGAAAGGGCGAAAGGATAGCATAAAGCGCATGTGGTATGGTGACGTCACGGCAATTGTAAAACAATGCCCCCGTGAAAATAATCGAAACTTATCATTTTGCAAAAATTATACCTCTTAATCCCCGGTTGCTTGGGGGCAGACCTATTTAGGCGATATTATGTTAAACAATTGTAGTTTAACTCGACCATTCCTCTTAAGGCTAGCTTTTGAAGATTATGTGATCATTTTACTTTTGCTAATGTCCATAGCCGGGCAGAAATTTGCAAAATTTATTAATAACTTTACTAAATTCGAAAAATTAGAAGTCTGATTGAAACAAACTTGCGGAATTTCTAGTCTTTCTAGAAAACATATCTTTCTACACACTAAATATTCGGACAAAAATTAAAAAATGCAGTAAAAACTGTAGCTAAATAATTATCACAAACTGACTTAGCATAAAATACATTTATAAAATCAACAGCGCGGGCGGAAAACGTGAAAGGAAATGATTACGACTTTTCGCGACGTGCGGTTGCCGCCTGCCGGGGGTGTACACAAGAGAAAGTTTGAATTTTAACAGCTAAATTTCTTATCATATTTCTGCAAAATTACCAATGATAGGTGTGTCGGTGATTTTTAGTTTATATAGTCATATTCATTGAAATGTATATTTTACGAATCTTATAACAACTCGCATTCTATGAAATGAGATAAGAGAAATGACAATATATTATCGGTAGAAACAGATAGAGCAAACTAATCGCTAGTCAACCCCCCCCCCCCCCCCCAATAGGTAACTACTTTATCTTATTAGCCGTTTTCACACTGGTTGACGAACAAGTCGTCTAGACGAACAAATCGTTTCAGACGGACACATCGTCTGACGTGAAAACGGGACGGACAAATTTTCACACGACTAAGTCGTCTGAATTTGTCCGACTATTTGTCCGTCGGTCAAGACGACTTTTAAGAGACGATTTGTTCGTCTGGATGAACAAGTCCTCAAAAATCGTCTTGAATTCATGTGAGTCGAACAAATCACGGACAAATTAAAAAATGTCGCTGCCGGAAGAGTCGTGGAACTAGCTCTAACAAAACAAAGTAACAACAATGGCGTTCAACGAGACAAGAACAAAGACCGCACACAGATATACTTTCTTTGCTACCTATTCTCCGAATTCAAATTACACGGACAAAGTAATAAACGATTTGTTCGTCTGGACGACTTGTTCGTCAACTAGTGTGAAAAGGGCTATTACTTTTATAATTGTTGCAAACACTTCATGCGCATGCAGTCTTTAAAGAAGAGAATATATGCAACATCAAGTGTATTATGACTTTTGGCATTTTCGCCTGGTCCCAAACATCTTTTGATACTCAATTGACGGTATTAATTTGAAGACTCCATATAGGTCTCAAAAGACTAAATACCCATAAGACACGTCTTATAATGGACTGGAAGGGCGTGATAGCGCTGTTATTGTTGTTACACATTTACACGGCCAGTTACGTTGGAACTGTTACTCCACTTTAAAATTTAAATGTATTGCAGGACTTTGCATTTACATATTTTGGAACTATGGACTTTTATTAAACCCTTCTTTGAGGGGTAAACAGGCTGAAAGATAAAATCAAACTTGAATCTTTTTGTAAAACTTTTGTAGCAACAGCGATAATTTGCGCCACTTTTTTAGGCAAACATTTTTTAGCTTTTGTACACCCAAAAGAAGTTTTAAAAATCAATAGTTCTATTAATATGGACATTGCTGTTCTTGGGTCATATCTCATGGGTGTCGCGTCACCTGCACTTTACTGCCTTTAGCTCGCGTTTCCAGTCAATTCCTTTCCTTTGATTGTTTATGGCCAAGTCACAAACACGATATAAATGGTCAATTGTAAAAAGATGTGAGTAAATTGAGTAAATATGAGTGGCGGATTTGATAAAAAATGATGATTTGTACGCCGAGTGCTATCAATCAGTGCAATCAATCCATAGACCTTTCGTTATGTGATATTTATGGCAAATTTGGCCCTCTGCAGCGACCTCGCAAAACTCCAACTGAATGGTCATAAATAACGAGCTTTACAATTATTTCATGCAAGTTCATGCATAAAAGCTACTGTGTCATTGTGGTAATCATGAATAAATTAATTTCTGCATTTTTGATATATTGTTTAATATACGGAGGCCATGAGATTAGCTACGCAACAGATATAATGAGTCGATACTGGCAAAAACTAAAACTTGACATTTCCGTTACGCAATTTTAATATCGTGACTTGTAGAATCAACTCAATGAAGTGATCAAATGGGGGAGCATGTATATGGATGTTACATCATGCAGCTAATCGTGATACATGAAGCAGACAGTATAGCGTACATTTTAAAGTTTTTTTGCTCTAATATAAAGGAAGGACCACGGACAGACAGAGACAATTAGACAAACACTGCTGACGCCAATTCAGTGACAATCCTTACCCGACGAGGTTGCACAAGCCGGTCATATCAGAATTATCAACAGCCAGTGACGTGCCGTGCTTGTTTTCTCTCGATGATGATCATGTGAAATCGGGCGCGCGAAAGTCTCTTTAACGCAACACAAAAATTAGTTTGGCAAAACCTTTCAACATAAACCAAACAGACAACATTTCATCGCTGTCTGTCCAGTTATAGATGCACAACAGACGTCATTTCAAAATCACATTTGAAATGGACAAAGGTTTTCATGAGGATCTTGAAAATTCACCATTCTAGTGCAGTTCAATTTTTTCGCACGTGTACTCGTACATGTCGGTAAAAATGCGTACCTGAGCATATGTGTACGTGTTAGCAGAGTTACAGTACATAAGACTGATATTGTGTTTTACAACGCCTTGTTGTCGCAACAGTTGAAAGGTGAAAGAACGAGATATTTCGGTACTCATGCTGCGTATAGGAACGTACTACTACTGGCGGAAATCCCGACAGCTCTTTTCACGTTTAGGTCTTTCCATGCCTTTCTTCATGGCTGTAAATATGTAATACACAGTGGCGGCGCCAGTAGGAGAGGAGGGCATTTGCCCCCCTCAAAAAATTGTTTCTTTCCCCAAGATTCCCCCCCCCCCCCCAGGGTCGCTACAATGTTTCGCAATTTCTCTGAGCTTCATTAAAATTATCCGTTGACCTATCCGTTGACTGTCGTTAGTATCTAAAGTAATCTTGCATCCCCAAAACATTCTTTTGCCCTCCAATTCCCCCACATATTTAGTTTAGTCTGGCGCCGCCACTGCCAATGCTTGCCGTGCGCAAAATATTGTGCTTGAAATGGAGCTGTAAAAATTCTACAAATTTATCAGTATCCAACTCCAAGTTTTTTCTACCGACAAACACTTCACATATCTTGTCTACACAATTCAGCTTGATCTGGGGTTAAGAATTGTAAATTTTGCAAAAATAACAAAATTTAAGTTTTACCAAATTAAAAACCAATCATATTCTTAGCATTAACCAGTGGCGTTGGGGGGGGGGGGGCAACCGTTATATCTTTGAGAAAAACAAGTTAGGTCCTAATTACAAAAGTCACAATCAAAATGTCTCCATGGTAGAAAAATAGTAACTAAATGGTGTATCATGTGTAATTGTATTATGTATCCAACAGTTAAAAAGAAAACTACTTTATGTCTAACATAGTCAGTTCCCCTTTATTGTTACTCGCGTGAAATTCATTTTTATCCCCTCCTAAAAAGTCTTGCCGCGCCACTTGCATTAACATAAAGGGCGCGCAAAATTTAATAAAAGCGCAAAATGTGTATCGAAGCATATAATTTTGTGATTTGCATATATAAATTTTAACGTTTACTATCCCAGCTATTTCTCTTGGGTTAAATTATTGTGCACACAAGCTTGTTTCAATATATTCCACAATTTCTTTGTTGTTCACTGAGTATTTTGACCAATAACGTCATCTTTTTGTTCTTCTATCTTCAAATCACCAATGATATCATTGTTGTTGTTCACAGTAAATGGTGGCGTGGCTTGAGGTTCAGTTATATTCATTGACATTGATATTTCTTTAATAATATTTCCGCTGCCGGTCGAACCCAGATCTTTAAACGGTACGATAACTTCACCAAATACTTGGTGCCTGGAGAGACAATTATATCGATACACCTCAAAACAAAGCGCCTGCAAACTCAAATCAGAATATTCAATATCAAATTGATACGTCTCGTTATAATTAGGATTTAGTGTCCGTCGTTGCAATTTCGATGTAAACATCTGCAGTTTACTTGGTAATAAACGTGTTTTTACAAATGAATCCATTAACATGTCGTCAAATCCATCCGTATAGTCACGGCCATGATGCAGTTTTACTGTAAGAAGTGACCTGCAATTGAAGATAGAGATTTAATTTCATTACTCGGTAAGAAGCAGGCCAATCTTATTAGTTTGCGATCTGTTAGTTACGAAATGATACTATAAGAACGTGACGACGAAGAACTTCATTTCTGCATAAACTAGAACAAAAACATATAGATACTGACTAATATTGTAATTTAACTGATGAGTTTCTAAACCACCTCTAGATCTTCTAACTACGATGTAAAATATACAGTAAACAACAGCTTGACAACAACTGGAAACACGGGCGTAAGAAGCAAGTTAAAGTTGGGGGGGGGGGTTCTGGCTTTCAGGGGCACTTTTTCATAAAAAAGGGCACTTTCAAGTAAGTTTATTTACGGTGGGTATACAACGCAATTGTCTTTGAAATCGTTCAATAGTGAGTGTCTGTAATTCATTCACTTATTCGTATTAATGTGAGAATCGCAAGGGGCAAGAAAACCCCATCTACAGTAAAAGCCTTAAACGTAGTGAATTGTAGTGAAATACGGAGAACTTACAAAATGTTTTACCAACAATCATTCAGCCACAATCTCATATTTTTTAGAAGGGCATACCAATGTTACTGTCAATCATGCAAAAAGGGCACTTTCCTTTTTAAAAAGGGCACTTTTTCTCATCACTTTAAAAGTTGGGGGGCACGTGCCCCCAGTGCCCCCAACTTCCTACCACCCCGACTGGAAATGTGAATGATCTCGGACTAAACGGTCACACGTTGGCCTTGATCTGCGCATCTTTTGTGTAAACTTATTTTTTCTTAAACCTATTATTGCATCGGTTGTCGCGATGTATTATGATGTATATTAGTGCGTTACGATTGAATAATTCATCTTTAATCTTAGCATATTAGTACATACTTTTCCTTTTCCAAATCGTAATCATAGCTGAAAGAAAACTTGAGACGACCTTTTACAACATCATCTGTCTGGAAATGAGAATGCCACACTGTTATAAAAAGCCAATATGATCGCTACCTGCCTATGTGCAGTGCAAGCCGGGGCGTAATTCAGGCACATCATACAGCAATATCTCGAGAGATACGTCGTCGAATGTAGCTTTTAATAGTGCCCGGCATAATAGTGCCCGAAAGTGTTTTACTACAAGGCCAAAATGTGGTGGAAAGGTCCTTGGGCCAGGGGCACCTTGTCTTATTGTTATGCCACTCTCAGAAATTTTTTAATTGACTTTGCCATGACGATAGTGAATATAGACATCATGCCGTTAACTACCTAATAGCCTCCTTTTTATGTGGCTATTTTCTGCGCTTTCTTTAAGGCTGAGGATGGATCGTCATTCGCCATCAGTCACGTGTATTGCATTTTTGCCAAATTCATTAACAGGGTGGGAGGTGCCTCTCCAGGCTCCAACCTTTTCCCGCCGCGCGTTATTCGTGCTGTATATGTGCGGATGGCTTACCAATGTTTTTTGTAAAGAAGGCATAATAGGAATAGATAAACGTTTGAAAAGGCTGTTTTCGATGATCTCAGTAGAGGCTTTAAATCTCACCCTCACAATACGACAACTCAGTGCGATCGAACAAACTAACAGTTTGCCCTACTGCAAAAACAACATTAGCCCCGTACGTCTATGTGTGTTTAACCACACAAGCCGACTTATGTGGGTGCCCATTTTGTTAAGGGGGCACAAAACACCTTTCCCCAACTGAAATATGGGTCGGTAAATTTCTTCCCCTGCAAGTGCTGATCAGTTAGTCATTGCTTTATGATATCTTTACGAAAAGCAATGTTTTAGTAATGTTTATAGCTCCGTGCTTTAAAAACTGGGTGATTCAAGAATTGCTACTAATGATGGATTTGACAAAAAACAATAAGTTTGTGAACATACTGTATAGAATACAACAAAGTTCTGCTTGCTGAAAATAAATAATGAGATTAAATAGATGGCTCTCGTACTTGTTTAGAAACAACAGGTTGCTGGTATTCGCCTGTTGTAGGTAAAATAAATGGTCTGATGTCACGTTTTGGAAACCAGTAGCTTCTCGTTTTCTCCTTCCGTTCCGCTCGCTTCACAGATTTCGGGCGCTCATCTTTACTCTCAGGAGGACTCCAAAGTCGTTTCTCTTTCAACTGTGGACTATCATGGGATGTCAGGACGATCGATGGATATCTGACTCTCTTCTTGTTTTTCCACCGGTACAGTAGTACAATCAGAACCAAAGAAATAGTGAAAGACACTGCCCCTGCGCATGCGTAAATGATGACTAACTTGAATGCCATTTAATTAGCACGCGACCTCGTTTCATTGTCATGCAACATCAGTCTGAAAAGATAAAAAATAGATATATTTGAGCAGGCTTAGCTCCAAACGATTTCCTATTGTATACTCGAAGCAGGGCTTCCGTAATGCAAGGATTTTATACTTGCAGAAAGCAACACTTTGGGGGAGGGGTTAATATCAATAGTATGTATTATTTAATCTTTTCAGAAGTTCAACGTCTTTCTCACTGGTCCAATCCCATCCTCTACATCAGAGGTGCCGCGAAGGTGAATGTTTGAATGACGATTAGATACAACCAGCTTCATCCAATTCGAACATCTGCCTATCATGAGGGAGGTTGTAGCTACTGGCCACTGTTTGACGGAACTATGTTTCCCTGCTCTGTCCATATCAGATATCCAGCACTCAAGTATACAGATAATTTAAACAGGTTGTTTGCAAACACTTTACCAACATAAAGCGCGTTTAGGGCGATGGGATGATCTATGATTAACTTAATAGTCCTATTCAGTATTCACATGGTTAAACGAGAACACAAGTTTGCTCTATGACAATAACGCTTGGGAAACGTTTGGTGTAGAAATCTCATAATAACATTGCAAGTGCCGGTAGTTCAGTCAAAAGCGCACTAGTGACGTAGCTATTGACTATTGCAATTTCAGCGACTAAAACATGGAACAGAATTTCAATGCTTCAAGAAAATTAAGAACATGCATTGTCGCAAGTTTTTGGTTTCAAATCGTTGATGCCTGTATTTACACCATTAAATTCAATTTATGTGGCATTTTGTAAAATAATTTTACTTAGTCGCCGTCAATATGGGAATTTTTTGTTGCACTGAGTCTTATAACAAGTTTTAAGGTGTCTTCACTCTTGTTTCGCCGGATCTTTCGAACAGGGTACTTATTCTCCGAATTAATACGGCCAGGTCCAAGGTATCCACGATTTAGAAGTACTTACTCGACAACGCGCGAAAGCCTTACGATTAACTGATGTCAATTTAAAGGACCTAGAGCTCAAGCAAAATTTGACTCAGCGGCAGATTGATCAAAGCAGGATTATTAGCGCCGACCTTGCAAGGATTCAAGCTTAACCCACCGTATTAGTTTCTGTGCACGTCTCTGCACCTCCGTTTCTTTCAAAACTTCAGGAATCCGAACATGCATTAATTTAGACAACATTTCTGAAGAAATATTTCCAAGTTTACAAACAAGCTGTTAATTAAGAAATTTCCTTTGAATTTTGCGTTAACCCAGGGTGAAGCTAACCGGGTTTTGAGCAACCGGCCCTAAGTCTCTAAGTGGCAGGATGAACATTGAGACCACAACATCACAAATACTGACTTTTCTAGAATTTTAGTTTTTATTCTAATACAGAATTTTTCCAACATTGGTTTATTTACTGGTTTCTCACATGTATTCATTATTAAAGAGTAAAATGCCTCAAAACACTCTATTATAAGGTAGCATTCGCCAAACCCACTCATATCACAAATGTGTTTGGGTTGTGGTTAAGAAGTAATACTTTATATATGTAATGTAAACTCTCCCACACAGTCTAACTAGATGCAGGCTGCAAAATAAACCAGTGGCCTAAGCTTCCTCCTAATCATGCACAAAGTCAAGTCTAACGCCGTTCAGTTCTACACGATATATCTCTATATCTGGCATCTGTCAATTGTCAGAAAATGATGGGCTACATAAAATGCGTGCGTCATGTTAGCAATGCAAATGTCCAAACCAAGGGCCGACGTTGCCTGATATAATAACGACAATCTCCGTAAAAGGTAAACCTATTCAAGACGTTACTCGAAAAAATTATTCATATCTTTACTGTTTTAATAGCTTTGTTAACAGTTATATGCTGGACCATCATACTGATCGCATGAATTCGTTTCCCGCCAGGCAAATCTCTAGCCACGATACATCAAATAACAAACGAACGACACGGAAGATGGGCTATAGAAAGTGACATGATATTTCATGATATTTCAAGACATAATATTTCAATATATAGACTATTAACTTCTAGGTTTGCTTACCTTACAATATTTTTACTATATACACATTAATTAAACGGTTTGTTCATAATACGTAATGAACTCTAACATTCATCAGGTTCTAGTGGCATTAAATCTTGACGCACGCATTTATAAAACATGCGCGACGACCGCACCCAAGCACGATAGCAGATTAGAGGGTTGATAGATAAGTAATGTTTTGATATAAAGGAAGTGTAGGCGCACTCACTAGTTGCCACTGTGTGAATTATGGCTATTATTAACCTTTTTTCTTGAGGTTGCATGTATACTACGGTATAAAAATACTGCTTAATTAATGCGCCGTCGCTCGAAACTTTGAGGAATTATTCAGGTTACTTAATCATCGGCTATAAAAGTCTAGTCGTTTCTTAACGATCCCCATGCTTAATGCCCAAATAGATACTTAACTCGGTAGACGCGTGACATCTCCGCACAATTTCTATAATGAACTGTGTGTCAACCTTCAAACTACATGACAGAATGGTCATGTTTCCCCGAAGCTTTATCGACTTAAAGGTCGATCTAAATACATGACAAAACAGACGTTAGTGTAAAGTTCAAAGCGCTACCGTTCTATCTCCAAACGGCTAAAGCCCTAGCCTATTACGATAGAGGAACGTATTAGACATTTACGTTAAAGTCATAAATACATTCACAATAAATACATTCTCATTAAAATTCCCGTCTTATTGGTCTTTGCCTTGTCTGTACATTCAAGTATCATTTGATCTTATAAAAAACGAATGGCCAAGACATTCGGTTATATCATTATATTTCGGTATCCTTACATCTCGCATCTAAATAATAGCCGCATAAAATAATTTGACAACTGTTTACATGCAACAAAGACTCTTTATATTATAGGTTTTTATTACAATACTAACCTCAGCGAAGCTTGAAATATTTTATTTTCAGGAGGTTTGGCTCACCAGTATCTTTCGTCTTCTCCTGCCATTCATCTCCATCATGTCACATTATGACCGTTAAGACGCGTTCAATTGTCGGTTTATAAATTTATTTGACGTTAATTTCCCCTTACTTTGCTATCTTAGAAGATAGAAGCTATCAACGTTACCTATGCTGTTGCTATCTAAACGGCCATTCACAGTAGATATGTTAAATGTAACATATTCAGAACATTGTGAATCTTTAAACAGTATTAATCTACACTGATTAGATCAAATTTTAACGGCCTTCGTTCGCTTCTGTTTACTTCATTAAAACTTTATAATTATTCGTTCAAGTTTAGTCATGCAGAAATCCGGCCTATCTGATATAGTCTGCAACCTCCGCAATTTGCATACATGCGGTTAGCGCGACTGCACTGATGGAACAGTCGCATGCATGCTGTCTCATGCCCTTCATCCATTCTTACCAAAAGGAAAAGATTGCAACAGCTATAAAGAAATATATGCCTTACATTGGTTTTGTCAGAGACTTGATACTTTCTCAGTCAATAATAAATTTGGTATTGTATTCAATTAGTAATATTTCTGGGCATTCTAGGCCAGTGAGGATTTGCTATAAGTGTGAAGCAACACGAGACATGTGCTACATTAGAGATACCGATATTTTAAAGGCATAGTGGTAGCGACGTTGCTCGTTTCCAAGAAAAGTTACAGAGAGACGATAGTGATGTTTCCATGCAATACAAACCCTAATATTCAGACAACACCGGTTGCGTTTCTGATACTGAACATAAGCAATTCACCTGCATCGCAAAGTTCAAAGATCGTCGTTTTGGGGGAATTTGTAGGGTGTTTGACAGTTACAGTAAAACATTGTTAAAGTCGACTTTGTAAAGTTTTAGTCTTACTACGGTACAAATAAGTACAAATAAGTACAGCTAGGACAGCCACAGAAATACAAACAAAATTAAGTGCTTCAGTATTTACCGATGTTTATACCGACTATCACTATCAGGAAGTATAGATCGACATAGTAGTGAAAGAAAGCACTCAATTAATCGGCCAATCATTAGACTGAAAGCTAGGCGTTAATTTCGATAAGATTAGGCGCCATCGTGTTTCAGAGCTTAATTCAGAGCTTGGAAAATCTAGATTGCTCAAGCAAAATGATAAAGATGCTAAAAACGTCTACATCTGTTATGTTAAATGAAAATTCCCTATTCATAAACATAAAACAGGAAAAGTACAAGAGCTGTTATTCGAATATTACACCCCATGACCTAAATCACATGACCAGAATGAGTGTCCGCCTATACACATGCTAGTATATTTGATCGCTTTCTAGAGCTACAGGGACTTCTTGCACAATATCTGATATATTTGAAGGTTGGATCCTGTGAATGCATGGATTGAATTTGAAACATAATCACTCGAAACTTGAGTAGCTTCGCCCCCACAATCACATGTTAAGACACGTTCTAGAACATTAAATGATGTTTCTGGCATGAAAGATTTAAAAAATATAAAGTCTCAAGTATAGTTTCATAAAAGGCTGATCTATTATAAAGGCGGATTCACGATCTTTCAAAGAAATGAAAGAATCAATGATGATACATTTTGGTTAACAGGATGCGATGAATATATACTTCCGCGAAATGCTTTATGTTTTTAGTTGACGGTGTACGTAAGCTTCTAGAATTAAATGGCAGTAACAATTTCAAAAAAATATAGTCAAAGTACAAAAAAATAGATATCACAACCGCATACTGCTGCTAGTTAGCAGTACGTATAGACCGAGAGAATTTTCCCAATGGACATTTAACCTATACTGTACTCGCTAGTACTAATTGAAATTTTGAAATAAGTTGAACTGACTTTACTAGACAAACTGATAATTTTAATTGTGTATTTTAATTGAGGTAACATACCATTGTGTTCAATTGCTTTGTACACTTATATCATTGTACCGATTTCTGCCCATAATACTCTTCTCAGTTCAATAAATTGCTGTCACACATTGCTTGGTCAGACAGGAAAATAAAGTGACCCGACCAATCAGGAAATTATTTAATTTGTTGTTTTTTACATCTCGGCAAGCGTAGGTGTTTTATGATGGAGCTGTTAAAATTTAACAAATCATTGAGATCAAAACCAGCATCTGCTCGCTACCTATTGAGAGAATTTACAATAGTGTTCAATTGACTAAATAAAAATCTAGAATAAGACATTGCATATGCGATATAATCTTGTAATAACTTTTTAACAACCGATTATCTAATTGTAAGCTACTCTTTATTGTGTAAAAGCTGAAACGTTTAGCCAAAAAAGGAGTGTAAAAGACAGAGTGTGCGATTTTGAGCTGGGAAAAATGTGTTAAACACTTGCGCTGTTTTCAGAATAATAGAGGGGTTTCGTTGGAGTGTTTTGTGTTTGTACTATGACAATCAGTCAATTTCAATGAATAATCATCAAAAACAAAGCTCACATTGTAGTGGGTTTATTAATCAAATCACGATTGATTATGAAGCCATTGGCACATGTCCCTGTTTCTTTGGATAGAAATAATTTTTTTTCAATATCATGTATTCACAGGATTGAAGTATGAGATTGGATAGTGGATAGCAGCAAATAGCCCTGGTATATTTTCATCAAGAAAAAATATTTGGGCAACACATGTTGGCTGGCATGCATATTGCTTTCAATGATCTCAAGCTTTGAAAGTATGCGTTACCTTTCATTATAAAACTGGTTGTGTAATATTGTTTTCTTTTGTGGATTTTCCACACCTGCAGGGGTAAAGATCGAAAAATGGAAAATATTACTGCATAATTTGAAAATGAAACTGGATCAAGTATACATACAGTCTGTAAGTACTAGGCTCTACCTCTGGTTATGGTATCTCAAGATACGAAAAGTCGAAATGAAAATCGACGAAAATATTAAAAGGTCCATTTGAAGTGTCTATATCATGGTTATGACTTATGGTGTCTGCATGTCTCGAACAGTTTAGGTATTCCAAAGTTTGCAATATATTTTGTTATTAAAAAATTTAATCTTGATAGACTTGTTACTTATAGCTGTCAAAGTTACCGCATGTGATGTCAAAAAGAGAATTGCAATTCTCTCCATTTTAACCTCGTGTGTGCAAAAAATGTCGCAATATTAGTTAATTTATTGCTCATAGCCATAAATGACGGACGTAATTAACATTTTAATTGATACTAATTTGCATACCATGTTGAATGTGACTATAACACGAACAATCAGCGATGTTCAAAGTGATATGCAAAAAAGTTTACATTTGTACCACGAGTCCCTAACATGCCGTGAGAACGTTAATAAATTAAGCATGCACAAAGCGACGTTTTGAACGGCTTAGAGTCAAGCAAATTTTCTGACTTTTTTAGCAGCAACTAGGCGGCAACACAGCACCCACCAAGGCAAAATTACTTTTAAGCATTAAAGTTTTGCGACCAAGGAGGATGTTACGATGGAGACAAAAAGGCTCTGAAGATGACTTCGTACATTGGGGCGCTTCACGAAATAGAGAACGATTTCAGATTTGTCGACTACTTTTTTACTCAAAAACTATTGAAAAAACCCAAAAACTATTGAAAATGATCTATTGTTAGAATTTCAATGCCTAGCACTAAATTGAACCCACGAGTGGATAAAGTATTGACATAACCATCATAATTAATAGTAATACTCAGTGTTAACCATTTTTATGCCAGACAAAAAAACTAAGCCTACGAGTGCATATTAAAAATGCAGTCAAATTTATGCCCATAAAAATAAATCAAATAGATTTAGAGAAAACAATTTACAAATGTAAATCCCCATGAGCAAAACAAACGTACTTTACAAAGATATTTTAATTTTTTAACAAGTCTTGGGCATTCAAATGTTAACAATAGGTGATTTCAATAGTTTTTTTTGGTTTTTTGGGACACCCTGTATAAGTGATTTCCACAGCGTCCATTTTTCAGGACCCTCTGGAGCAATTATACTGCTAGACCATTCAAATTCTAACAATAGTTATTCAATAGCGTCCGCTTTTTGTGGGACACCCTGGCCTGTATGCATCAAATATGCACGAAGTTGCCGCAGCTTTATGATTATGGTCTGTATACCAAAAGACTTAAAAGTTTTTGAGAAAACTGAACTTGGGCACATTGATTACCTTCTAAAATATGGCTAAAATTGCCAGGTGGTAACAATGGATCGAGATAATTTATAGTTATAGAAGTTTACATAAATTTTTAACACATGCACAATTTATTACAAAATTCAGAATTGTGAATTGTGATATGTGGTCACGAGAGGACTAGAAATCACCGGTCACTGTACGACATTACTTTATACTCCTTTGTTCTTCTTCCAACCGGAAGAAAACAAGACGCTGACCATACCAGTGTTGAAGTAACGGGAAAATTTCCTGCCTGGACGAACTTAATATTTGACATGTGTTGTCAAGTAGACACGAGAGATGTGAAAATGTAGTAACTTTTTGCCTGACAAAAAGAACAGACGTATCATATACGTTAAGACATCACTATCAAATATATTTGTCTATAAATTTGTTTATTAATATTCAGAGAAATAGCACTCCAAAATGTAACCTAAGCTTTTGGAGGTGTTAGCATAGTATAACGCAATAATCGGACTGAAAATGAACTAAAAATAACAGTTCTAGTTCTATGACTTCTATGCAACCCAGAGATGCAACCAAAATAGTCACGAAATGGAATATGCCAATCACATGTCTTGACGTCATATCCGGTGACAGGTATGTCTGTTTCGACCACTGGTTTCGACTGTCGACCAAATTTCGACTCTGGACTTTCGATTTCGTGGAAACTAAATGCACTGCAGTGAGTGAAAGACAGTTGTGGATTGCCTTTTATTTAATATTTTGTCGGTGTTATTCAGATCGATGTTATGTAACAGACACGTATGTCTAATCTTGTCTGTGTTGGTAAAATGTTTTACTTCTAAATAATGTAATATACAACTGCTCCACTGACAGAATCATTGTTACTAGCGTCAAGATAAAATCACCAGCAAGGTACTGTTCATTTAAAACATTTTGTTGTGGCAGATATTGTAAGCAGTAAATCTGATTTTACTATTTTGCAGCAACTAATCAGTTCTTGCGGGTTTAGATCAATGATTGAGATTAAAATCTAGGAATTCATTAATCATGGATGTAGACTTGTCATCAGAGACTTGTCATGGTGTAATACACTTTTCATTTGAAACCCCAAAGCAAGATTTTATGTCATTTCAAGGTTTTATTTAATGAGATTTGATACATATACGAACGAATTATATTTAAAACAATACCAGTTTGGCTGAGCTTGCTAATTTTAAGATGTCGTGGCACTGCTTGCAGGCTACAGCCTACAGCTTGTTTCTTCATAATATGACTTGTTTTGTTGATACCAGGTTGAGTTGACCAAGCTCAGAACATCTAAGAGAATATGATTGTTATTGGTCTACAGCAGGGCTGGGCTGGGAGGGTTGATAGCTGCAGCTGGCCCAGGCTGGTGGGTGGTTTTATGCCTACAGCCAGCCTAGAGTTGGATGGGTTTAAAGCTGCAGCAAGCCCAGGGGTGGATGGGTTTGTGCAGAAATAGAAGCTCTTGGGCAATTTTTACTGATGCTGTCAAGCAATTTGGGGGGCAAGGTGTAAGTTCTATGCAGTCTCCACACCAAAGTATAAATCTCAATAAATATGTGCCTCAGAAGGATGTTATGTACATGGGGTATCTGGTCAGAACAAATTTATATATCATTTTTTGTATAAATTTTCAAATAATGTAAATATTGATAAATTGCTAAAATATGAACTGTCAGAGAGCCCTTACTTGATTAGTCATATATAGACCTTTAACACTTGCATTTCTATTGTTGATGGAAAGCATGAGGAGAGCAACTTTAAGAATTAATATGATGTCAGTGTAATGTCATAAATTCAGGCTCTGTCCTCCGATTATAGCCCTCCCCCCCCCAATATAACCCCCCATGTATAAGCCTATCAAATTACTAATGTTCAAACTGTTCCAAATATAAGCCCCCCAATATAAACCCACCCGTCTATAAGCCCATCACACTATAATGTGCTAATATATTAAGCTGTGCATATTAATTAACATGTTAATGTATTTGTGTATATTTTCGCATTAAAAATTAGCAATAAATACCATACTTTGTTTATATTAATTGACGTAGGATGTAGTCCATGTAATATATAAGCCTTTTGCCATATATACTCCCCTCATGTATAAGCCCATCAAAAAATGCTTACAACTTATACAGGGTGTATCACAAAAAAGGTAATCGAACTTTGATGTGCTCTAGGGCGTTCAATATTTAACATACAGAAATAATTCTTTCATAGTTGGAAAGACCAGGCTTTTAAGTTTCAATTGCCATTGTTTTTAAAAAATGTGAAGAAAAATCAAGCAAATACAAATTGTGATAAAAATTGCAGGTCGAAATCGCATTTTTTCACTGTTGGGAGTCTATTGTAAATCTGTTGAAATTTCATCCCATTAGGGAATTAATTACAAAATTAATTGACAAATTTTAGCTTAGGTAGTAAACCTCTGGCATTTTATTAGAAATGTTAATTGTTTGTCGTGATTAATGAAATTTTCTCTTCTTATTCACTGCCCTAATAATGCTCAGAGGTGGAAATATGCGATTTCGACCGGCTATTTTCATTTGATTCGTATTTGCCAAATCTTTCTTCAAATTTCAAAAAAATTATTACAATCGAAAGCTAAAAGCCTGGTTTTTCCGCCTACGAAAGAAAGATTTCTGTAGATGGTATAATGAACGCACTAGAGCACTGCAAAGTTCGATTACCTTTTTTTTTATACACCCTCTATAAGGCCAAGGCTTATAATCGTAGGTTTACGGGATATGAATATACACCCCCTCTAATTAAAGCTCTAGCTTCACCTCTAATTAGCTGTTGCTGTCTTTCTTCCATTCAGCTATTTCCCCTGGCTAACATATAGCCTATATCTAGCTTTTCTAGAAATAAATAAACATAAACAAGAAAAAAATAAATAAGGGGGTGCAAATGTAATCAGTACACTTGAGATAAACCTTTGGCTTGGGGGGGGGGACTTGTATTTTAGGAAATTTTTTCAGTACATGTATCATTTCTTAAAACAACTGGGTGAATTTGCAACCTGTTAGAAGGAAGAGCTCACTGAATACACCCAAACCCATAATTATATAGATGTTTCCCCATAAACTCTCTGTGAATTAAAAAAAGTAGACCAATGAAAGGCGAGATCCCCAGTGTGTTACACACGAAAGAATGTATCATTGTACGTCTGTAAAAAGTTACAGATTGGTAGTTGTGTACTTCACACGTGTGGTTCTTACGAAATCGGGTAATCTTTAACATTAATAACGGAGAAGACAATTTTTCTAGGCCTTAATGTTATTTTGCACAGAATATTTTCTTTTTGCCAAGAAATAGTGCTCATGGTTTTAATCAGGACTTATTAAGTAACTAAGACACCTTAGTTAGAAAAGAATTTACTGTTAAGCAAATCATTGATGTTCGACTATTTATATTTTGCACTAGTGTATCAGTCTCTCCCTTCCCTGGCAAATTACTGGACTGACTGAAAATGCTGATTTTTTAAAAAGAAATCACTGTGGTTAAATTTCCTAGCACATAAAAGATTTTTTTGGATGCTTATGAACATATCACATGCTTGGAAAACTTAAGGCTTTGTTACGTCATGCAACTTGTCGCGCAATTTTGTTGTGACACAAGTCACGTGCGAAATTGTAAGGTGTAACATGCCTCGCAATCATAAAGTCAAGCAACATTTTTGTTGCAAGAAGCATCGCACGAAGTAGAATCAGGTTCTACTTCTCGCAACGCTGCAACGAATTTTTTAACTATTGTAAAGTGTAACTTGTCTCGCAATATTCCCGTTAAGCAGCCAATGAAAACTAGCTACTTGAAAATAGATCACAGTCACTACTAAGACTGTGAGACTTTAGTAAAACAGTGCCTAAGTTACCTGCAAAGTTCAAATGTCCCGCCTTGCCCTATTGCATTTTCATTGAAGGCGCGGGAAATAATAACTTCATTGCAAACAACCTTGTTTTTTGACACCAAATTACTTGACCAAGTTGAGAATATCTACTTTACCTGAGTGTTTTTAACGAATTCCAGTATAGCCAGGTATACTTCACATTCAAAGTGACTAACCTCCTTCTACAGTCTACACTTAATAGAAAAGGGTCAAAAATCTATGGTCATCTATATATGTTGTAGTTTTTCGGGCTCACATTAATCATTCATATGTAATCGACATGAGGCAAATGCCTTCTCAAGCTTCCATCTTTTAATTAAATTAATTTTTACAGAAATTGAAGATGCCTTCCCTGCATCCGTCAGATTTTGTTTCAAACGAGTTTACCACCTCAGCTGGTGAACTGGAAGATGTTTTTACTGGTCAAAGTCCTAGACAAGAGGTACAGCCATTATTAAACTGTCAGCAAAAATACTTCACTGTTGTTCCTAAGCCAGTCATGTTGTTTGGAGCGTACAACAAAATAAACTACACATCCGTTTGTTACAACGATTGCTTGATGGCAAACAATGAACAAGAACCGAAAACAAAATCATTGCTTTGTTTTGGAGGCGGCTTCTCTAAAACTGGTTCATGTTTCGCGTTTATTTTGTTGCTTGTGTTTTTTGTACTGCCTTTTGCCGCAGTTTGGCCTTTCTTCGTTGAACCACAGACGGAATTGTTCAAAGGATTACTTCTCTTCACAGCATGTATGGAATTTCTCCTCTTTTTATGGCATTTTTACTGTGTTTATGTCATAAAAGTAAAAAATTTGGAGGTATGGTTGAACTCGTGGTTCACGTTTTGTGTAAAAAGTGAGAAACTAGAAGATGACGAGACTACTGTAAAAGCTCACTCATTCTTTTGTCTTTGTGGCAAGTTGCGAGTGTTAGATGTTTCTGTGTCAGACCTGTGTCGTCTTAACTCAGGATTGCGTCAGCTGACAGTGACACAAAGGGAAAATCTCGCACACGTTGTTGAAAAACACAGGCAAGAACAGGCTGCGATCATTTTGTATTCACAAAAATTTATTAGTGAATACATGATGCGTTCGTTGTATGGAATATCTGTGCTGGCTGTCTTGTCTGCAGCCTCAACAGCGGTACTTGCTTGGAAGGCAAGCAAAATTTGGATGCAGTGATGGCTATGAAGAACCTCATAGTCCATGTGGTGGATGGACAAGACTGAGTGTGTACTTTCAAATTCAATTTTACACTTTTAGTGGCAAATTCACTTGTTTATATATCCACCAACAAGACAAATAGGACAGTGTGAACCAAATGCAAAATCAAATCAAATCAAATCAACTTTATTAACGAGGGTAAACACATGACAGTAAAAACTGATAACCCAGCGGCCCTCCTAATTTAAATACAAAATTAAGATATCAAAGTCAAAAGCTACAAACAGTATATAAATACAGTGTACATATAAATAACTATGATAGGAATTTTGATAAAGCTCTAGAGAGAGTTTAAAATACTTTAAAATGGACGATATCCTTTAAAATATTAGCATAGAAAGTTCTTAGAGATGTTTTAAAAATGTTTATGCTAGTGACAGTCTTCAGTTCGAATGGAAGGCTATTCCAATGTCTTGGCATTCTGACTGAGAATGTCCGTCCACCTTCAGTTTCTCTAACGAAACGTGGGCAAACTATATTAATTGAGCCATAAAGACTTCGTCGATTGTGGATATCTGAATTTGTCTTCAAAGTTTCTTTGATGTAAGCCGGGCATTCGCCATAAAGACGTTTGTGAACTAGAACACACATCTGACTTTTGATTTTACGAAAGAAAGGTAACCACTTTAACTTCTTAAAAAGCTTGTTACTGCTGTTGTTCGCTTGCATATCAGCATCTAATATCACCCTAGCGGCTCGCTTCTGAAGTCGCAAAACCGTTTCCAGATTCTCACGAGAGCACGCAGACCATACAATGGACCGATTGCATTATGGACAGAATTTTGAAAAAAGTTGAAGTGCGAAAATTCATAACATTGAAGCGAGCATTGAAGCATTGAAGAGCACCCTAAAATTAGTAAAATTGCAAAGTTTGGTCGCGAAATGTTGTAAAATGAGGAAAATATAGCCCTGCAAAGTTTGCGAATTTTGTATACTTTTGTATTACGCACTGAAAATTGATACCGTTTTCTCGAAGTTGGTATCAATTTTCCGTGCGTAATACAAAAATATACAAAATTTGCAATCTTCACAGGCTTACATTTTCCACATTTTACAACGTTTCGCAACCAAACTTTACAATTTTACTAATTTTAGGATGCTCTTCAATGCTGTGGTAATAAATTTTCCTATTTCAACTTTTTTCAAAATTTTGCCCATAATGCAATCGGTCTATTGAGCCATACATCATCGGTTGTTTAACCATTGCGTTGTAATAGAGGATCCTATGTTCGATGGGAAGAAAAGCCTTAGTCTTTCGTAAGACACCAATTCGCTGTGACAGCTTATTGCAAAGGGTGTCGACATGTTTATTAAATGTCAATCTTGCATCAATCTTTAGTCCCAGCAAGCTGAATACATCGACTTTGTTTGATAGGTGTGTTGTTTAATTCAATTTGCAACTCCAAAACTTGCTAACTTTTTATGCAGCCGTTTTCCTGTAATAAGCATAGACTTCGTCTTTTTTCATTTAAAGTGTATATGCAATGAAAATTTCGATTTTAGGATTTTTACATGATCTGAAAATTTTATCTTTTCTGATCATTTTGATACCAACCTTGTTGCGAAATTCGAACTAGAAGTGTGTGAATCTTTAGTTTAAAGTTGGGCTATAAAAAATTTAGCTGATGAAATTCCTGGCGCGGCCAAAAGGTCGTGATGACGTATGCAGTGTGACACAGCGCAATCTTCTTATATGTAAATACTATAAACAATTTAGCTTCAACTGCGTTAAATTTGGATTTTTTGATGAATTAAACAAAACCCAAATAAATTGATACGATACATTGGTTAACTAGATGCGAGAGCATCACCACAAAAAGATTTATCGCTTAGGAGCCGCCGAAATCCATAATAAATTGCTGTGTAGTACTAGTAGCAATGTAGTGCTCGCTTATATATATATAGATTAGCTTAAATTCATTAACCAAAATGACGATATTCAAGTGTCATTATTTGGGAATACTAACAGTGACATATTGTAAATATTTTTGTGGTATATACCCCTTTTTATACGCAGGATTTTTGTCGCTTCAAATGCAATTCAGACAAAGTAATGACATGTTGACTGAATTGTATTCGACACTACTATATAGTTCGACGCATAAAAAGAGCTTTAGGCTTAGCATATATAAAGTCCGAACTATGAAATTATATTAATCTCTTAATCGAAGTAAACGAAAAAACGAAATTGAGTATACCTATAAACGCAAAATATTACAAAGTCACAAACCCAGAGCTAGGACTACAAGCACCTCAATTCGCACGTCATATTTTAATCACAGAAAGTTCCATGCTTGTTCACGCCTCGGGTATATTATGTTTTCGCTCACTTGAGGTTGCCGAAATATGTCGTATCCATATCCTGTTAGCGCAATTTATTCATTTTACTTTCTAGTCACTTGATGTTGTGGTTACTGCGTCCATCGTTTGTGAATTTGGCCATACATTCGAGAATCTCTTTACAACATCGGTATTCCCTCGCGTCGTCCAACAAAGCATCACTACAATGCCTTCATGTGCACCTAAAACCAATTCACAATACCAAACAAAATACGCTAATAAATAATGCGACAAACGCTTTACCATTAGATGACTTGTTAAGCTTACTTACCATGAACTAACAGCTATGGTTTTCGTAAATCTTGCCTCTAGAGTCTCTCGCAGAATACCGTCTTCGTCTGTTTCGTCCTCCTCATAATCGCTCTCAGCAACTGGCCCGAACTGATAGGGCTGTACAACCGACGATTGCTCAACAACGTCCTCGTTATTTGTTGACTGTTCTGTGTCTGTCTGTGATTCAAAGCTTTCGCTATCAGACATTGTTCGCGGTTTTAACAAGAAATATACAAGCTACAGTCCTTCGACCAGCGATATTTTGTAGTTTTTATTGAAGTAAACACTGCGCTGTGTCACACTGCATACGTCACAAGCCTGGAATTTTCGTTCCCAGTCTTTCATCAGGTCAAGACTCAAAATAGCTGTATTTGGCGCACATTTTAGTTCATTTTCAATACTTTTTGAGCGCTTTTGTTCTCTAATAATATAATTTCCTAATCAAGGAAGACCATTTCTTTCCAAATTTTGAAATTTTATTTTTTTCATTTTTCGTTGCATATACACATGCGATTTTTGTTTGACCAAAGTTGTAGTTCATCCATATCCGTTTGGATGCCATTAGGCATTAGTTATAGCTTGAGGCGATAGATTGTAGTGGTCAGAGTAGCTGATTGTGGTGTCATCTGCGTATATATCACTAGTATCAGCAGTAGAATTTTTCAAAGCAGTTGGCAAGTCATTGATGAATGTTAGGAACAACACGGGTCCCAATATACTACCTTGTGGAATGCCAAAATTTACATTTTCGAGCTTAGATTGGCAACCATTAACATTGACATACTGGGTCCGATCGCTCAGGTAACTGATAAATAGAGGAAGGCAATCCTCACCTGAGTGATAACAGTTTGTACGTAATAACAGTTGATGATCAATTAGATCGAATGCTTTCTTATAATCAATAAACGCAAGCAGAGTTGCAAAAAAGCCACGGGTATAAGTTTTTCCAACAATTTCGACAGAGTTGGGAGTACTGATATTGGGCTAAAACATTCTTTCTCGTTTTTGCATCCATTTCCTTTAAAAATTGATGAAACTTTCGCTATTTTCCATCTTCTTGGGAAGTATTTCCTGGTCAAGCACAAATTTAGAACTCTTGTAAGAGAGGGAACTATTGCAAATGCAGCGATCTTCAGGATTTTTATACCTATTCCATCATCACCAGTAGCTTTGTGGGAGGGTATAGACATTAGTAATTCCAATACATCGGTTTCAGTAACAGGAGAAATTTCAATATTGATTAATGGGGAAAAGTCAGATAAGGCATTCTTCATTTCTTGGCATTCACCAAGCGAGGCGAGATCATTAGCGGATCTGTCAATAAAGTAACTATTGAAAATATTCGCAATGCTAGTACTATCCGTTATCACAACATCGTTTTGAATAGTCTGGGAAATTCGACTTTTATTTACGTCACCATCATTAGACAGACACTTGATCAGATTTCAAAGCTTACTTGAGTTATTCTTGTGTTCGGAAAACTTATCTTTGAAGTGGTTTTGTTTAGCATCGTTTGATGACCATCGCGGAATCAGCTTACTGTCTTCCATTAATAAAGTATTGGAGCGTATTGTACTATCACGATTACAAAAACTGCCAAAGTGTCACCCTCATCTCTTACAGGGTGGCTATCAAAAACAACAGGATGCACTTACGTCTTGTTTCGTGATAGATGAAGTTATTAATCACTGTTGTGAACATGACGATAAGGTTTACGTAGCCTATATGGACATTTCTAAGGCTTTTGACACTATGTGGATCAACGGAATGCTACACAAATTATGCTACAATATTGGTATAACTGGTAAGACGTGGCGGCTTATACGTAACTGGTATATAAACATGAAAGAGCTCGTTGTCGTGGAGAGTAAATCGTCTCGGATATATGAGGTTAAAACAAGGTACGGGACAAGGCGGTGTTCTTTCACCATAGCTCTTCTTAATGTTTATAAATGACCTTATAGAGGAACTCAACAATACAAAGGTTGGAGTCTTCATTAATGGTGTGTATTTTGGATCACCTATGTTCGCCGATGACTTGACTATGTTATCAAGGATGAAATGTGGACTTGATAGTGTTAGAATGTACTTGGGAATATAGTATCAAGTGGAGATTTAAATTTAATTCATCGAAATCAATAATTCTAGCTTTTGGGGAAAACAATTGGGAGCGTGGTGTAAACCAGAGTACCAGAAATTGGAAACTTGGCTCACAAAATATCGTAGAAAAAGAAAGTTGGTGTAATATTGGGAAAATATGGCATATAAATAAGGATTCTTTCCCATTTGTTACCAAAGCTGTTTCAAGTGGAAGAGAAGCGGGGATGGTCATAATGAGAATGGGTGCTCGATATGGAGGACTAAATCCTGTAATTGCAGCAGATTTATGGAAACGAATTGGCATTCCAAAGATGCTGTATGGCTGTGAACTCTGGCATTTAGACCGACATGATGTATCCGAATTAGAAAAAGTACAAAATATTACAGTGCGTATTATGCAGGGGTTTCTACCTGGAACATCTGGATCTGCTTCTCGTGGCCTTCTAGGTTTATTATCAATTGAGGCTGAAATAGACAAGCGTAAACTGTACTTTCTGGGTCGACTTATATTAATGAGCTATGGAATTCCGTGTCGGAGAATCTTTCTTGTGAGGTTGATACGATGGAAATGGAACCGTACAAGCAACTTGACGGGTTTTCTTCCAGAAATTGTAAGGATTCTACTTAAATATGATTTAATGGACACCTTGACAGAGTATATTTTACAGGATCGATTCCCAAGTAAGAATATGTGGAAAAAGCTCGTTAATGAACATGTGTATGAGCACTATAACACGCTTTGGAGAGACAAAATTATTAAACATGGGCAACTGGCGATGTTTGCAGAAATTCATTCTATCAATGAAGTTTCGATATGGTGGTTAATAGGTAATAGCTGCCCGGATCACTTGGAGCAAATCAACGATGTGTTGAGATTACTGTGTGGTTCTTTTAAAATTAGAGGGAAACGTGTGAACAAACCAGAAATGTACAGAAATCATTGTGATGTATGCAGTAATGACTATGTAAATCCTGTAGAACATGCACTGTTACACTGCAGGGGCAGCAGTCAACCAAGAGAAGAACTTTGGGAATGGATCAATGACATCATGCCAATTGAAATAGCAGTATATTTAGCAAATTTAATAGATAAGGATTTTCTTTTAGTTATATTAGGTAAAAGATTGGAGACATTATGCGCAAATATGAACACATGGACGCAGCTATTGCTGGAATTTGCAGACTTTGTCTCAATATGTTTTAGGAATACAATTTTCTCAATATAGTAAGTTATGCTTTAGGTAATTAAGTCAGTCACACTCATACATTTATATATATTGTTTTTAAATTCACATAATTAGCATAAAAAAATTTTTGTAGGAGGCAATAAAGATTTAAAACTGGCTGGCTGGCTGGCTGGCTGGCTGGCTGGCTGGCTGGCTGGCTGGCTGGCTGGCTGGCTGGCTGGCTGGCTGGCTGGCTGGCTGGCTGGCTGGCTGGCTGGCTGGCTGGCTGGCTGGCTGGCTGGCTGGCTGGCTGGCTGGCTGGCTGGCTGGCTGGCTGGCTGGCTGGCTGGCTGGCTGGCTGGCTGGCTGGCTGGCTGGCTGGCTGGCTGGCTGGCTGGCTGGCTGGCTGGCTGGCTGGCTGGCTGGCTGGCTGGCTGGCTGGCTGGCTGGCTGGCTGGCTGGCTGGCTGGTTGGCTGGCTGGTTGGTTGCGACATGCGTGTGAAACAATGCAAGATTTTTATATCTACTGAGAATTGGGAAATATTTTAATCACTAGATTGCAACTGATTTATACATTAATACACTTAAGCCTCATACATGCAATTCGTTAGTGATGATATCTTCTGTTTATGCATGCGTGATTCTGCAAAATAGATCTAAAGTCTCCAGGACTAACAAAAGACGAACTTGGAAAGTTACATTTAATTTTTTTGAACCATTTAATTGTTTTATTGTACGTTCAAAAGTCTGTTGTTGTTACATTAGAGGCCCGTGTATATCTTCCCTATCCCTAGTTTCTCATCCGCGCTATTGACCCCTGTCGTAAAGAGATCACGAACTACCGATGAAGAATTTTTAATTAGTTATCAACTCATCGCACAACATGCAAGATTCAATTTAACATTTCTAAAAATTTTTTCTTAATTTATGCCATCTTGGTTTTGGTTTTATTCCAGTCCTCATTTCTTCCCAGTGATCGAAGTTCTCTCCACTTCCATCAGCTCCTAGTGACACTTTACCTAAATGTTTTTCTAAATACGATTCCTTTGTTTTACTTAAAACACAAAATAGCATACTGGATTCGTGCAGTTGTTCGGGAGGAACATCAAATGTTAGTGTTTCGTTGTACTTAGGATTCTGTTCCCGCTTTTTTGTCGATGTTCGTTGCACTTTTATTTTTCTATCCTTTCGTAGCAAAGTTACTTCGACAAACGGATCTGAAAGATTTGATGCACAGTGCTCGCGAGAATACCTTTCCTGAAATCTTCGACTATGAAGCAATACTTACCAGGCGGGACGTCGCTAATTTGTTCCAGGTTAGCAACCTCTATTACAACAACAGCCAATCTGTGTGCTATACGTAGATATCCCAGGGAGAAGAATATTTCACCACACACATCAGATACCTTGAAACATATTTATGAAGATTATCATCCTTATACAGGATGTGTTAAAAATGCACTAGCGGTTTGTAATCATCTGCAGGCATCGACATTGAGATTATACAAGATTATAAAACCTGATGTTGTGCAAATAAGGCTACTCTATTTTGCCAATAATGAAATTGAAGTGTTGTAATCGTATGCCTAGTGGCGATACTTTGCAGCTGCATGTACGCCTAGCGTTCCCATTTTTTATCTAATTAGAAAGACTGAAATTTTAATGCATTCATTTGGCAAAACTTTATTTAAAACCACAAAAGAACATTTAGAACCACAAAACAACATTTAGAACGACGTCTTGAAATGATCACTTGCCTTTGATACAAGTTCCAATTTTTTCGCCAGCGAAATGTCTCGACCTATTGACAAACCATATTTTTCCATTTCTTGTAAATGAACCAGAGTATCAGCGATAACCTCATGATGCGAGAAACGGTCAAATGACCACAATGAAAATTTTAAACTTTGTAACGAAAGGTAATTTATTGGTATGCTAAATTCGAATGACTCTTTAAAGTCAGGCGAAACAGTTCTGTGCACGGCTGATTGACATGGCTTTTGTTTCTGCGGAAATACATTGATTATTATATAGTAATTTGATTCATTTTCCTCGTTACTTGGTAAATCTTGTGCCTTGAGCAAGAAAACGATAAAAACAGATCTAAAAAAAGAAATTTTGGATTATTTTATGAGATGATAAGTAGCAATAGCTAAGTATAGTAACAATTATTATTATGTTTATCAAGTGTCAAAGTTCATTCATTCTAGTATCTTATTGGTTAAAATAGGATCACGTGAAAGTCACGAAATTCAACTGTTGACCGCATGAGGTCTGCGAGGGCATTAAAAGTATTAATACCCGCGTATTAATGCCCGGCGGCGAAAAAACCAGAAGTCCCAAGCATGTGTGACATAAAAATGCGACCTTTGTTCCGATGAAGCCAAA